>JACYFF010031959.1:86040867-86193532 GCA_017589665.1 Selenicereus undatus
ATCTATGTATGTTTGTATGTATATAAATGTGTATATTTATATGTATAGATATGATCCAATGTGTATGCTGGCTTAACATAACTTTGTCATTTGTCATGTTTTACCAATTTTGATACTTATGTTTGAATCAGCAAAAAAAAGCATCTCAAGATCGCATCTTTTAGCATATCAATGCAAAAATATTGGAGAATCAAGATGCAATAATGTACAAACACATTTAAAGACTATTTGTTGCAACTTTAGTTTTTGTCCACTTTTCCAAGTTCATGTAAGACCATATGAAGGAATAGCCGGGCAAAGCATATGATAATTATTGTTGACAAGTATGACAGGAAATAACACATGTAACAATATGAAAAGTAAGGACTAATGGACCACAAGCAACATGATGAATGGTTAGCACAAGTGATGATCTACCACAAGATCTTCAAATATATGCATATAATATAGATTCTCGAATTAATGAACTCAAGATCTTAATCTCAAGTTGTAGAAGACATTTATTAGATCAAAGAAGTTATAGGCATAATAGTAATAAGAGTATGAACACCTACCCAACACAATAATGATAATGATTTATTTCCCCCCTAAACTTCGGACTTATACATGGAAAAATATGTAGGATAGCATTTTTAAAATATAGAACTTACATAAGTTTTACCTTGGGCAATTCATTATTTACCACTTGTACGATTTTTCTTTGGCTCACTCCAACCAAATTTTGTGCCTTACAATTTTTCAAGATTTTAAAAGCTAGTTGGCTTTGTTTGATTTTTCTATGAGGATGTATGAAGAATGTTCCATGTAGTTGTCCAATAATCTTTGTCAATTTCTACAAAAATAACTTTCTGACCAAAAGATTGGTACCCCTTTTTTGTTGGGTCCATAATAGTAGCAAGACAGAATAAAGAGGCCAAAAATCGCTTCTGCTTTTTCTTGACATATTTTCTTAATTTATTGCTATAACTAGGAAATTTTAACACATATTTATCAATTGTAGTTTTCAAATCAGTAGATTCAAGACCATATTGAGAAAAATAATTAATTAAAGAATTTACCTCATTTTTCTCATTTTGTAGAGCTAGTAATTCTTGAGAGTCACATTCTAGTCCTGGTCGATCTTGCTTCTGATGTATTCGTTCTCCATAGGAGTAGGCTTCATCCTTAACATCCTGAATTTCTTTATTGAAATTATATTGGTCATTTCACTGTGTTCTCTGTATGAATAATTGCCATCTCCAATGCAATAAACTTCAAACTTATTAATCTCAATTGTCTCATCCTGTTAAGCCAAATCAAGATCTAAAATTTTTTTATTAGTACTATATAATTAACAAAGAGTATCCCAAATCTCCTTGGCATTTTTACATTGAAAAATTGATTTACAAATCTCAATAGAAATGCCACAGCATAACATATTAATGGCTTTAGAATTTTTCGACATAATCTTGTAATCATCGTCGGTAAACTGATCCTTTTATTTTTCAATGATAATAGGACCTTCTTGATAATCCCAAACATCGAAATCTTTCCGCTTAATATAGAATTCCATTATTTCCTACCACCATAAACGATTAGTACCTATAAAGGTGGACAATAAGAATCAAGATTGTAACTAGCCATGAGATCAAAGCTATTAGATGGTTAAGTGTCAAGATAATAACACTTGCTCTGATACCAATTGAGCATTCATATCGCCCTAGAGAGTAATGAATAGGGTGGTTGTAAAAAACTTAACTTTAAAACTAAAAGTAAATGCGAAAATAAAATAGAGACAATGCAGAAGGATGTTTTAATAAGGTTGGACCTCAATTAGGCTTAAGTCTCCGTCTAGAGTTATCTAACTTCAAGATTCAACTCTCCACTTTTGTTATTAAGATGAAGTCTTTGACCATCTCTTAGAGCTACCCCACTCTAGAGATCACAAACACTTAAACCAACCTCTTAATTTAAGTTTCGGGGAATTGACCTCACAACTCTTGAATAAAGAATAATTCCTCACACAATTTTTGATCTCAAAACAAAGCTTAGTACAATAGCTCAAGATGTAAACTCAATGCTTTTTCAACTTGCTTGGATGCTTTGCTCTTGCTCTTGTGGCCTCTATTGATAGGCTTAGTAACCAGCACATCAATTAGCCAAGTATGGAAACTTCTGCCCAAAATATCCTAAAATCTCATTTCAGATCCTTGAAATCTGATTTGCAGTTTCTGTTTTGATTTTTTTAGCAAATTTGCTACGGTGGATGTTGACATGAAGCTGCACAGGATCTTTTCCTGTAATGTTGATAATGCTAGTAATTATTGCTCTTGTAATATAGATAATGCTAGTAATAATTTAGAATTAAATAAACAAACTAGTGATTTGATCTTGATTAGGATGTCATCATTCTTTCACATTTTTGATATTGTTTTTGCAATAAATATCATGTCAATGATTCTTATATAGTCTCATTAGCATAATTAGTAAGATATTTCCTCATCTATGTTAATTTTGTAAGATCAAATCATGCACTTTTGTCATGGCAAGTATAATGAGATTGAAGCAAGGCAATATTATCTTTAAGTGATGTTATATGATTCTCAAATTTTGAGATTCAATTTTGAATAGGCTAAAACATATTTTCCAATCAAATAAAATCCTTTGATTTTGAATGATAACCACATATTTTCTTTTCATAATCATTCACATGATTCACTACTATAAAAGGGTTACTTCTTTCATGCTTATTTTGAATTTGCCAACCATTTAATTTAATAGCCATATCCTTAGTTTTGTATTTCATCAAAACCACTTAGCCACTAAGAGAGTCAACATCAACAAAAGCATATTGGACCGGTCATAAATATTAGATATGAAGTAGAATAAGTACAAAATAAATTCACTTCACAATTTCATTTATAACACTAATTATATTGTTTGTTATTATCAAAATCAATATGTGACTCTTAAAGTCAACAAAAGCAACAAATATTGTATGTTAGTGTCAACAAAAGCAACAAATATTGTATATTAAAAAAAAATTGCAGGCATATACGCATACATGTTAGCATAACTACACAAATGTCATTAAAGTGATCATTTGATACAATCATCAAATCTCTCTAAAAGATAATCCAAAAGATAATCAAATAGGAGGTTTGGTTCATATAACATAAATAAACATTACACCATGCAAATTATTAGACCAATCTATTTTATGATTCAAAGAAATATTATCTAAAATACTAAAGGCTTATCAAGAAGCTAACAATGATTTGCACACAAGTTGCATTAGTCTAGAATTTTGGCCAAAGAAATCTTCTATTCCTCGCAATTGATCCTTCAATTTGGAGATGACAAAGTCAGTGAGTAACTCTAGGACCCCTAGCGTCTCCGTATCTCATGGATGCACATGCCAGTTAGACACTTATCTACCTCTTAATTTCACGATGTATGAAGGGGAAATCATTAAAAACTAATGAAGGCGAAAATCTAGATTCATATAAGCATGAGGTCTTTTTTTAGAGTAACTGAATTTAATTAGGCGAGGGGATGTTCTTCCAAGTGAACAGTAAATAAGCAAAGTCAATTCTTAAGTATCATAAAAAGTCATTTCTCAAAACTTTCGAACTACTTTATAAATTGCCAAATCTTCAAATAAAATTGGGTCAAATACTATATAGGTTATTATAGTAAAAGAAAATCATGTAAACAACGCGAAATCGATGACATAAAACATGAGTTAGCTAGTAGCAAGTTCATCTATTTTGTACAATAGTTGGCATGACAATGGGTTGAGTTGTTTTTGACCCTAGTCCAACCCAATTATTTTTGGTGACTCCCATATCTTATTTAAGTTTTCTCTTTCTTCCCAATTCCATCTTATTTATTAGTTAAGTTAATTTTAATAACACATACGAAAACTACCACATTTAAGTAGTTGACAATTTTTAATTTTCATAGGAGTATTTGACAACCACATTTAAAAAAAAATTAAGGGAATACATATTAAAATTGAAAATGATTAATATCTCGAAATCCACTACACTAAATCAATCGAAATTATCTCAATTCCATAAATGAAATTTTTAATTACAAAGATATTAAAGTCAATAGAAGATATGAATTTAATTTACTGTGGACCAAATGAGATCGCAAGGGGAAGAAGGGTTTATCTAATCAATAATCTAAACCATATTAAAGCAGTTTTTTTAAAAAAGAAAAATCCCCACCAACTCAACCTATTTTAACAATTAGTTGAGTATCGGAAGAGAAAATCCTCAGCTTCTCATTCATGCGTAAACTTCATATATACAAAAAGTGGGAATAATCAACTAAATCTCCTACTTTCCTGTACAAGCTGCTATGAGCACGGAAACCAAATAATAGAAATATACATCTGCCAAAGATAGCACCTAGCCTAATATTAGATATGCCAGCGATAGCACCTAGCCTAATACCCCCCCTCAAGTTGGTGCATGTAGACCATAAATGCGGAACTTGTGAATAAGATACCCAAATTGAGGCTTACCCAACACCTTGGTGAAAATATCCACAAGTTGTTCATGGTAGGAACAAAAAACTGTATGAATAGCATTTTTGACCACGTCATCAGGAACAAAGTGACGGTCAACTTCTATATGCTTAGTTCATTCGTGAAAAACAGAATTGTGAGCAATATGTAGAGTTGCCTGAATATCACAACATAACTGGATAGGGTGCTGATACTTGACTCCGAGAGATGACAAAATCTCCTTTAGCCATCTAAGTTCACAATTCGTCGTAGCCATAGATCAATGTTCTGCTTCTGCCGAAGAACTGGACACGATGTGTTGTTTTTTAGTTTTCTAAGATATAGAAGAATTCCCTGGAGAGACAAACCAGCCAGTGAGAGACCGACGTTTCAAAGGACATCCTACCAAAATAGAATCACACCACCTATAAAGTTGGAGAGCATAGTCACATCGAAGAAATATACCTTATCCTGGATTACCTTTCAAATGTCGGACCACCCTCAAGGCCGCATCCCAATGTGCTTCCTTCGATTGCTGCATGAACTGAGAAAGTACATGAACACAATATGATAACTCAGGATGAGTAAAGGAAGGATATATGAGGCGACCCACAAGTCTACGGTATCGCTTCAGATCATCAAGGAGATATCCATCGGCAAAAGCTAACCAATGTTGTTGTTCCAAAGGAACACCTGCAAGTTTGGAGCCAAGCAACCACGCTTCCGAAAGAATATCCAATGCATATTTTTGCTGACACAGAAATATTCTTGCAGGATTTCTAGCGACCTCGGCACCCAAGAAATATTTTAAAACTCTCAAATCCTTCATGTGAAAGCACTTGAAAAGATAGGACTTGAACTGCACAATAACCTCATGATCATTTCTAGAAATGATCAAATCATCTACATAAACTACGACATTGAGCTGAATATTGCCGGTTCACAAAGTGAACAACGAATAGTCTGAATATGACTGATGAAAGCCATATCCCTTCAAAGTCGTTGTTAGCTTAGCAAACTAACATTGCGATGCCTGTTTTAATCCGTACAGAGATCATCAGAGGCGATAAAACTTCTTTGAACTTGAGACTTGAAATCCTGGTGGTATTTCATATAGACATCCTCTTGATGGTCTCCATGTAGAAAGGCATTGTGAACATTAATCTGATGTAATTCCCACTGTTTGGCTATCGCTACTGCTAGAAATACCCGAACAATTATCATTTTTGCCACAGGTGCAAAGGTTTCTGTAAAGTCAACACCATCAAAATTATACTTAATTTTGAAGACCCATTTACATCCGATGCCTTCTTATCAGGTAACAAATCTAAAATGTCCCACGTTCCATTATTCTCAAGCGCCTGGATTTCTTATTACAATGCATCTCTCCATTTTTTAGCCTTGAGGGCTTCTAAAAATGTCGTGGGCTCAAGACATGAAGTAATAGCTGCAAGAAAATTTATGTGTCGTATAGAAAATTGGTCACAACTTACATAGTGTGCTGTAGGATAAGGCATACCTGGAAGACGCTGTAATGCAGTTAAACAAGTAGATGGACTCAACTTTTGGGTGGTATGTGTAAAGTAGTAACGACCTGAGGGCTTCTTTTTTCGATGACCTCGACCCAACAAATCATCATAGGGAGCTTGTGGATTCGTATGAGCTGGGGGTTGCACTGTATCATGTGTCTCTATGTTAAGCCTATCCCTTTCTATTGGAGCCAGCCCATCACTTACTAGAACAAAAGGCCAGCGTCTTGTTCTCCATGCACCCCAGTAGTTTTGTTCCCAAGCTCCCCAGAAACTCCCAGCTGGGCTCCTTTTTATTTGGCATCATCAGCCCATTCTATAGGAGGCAAGCTTAAAGTATTGTTTCCAATTGCATCCACACTAACCCCATGCCTCTAAATGCCCACCTTCATCTACCAAGTGGGCATTAAGTCTAGCATGCGGCATCGACTCCATTTGACTAGTTTCACCTGTATGTAAAGCAAATGGAAACTCATTTTCATAGAATACAACATCTCCCGAAACAAAAAATTGTTGCGTCTCCAAATTGTACAATCTCCACCCTTTTTCCCCAAAAAGATACCCAATAAAAATACATTTCCTACTTCTACTTGTAAATTTGTCTCCTAGAGTCCTTTGATTATGAACATAGCACCCAAACACCCTAAGATGCTTATATGATGGGGGATGCCCATGAAGAATTTCAAAGGGAGTTTTTCCATCTAAAATCATGGTGGGAGTTCGGTTTATCAAATATCCCACAGTTAAAAACACATTAACCCCAAATATCACTAGAAAGATTACCTTGAAATCTCAAAGCCCTAGCCACATTCACAATATGTTGAAGCTTCCATTCTACCCGGCCATTTTGTTTAGGTGTTCTAGTATAAGAAGTTTGAAAAATCATCCCATGTTCCAGAAAATAATTTTTCATACAATTAAATTCCGTGGCGTTATCACTTTTGACAATTTTAACTCGCTTATTAAATTGTATATCAACCATACCAAAAAAATTCTTCAAAGTCTGAGACACCCCCTTCTTATCCACTAATAAATGGACCCAAGTTGCATGGGAAAAATCGTCCATAATTGTCAATAAGTAATAAGCACCACAGGATGATGCAGTTCGATAAGGGCGAAAAAAATCACAATGAACTAGCTCGAATAAGTTAAGAGGCTTGGTTGTCACTGAGTGGAAAGCTATCTCTAGTTTACTATGCTCGATGATAAATATCACAATGTCTATTCAAAATACCACCACTTTTCCTAATGTCTACTGCAGGAACTAACTTGGTAATTATGAGCGAAGGATGACCCAATTGTGCATGCCACAATTCGAACGAGGCCATCCTAGTCATTTTCTAAGCCTTTGCTCGTGGCTTGTTCCGAAAGTGGTAAAGTCCATCTTTACATTCACCCGTACCAATTAGCATCGTCAAAGTGCAGTCTTATCAAACACACATATGTTTAGAGAAAGCTGCGACACAATCAGTTTCATCAACAATTTGTGACACAGAAATTAAATTACAAGATAACCCAGGCAGATAAAGAGCATTTGATAAAACCAAAATTTCATCAATTTCAATAGACCCCTCATTAGTGGCAAGCACACAACTCCTATTTGGTAAACCCACAGGGCAAGCTGAGATGTCTTTTAAATCATTCAAAATTTCCAGCCTTCATGTTATGTGGTTTGTAGCTCCTGTATCAATAATCCAGGAGGCATTCTCATTCTTAACAGTAAATTTTTCTATAGAATTAGCCTTATGTGAGTTTATTATCTTAACAAGAGATGCCCACTGTGCGGTATTAAGATTAGGTAGCCCCTTTTTCCCCCATTCATGTCCGAGTTGGTGCCTGTTGTGGTCTAAGCTACATTCGCCCGGTGAGTTCCACCTCATCCTCATCCCCTTGTCATGCCTTCTCTGCCTCACCGAGCTAGTTTTGCATCATGAGGCCGATCACTCCACTAGTTTGGGTAGCCCACAAGCTGAAAACAGTCAGACACTTTATAGACACTTTATGGCCTGCTCGTTTGTAGTGTGTGCAAGTTAGCGTCTTGTCCCCTATCTCTCCTCGTCACTTTGCCGTAAGGCTAGTCTGTGCTGCAAGTGCCATGAATTCGCCGTGGTCATCTTTATCATGAGCCATAATTTTGACTCGTTCTTCTTGAACTTGATTTAAATAAACTCGATTCAATTATAGCAGAGGTTTGGTTGCCTACAGATATGATTATACCGTCCTGTACAAATTTCCATCAAGGCCCATGAGAAATTGAAGTACTAGCTCTTTCCCTTGCTTTTTGGCAAATTTTTGCCCAATGTTACATTCGTATATGCCATAACCACAAAGCTAACACTAATCATAATAAGTCAATTCATTCCACAATAGCTTCAATTTGCCATAGTAAGCAACGATTGAAAGCCCCTTCTGTTTACAATTCGCCAATTCTGCCTTCAATTGATGAATTCAGGGTTCATTGCAATTGAAAAATGATCCTTGATATCTTACCACAAATCAGCGACGTTTTCCATAGATGATACTGTTGAGCGTAAACCTAGTACAATGGTGTTTAAAATCCATGATACAAGCATGGATTGCACCCTCCACCACTCCTCCAATTCAAGAGAAGCATCATCGGGTTGAGTAATCATCGTATAGCCCTCGCCCACTCTTTATAATTATCACCTTTCAATTGAACTTGAGTGATAATATTTCCAAGAATGTCATTTGAGTTTACATCGTATGGTGAAACTATTTTCTTCGTGATTTTTGTTTTTGGTTTGTCGTGGTTGTCTGCCATGGCTTTGATACCATCACAATTACTTAAGTATTAAGGGAAGAGAAAATCCTCAACTTCTCATTCATGTGTAAACTTCATATATGCATCAATGGGAATAATAAACTAAATCTCCTACTTTTTTGTACAAACTGCTATGAGCATGAAAACCAAATAATAGAAATACATATATGCCAAATATAGCACCTAGCCTAATATTATATATGTCAAAGATATCACCTAGCCCAATATATTTAATAATAATTCAAAGCCCACTCCATTAATGATGGGTCAGGATGGATGCCCTAAGGTTCGGGTTTGATTGCTATTCTTACGCAATAGTTTGAGAGTATATACCAACATATACTTGATAGTTTAACAGTACGAACATCTATTCCTAGTATATTATGGCTAATAGCTTGACTTCCGCTATATTGGTATCTTATTCTCTGTGCCCTCCATCAAATGGAAAGTGTAGGTTCAGTTTAACAAGATGTGTTAACGTAACATAAGTCTAGATGATGTGGAAATTATTAGGAAACAAATCAAATGTATGATTTTGTTTAGGAAACTACTTCCTTGTAATATTTTTAATTATGTTCTAAGATAATTTGGCCAACATCTTAAGCGGCATGCTTGTGTTAGGCGTGTATAAATAAGGTGTAGCAAAGCTTGTAATATCGTCAAGAAACACAAACATTCAACCCAAAATTCTTGATCAAATTCTCAAAAATTCTACATGGCCTTAGAGTAAGGCTGCTCGATCTTGATTCGCCACCGTCCCTGTTTAATTAAAAATTGTGTGCAAGTGTTAGGCCTTGTTAGTAGGCCACGTGCGGGGGTGTGTGTTGGAGTATGAAAGTGGGTATTGTTCCACATTGATAAAATAAAAAGAATATAAAAGTAGGTGTTGTCCCACATTGATAAAAATTGAAGGGCTTGGGCATATATATAAGCTTGTGAGTTACTCCACCCACCGCCAATTGGTTTTAGGTTGGAACCTCAATTGAACTTATATATATGACTCTTCGTTTATGGCCCAATTAATATATAAAAATTAACATGGTATCAGAGCCTTGCGATCCAAGGTGATTTGTCTCTAAATATCCATGGGTGGAGGAGACAAAACGACCTTCATCATTGAAGCTCATGCGCTACACTTTCTACACCCTTCAGATGGACGAGGAATATTAATTGTTGCAGTAGTTTTTGATGGGAAAAACTACGAGTTATGGCAACGGACGGTTAAAACTGCACTAAGAGCGAAAAATAAATCGAGTTTCATTAAAGGAACCCTAAAACGACCTAAGAAAAATACAGAACAAGAATGCTTTGAAGCGGATGCATGGGATTTAGTAAATTCTATGCTCTGCTCATGGCTTCTCAATATAATCGATCCCAAGCTAAGACTCAATGTGGCTTACAAAGAAATAGCATATGGGATATGGGGTGACTTAAATAAGAGATATTTGGTTGCAAATTTACCAAAAATTCATCAACTCAAAGCTACAATTGCAAACTGTTAACGGGTATGAATGTGGAGTAGGCAAGAAACTTATTAGGATGTATGAAGAAGACAAGGCCCATCAGTTTCTAATGGGACTGAATGATGATGAATTTTCATCCGTATGAAGTCAATTACTTAAGATTTATTGCTTCAACTTGATAAAATTTTCAATGTGGCCCTGCAAGAGGAGAACCATCAGAAAGCTATAATCCAATGACATAGCAACATCGAGAATGAAGCACATTTGTAGTGAGTCTACTTCCATCCATGTCGCGCTCTACGTGCAAACATTATGGCAAAACAGGACATGAAGGACAAAATTGCTTCGAGATTATGGGCTATCCAACCAGATGGGTGCCACAATGAGGGGGTTGTGGCCACAGAGAGGCTGCAGATCCTGAGGTGGTCGAGGTAATGCTGGACGGGGTCAAGGTCAAGTAGCTGGATATGCTGCCCATGCCGCAGCTGAGCTAGGATGAGTAGTGGCCGAGAGTCACTTAAACACTAAGAACGACAAGGCTACTGGTCCACCGCTAGTACTCGGGCTAAGTGCTGAACAAATTCAGCGATTGGTGAGTCCCATTGAGACTTCGAAACCAGGTTGTGGAAAATTGTCAAGTAATAATGATTGGTTGCTGGATAGAGGGGCAACTTGTCACATGACAGATGAGCTCAGGAAATAAACCAAGCTCCACACTATTCATCCAATTTTGGCAAAAATGACAAATAGGTAAAGTAGCATTGCAAGTAAACAAGGAATGGTGAAATTGAAATTGAGCATAACTCTTTACGGTGTATTATTGGTTCCTGGTTTAACTTGCAATTTAATATCGGTTGCGTAATTAATTAATAATTTGGTATGCATAGTGGCATTTACTCTACAACTATGTGATACAGGACCTTTCTATGCGGATGCCGATTAGAGTGGGTGAACAACAAAGAGGGGTCTATTTGTTCAAGGACGATTCATTGAAAGAACGTAAGGCAAATCAAGTAGAAACTTGCGATATATGGCATCAAACACTAGGACATCCTTCAATGGGAGTCATGTTGTTTTTATCTAGCAAAGTTAGAATTTTTTTAAATAAAGGTAGTCATAAACCTTGTTATGTGCGTTTTGGAGCAAAACAATCTTGGTTACCTTTTCCTTTAAGTGATAATAAAGTTGCAAGTTGGTTTGATTTGATTCATTGAGATATTTGGGGTACATACAGAGTTGAGTCACTATGTGGAGCACATTATTTTTTGACCTTTGTTGACGATCCTAGTAGGGGGACTTGGTTTTACCGAATGAAAGACAAAAGTGAACCTTCTAAAATGGTTATGAACTTTCGTGTGATGGTGAAAAATCAGTTTGACATGAGTGTCAAGGTCATAAGAGGTGATAATGGAAAAGGGTTTACCTCCAGTCCCATAAAATAGTTTTATAATGAAAATGGGGTCATGCATGAAATGAGCTATGTTGATACACCCCAACAAAATGGCAGAGTTGAAAGGAAACATCGTCATATTCTAAATGTGGTAAGAACTATTTGTTTCAAAGCAAATCCACTATTACAATATTGGAGGGAATGTGCTTTGGCAGCAGCCTACATAATCAATAGGACAGCTACTCTTATCTTGAATGGAAAGACACCTTATGACATTTTACTCAATGCACAACCCACATATGATCAGATAAAAGTCTTTGGATGTCTATGTTATCCTCACAAGTACCAAAGACAAACGGATAAATTTGCATGTCGAAGTCAAAAGTGCATTCTTGTGGGTTATCTTTTTAGAAAGAAAGGTTGGAAAGTTTATGATTTGGAGTTTAGAGAATTATTTGTGAGTAAATGTAATATTTTACGAAGATATATTTCCTTATGAGGTTACAAATAAGTCATGTGAAGATGTTATGCAAACTATGGAGTTCCTTGATCTTGAAAACCTAACATCAAGAGAGGTATGGAATGGACCAAACAACACAACCAGAGAACTTGAGCCTCCTAAAATGAGTGGTTGGGCTAAGAATAGAATGTGAGGGATCACCTCTTGGTGATCAGGCCCAAGCTAGGACCGAGCATGAAGGAACCTAGGATCAGGGCCTGGTTTCGATGAGACCCGCGTCCATGGAGGAAGACAACAACAAAATTGGGCCTTGTACAGATGGCCCAAGCACAGATGCATCAGGCTAAAACAGTGGGCCTTCCCCAAGCACACATGCATCAAGGCCCAGCGCCAATGGACTTGTTGCACCTGCCGAGGCCACATCAAACAAGGGGAGTCTCGATCAGGAGATCGTAGCAGAAATTTTGGGCTGAAGGAAGAGAGAACGAAAGGCATTGAACCACTTGCAAGACTACTTATGCTATTCCGCTAGAACAAAAGACCCCACTTCAACCAGCCCACTACAAAAGATGTCCTCACGTAATGCTTATCCTATACTAAATTATGTCACTTATGAGAAATATTCTAGTGCGCATCAATAATATCTTGCTATTGTTACAAAAATTCTGGAGCCCAGGTATTTTCATTATGCAGTTCAAGATGCTAATTGGAAAAAAGGCTATGTAAAAGAAATTGAGGCACTTGATGCAAATAAAACTTGGACAATTACAGACTTACCACAAGGTAAGAAACCCATAAACTGCAAATCAGTATATCGAGTTAAGTATAACTCGGTCAGATCCATTAAGCGATATAAAGCAAGACTTGTTATTAGAGGAGATCAACAGATAGAGGGTTTTGATTTCAATGAAACATTTGCACTGCTGGCAAAGATGGCCAGTCTGTGATGCTTCTTATCAGTAGTTGTTGCTCGATGATGGGAATTGCATTAGCTAGATGTTAATAATGCATTCCTACATTGAGATCTGCATGAAGAAGTCTATATGAAATTACCTCCTAGCTTTCGTTCCACATGACCTAACAAGGTTTGCAAACTTCAAAAAACTCTTTATGGACTAAAATAGGCACCACGACAATGGTTTGCCAAGTTATCCTCAATATTGTTGCATTATGGTTTTATTCAATCTTATGCTGATTACTCCTTGTTCACATATAGAAAATGAGACGTTTATATGGCCCTATTAATATATGTGATTGATTTGGTGCTTACCGGGGACAATTCTGCAGTTTGTAACAAGTTCAAGCGATACTTGAACAATTGTTTCCAAATTAAGGATTTAGGTCCATTAACGTATTTTTTGGGCATTGAAGTGGCCAGAGGACCCCAAGGATTGTTTTTATGTCAAAGAAAATATGCCGTAGAAATTGTTGAAGAATGTGGACTTCTTGGTGATAAACCTGTAGATTTTCCCATGGAAACAAATCACAAGATTGCTTTTGCTACCAGACCTACACTGGATGATACAATGCATTACAGGCGTCTTATTGGAAGACTTATCTATCTTATAATCACAACGCTAAAGTTATGTTACGCTATGCAGATTTTGTCACAATTATGCAAGAACCGGAAGAACAACACATGGAGGCCACTAGATGGGTTTTCCAGTACCTAAAAGGTGTACTGGGACAAGGATTGTTACTTTACAGCGATTCTGATCTAGAGGTACATGCTTTTTGTGATGTTGATTAGAGAGCCTGTCATCTCACCATACATTCTCTTAGCGGTTATTATGTTACTATTAGAGGCTCACCGGTCTCTTGGAAAACCAAGAAGCAAAGTATATTTTCTAGATCCTTAGCAGAAGCGGAGTTTCATGCTATGGCAAATATAGCCAATGAATTGATCTGGATCAAATCTTTTCTTGCATCACTCTAAGTGTTTCTTGACAAGCTTATGAAACTTTATTGTGATCATTAGGCCGTTTTACACATTGTTAAGATCAAGTCTTCCATGAACGAATAAAACACATTGAAATTAACTGCACTCTTTGTTCGAGAACGCATTATTTCTGAAGGCCTTGGAACTACCTATGTACCTTCAAAATGTCAGGTCATTGACATATTTACTAAACTCTCAAGAAGCAATAGTTTCAGTTCCCGAAAGACAAGTTGGACATTGTCAATCTGCATACTCCAACTTGAGGAGGAGTATTAGGAAACAAATCAAGTGTATGATTTTGTTTGGGAAACTACTTGTAATATTTTGTAATTACCTTCTAAGATAATTTGATGAATATCTTGAACGGCAAGCTAGGGTTTTAGGTGGCTAGGCATGCACGTGTTAGGCATGTGTAAATAGGGTGTAGCAAAGCTTGTAATATCATCAAGAAACACAAACATTCAGTACAAAGTTCTTGACCAAATTCTCAAAATTCTTTAGAAATGGATGGTCAGTTTCAATTTAACCCTAGTTATATCAGTCTTGATCTCCTAATCAACCACCCTAGCTAGTAAATGAAAGTCATAGGAAATAGAATATATTGGACAAGTAACAATTGCGTAAGCGATGAACAAGTCCTAATTTCATTGTCTGGCATCTCTAACTATGGAAAGCCTACATCACCATGCCTTTGATTATCACAAGTTACTAAAATCCTTCAAAAAATATAAGCAAATTAGAAGGTCATATATTTGTCAATAGTTGGAATGGAAGGATGTCTACTGATGACATGCTTGCCTTGATTGGTGTTTTGGTCAATACTTCCTATGTTGTCTATGCTGCGAATCTAACCCAGCTTAAAGATTTCTATGTTAGAATGGATTACCTTAGAAATGCTTGTAATACCCTGTCTATTGTCTATAGCGTATATTTTATTGCATAGAGGCATTTAAACCTTTGTTAAAAGTAGAATACATATGTTTTGTTCAATAGCTGACTTATCTAGTGTTATAATTAAAACTTCAAATGCACGACGTAGTTGTAGTTAGCAACTGGTAAATACGAGTTGTATCCATAGAGAATTGGTTTCAATTATCAAAAATAATTAAACCACTAAACCTAGCCAAATTATATTCGAGAGTTAATTATCAACCAAGAAAGGTATAACAACCAAGAATACGAATTGGAAATCAAAATGTTAAACACTCAAGTTGGAATTAACATCACAATTACACCGACCAACCACTTAATAACCTAATCAAACTTGCCCAAGCATGCAATATGAATGAATAGATCGTCAATTAAGCCCATCATCTCCCTCTTTCAACGGTTGAAGACTAATCCTAAAACTATAGTAGCCTACTTTGATGGGACTAAGAGTCAAAGGATTATAAGATTCACAATCTCAAATCCCAATTATAACTTCAATTATTTTTATATCAAAATCCAAACCGCAACTATTAAGTCACACTAGGTAAAGATTTTGTCATTCAACATTCTCCTGAACCCAAATAAAAATATATGAAAGCTCTTTCAAATAATTCATCGAGTATGTGGTGAGCAAAGTAGAATTCAATAATACAAGCATGGCACAAGAATGGGGATAAATCATGATTAATTGAACATAGTTGACGTTAATCCCAACCCAAGTTAAAAGATTTAGCCACTAAACATGATAGAAATCAGAAAGTAATCATTAACAAGCATCACATCAAACAACTACTAAGAATTGAAATAACGATAACCAAAATAGAGAGATTAAGAAAACAAACTTAGGAACTGATAATCTGAATGAATAAGAATATTCATATCAACAATAATTATCTTGAAAATACAGCAGTATATACTGAAACAAACATAAATCCTAATTCCAAAAGATGGTAGAAAGGTGTGTGAAAAAGGATGATGTCTCGTTCCCCAAAATACTGTATTTAAATAAAGCTCATTTAGCAGAAGCTAGGTGGACACACGACGTGCAATAACGCATGGCAAGTCGTGTGCAATTTTAAATGTGGGGACGCACGGCTGTGTAGATATGCACGGGTAACTGAGTATCTTTTGAGTTTTAGTGTTGGCAGACATGCATGGCTGTGCATAAAATGCATGGCCAGCCGTGCAATCCTTCAATTATTTAGAAACAATTAGTAATTTTGAATGGCCATAAAAATGCTTCCAACTTCATTTCTGCTCCCTTAAACACTCTTGCAAAACCCCCTTGAACCTCTTGCTTAGGCAAAACATCATTTCTTGCTCGTCTTTGAATAACTAGTCACAAATTCTCTTAAATTGGGACAAAAATAACTACACAAACGAAGATTTATCCAAATAAGATGTTTATAAGCACGGAGGAGGGAATATGATTAAGTTCATCACTCAATTGAGGAAAGGTGTGAGGAAGAATGGTAAAACCAAAGGGATAAAATAATAGAATTAGAGGTTTATCATGTGGGATGCCCTTTTGCAGTGTTTGCGAATGGCTTGTTCTGTAAGATTCGAATGGATGTCACATTTGGAGATTTCTTTCGTGAGACATAGACATGCCAGGAAATACATGCAAATTTTTTGGCATTAACGTATCATTAGTAATTGCCACTCCGTTGTCAGGCTTAGTAGCCGCAGCATATCCCTTCCTAAGATTAACTATGCACTGTATGGCCTCAACCGCCTCAGATACACCCATGTACCATAGAGATCCTAACAGTCAATTAGGGAACCTTCTACATTGGTTTTGTGATTTCGAGCCTACCAAGTGCTAGAAACAAGTTCTTTGCTAAGGTGCTTAATGAGGGAGATGATTTATCTCCCCTAAAGGTCAACGTTGAAAAAATCCCAACTGTTGTGATTGCTGGGTTGAACAGTCAAAATTAAACCTCTTACCACCACCATTGCTAATGTAGTGTTTAGAGCTGAGCCACCAATTCAAGTTGATGTTCCTAGAAAGGCATTCCAACTTGATGAAAAAATAATCAAGTATCTTAATATCGATTTTGGATGAGCACATAATGGAAGTATGGAGTACTATGTACTTTTATAATTTGCTTTTAAAGCTTTGTGAGGGGTTCAGTATGTTTTCTCCAATAATCCAGTGATTTATGGCCTCATGGGTGAAAGTTTACACTAATGTATAATTAGAATTTATGACTTGTTCTATTTATGTGTATGATTTTTGCTATGATGAAATGATGGAGCGATTCTATTTGTAAAACCCCAGAAAAATTTCTAAAATTTATTTAGATTTGTTTATATTGTTTACGAGATGAACTGACTTAGAACGCTTGAGCTCATAGGGTGGTTAATTTTTGGGGAATTTAGAGTTGCAGTCTAGGGGCTAGTTAAGCAGTCCAAGCTAAAAGAAACATTTATTTTCTCGATCTTCTACACTCAAAAATTCAGAAATTCTATCTTTTAAAAAAAATACAAGGCTAAAAAAAATAAAAGAAGAAAGAGGTGGTACCCTAGCCTTTATATTCTTCTCTTCCCCTCACCTTGCCTCAAAAGAAAACCTCAAGCACACACACACACTCTCTTCCTCTCCCCTCTCCCTCTCGACGCTCCCCATGACAATCTCTCTCTCACATGCCGGTGGCCACTCCTCGGCCACATCGCCACCAGATGCCCGTCACCTTGTCCAACCACCTCTCCCTCTTTCTATCACTCTCTTGGTAAATCCTATCTCTTTTTCTCACTCCCTTGGAATGTTTTGCTAGGATTTGTGGAAAATCCTAGTCTAAGCATCTTCTCATCATTAAATTAGTTGCAAACTATAAACTTTTGGTTGAAAATCTAAGTATCTTGGTTTTTTCCTTAATTTTCCATATCTGTATACGTAGTTGAAGAGCTAAAAACAACCCAACCCCATCCTTTTCCTCCACAATCTTCTTTTAACATAAAGATTAATTCTTCTGCTACGAAGAATTCGAGTTTTAAATTTATAACCCCAAGTGCAAGGTTTTCTCATCGAGTACTCGGGGTGTTGTCCAAAAAGAGTTGGGTTTCAAGTACCACGATTAGCTAGAGCGACTCAATCTAGGCCAAGAAGGAAAGAAATGAAATCAAAACTAAACTAATAAAAGCAAAAGAGGTGGCTTGAGACTATGATTTGACCAATCGATGAACCAATTAGTTAAGATGAGCCCTAACCTACCCGACCTCAACTAAAAACAAGAGATGGTCAGTTGCACCATCAAAGATCACCCGATCCCACTCTCAAGCATCTAACCACCTATTTTCATGGGATTAGCCCAACTAGGATACAAAATTAGCAACCATTGGACCTAGCTAGATCTCAGACTATTTTTATATCCCAAACCTGGCTATTCCCTCTCCCAGAAACACTAGCTAATTGACCTCACCTCTTGACATAAGTCAATCGCTTAAAAATAAAGATGAAAGTTCTATCAAGCATTTCATCGAACACTTGGCTAGCATAGGGGAAAACTCTATGTTCTAAGGTTAAATTGGGTGTGGTTAGGCCTAATACAAGATTAGTTAGCCATAAAAAGGCTAATCATAATCCAAGCTAACCAAAATTAATCACTAGTCAACACAAACACATGAAAACCTAAAATAAACCTAAACAAGCAAATATGAAAGCAAAACATGAACTAGAAAGGAAAGAGAATAAAATTAATCTAATATTCTAATCTAATCAATCCAACTAAACATTTAAACTAAACAAATCAAATACAAGAATTAAACTAGCAAAACCTAAACAAGAACAAGATATAAGAGTGAGAGAGAAAGAGTGAGAGAGAGAGAGAGAGAAGAGAAAACCTATGTTTGATTGATAGAATGAACTTAAAATCCCCAAGCTTGAATCCAAAATACCATTTAAAATCCTAATATAATCCTCCTATTGAGGTTTTTATTTGCCAAACTAACCTAAAACCTAGCCTAAAAATCGCCAAGAGAACCCCTAAAAAGTCCCGAAGATGAGCTATAAATACAAATCGAGTCCGGGAAAAAAGGCAAGAATAGGAGGGCAAGGGTCAAAGGCCGTCGGCATGGCGACCACTGGCCATCACAAGCCAAGACCGGATGGCAGTCACTGAGGCAACCGCGGTCACCAGCCAAGACTGGGCAACAGTCGCGGGGGCGACGACAGTGGCTAGGCCCTGGCTGATGGTTGCTGCTGGCTGGGCTACGACTGGTTGTTGTGCAGTCGACTGTCCTCCCGTCGCGCGATGCTTTGTCTTTTTCTTTTGTTCCTTTTCGTGACATTTTCTCAATGGCATTTATTACCTACAAAGGTACATAAAAGGAGTAAAAGTCCTATAGATTATATTATTGTACGAGGTTAATTAGGCGAAAAAGGCACATAAAATACGATAAATTAGTGCCTAACAAATACCCCCACACCTATCTTTTGCTCGTCGTCGAGCAAAATAATAGAAAATCTAACCTAGGAACCTAATTCACTATCGTAGGAATCACGGCTGCATTTAGCGCATACAACAAGCGCTTTAAGCCCCTTGGTTACCCCAAGTGGACGAGTGAGGTCTCGCAAGGGTTTATAGAAGATATACTGTAATGCCCCGACCCTTCTTGGTCGCAGGTTTTACCAATAATGGCTTCAAGGATCGTTGACTGGCTCCACAAATCACCACAAGTCTTTTCGGCGTGCTTCGTCCTTGCTCACATGCTGCCTGGGAAACTTCCCAGGAGGTCAGCCATCCCAACATTGCTCCCTAGTAAGCACGCTTAACTGTGGAGTTCCTAAGAGCGACCTTCCCGAAAATAAAGGTGTACCTTTGGTGATATAGGTAGTTACTTCGATCCTTTTAAGCCACACTCAGGGTGTTACAATCACCTCCACTTGAAGCGCACAACGTCCCATTTGTGCCTCACCAACCGACCGACTTACGAGTCCTCTTGACCGGCGGTCCACACCCAACATCTTTACCCTGCTAGGTGACTGCCCATGGGCTCTCCATTCCCTGGTGTAGCTCACAGTCGCGGGACAGCTCTGATACCATTTGTAATGCCCCTACCCCTCTCGGTTGCTGGTCTTACCAATAACGGCTTCAAGGATCGTCGACTAGTCCCATAAATCACCACAAGTCTTTTCTGCGTGCTTCGTCCTCACTCACACACTGCCCGGGAAACTTCCCAGTGGGTCACCCATCCCAAGATTACTCCCCAGCAAGCATGCTTGACTGTGGAGTTCTTAAGAGCGAGCTTCCGGAAAAGAAGGGTGCACATTTGGTGATATAGGTAGTCACTTCGATCATTTTAAGCCACACTCGGGGTGTTACATATACCCACAAAATCTTTGAAGTATTTTTGAATTTTTTTAAAACAAAACATATATACAAGGCAAAGGGGAAAATATGTGCCTATCTACATCGATTTTATCACCTTAACAACCTAGCTCCCTAGCTATATATAAGCAAAACGTGCATTCAAGACACACATGGGCTATACATACACCCCGACTTTAATTTTTCACCCAATGCAACACAATGATGCAATTTGCACACCTTGATGCTCCATGCAAGGTGTATGGACTCCTAATGCTTGGATAAGACTAGGTAAAAGGTCACCTCCACTTAGCTTATGACTTCCTTTATTTTTGCTCCTTTTTTTTGTTTTTTCTTTCTTCATTTTTTTTAGGTTCTCTCCTCATGCTCCTTCGCCCAGGTGGGTAGTTCTTGACTTATTAGGCCTTGAACTCTTGGAGGAACAACTTAGCACATATTCGGGCTTTTTCCCTATTCAGGGGTTTTATTTGGATGTGGGAAGCACTTATTCAAACCCAAATAGAGGTACCGGAGATAAGCTCATTTTTACACATCTTGTTTTCCTCTTTTTTTTTCTTTTTCATAACGAAGCCAAAACTACAAGTCAATTAACCAAGTAGAATGCCCCCAAACCCAAATTTCAACAACCAACATCAAAAGTCAATGATTAAGTGTACAAAGTAGGTACAAACCCGCACATGTGAAATGGGACTATTGTGAGAGATCGGAGATTACATTGTAGACAAGTGCTCCATCATGCATATTCTACCTATATACAAGCTAGCAACCTAGCTATCAAAGATAAAAAAAAAACCAATCACAAAGGCACAAATGTCCCCCAAAGCCAAGAAGAAAAAATACACAAAAATTGAAAAATTGAAAAATTTCGCAAAAAATAAAAATATACAAAACGGTATATGACTTCTCACCCTCACACCTAAATCTCACAATGTTCTTATTGTGAGCCAGGGAGTCACTACCTCAACAAAAATAGACAAAAACAAAGGAAACAAAATCACACACACAAGACACATAAAACAAAACAAACACCGACAAAAACACTAAATCTACACACCTATGCACAAGCTAACACACTCTACCATAAACACCATCTCACCCAATCAACAACAAGACCACACATATATAAAAAATTTGACACCACCAAAAAGGAATATATATCCAACAACCAATCACAAAACACAGATATACACAAAAACAAACAAAGGTGATCATAGCCATCAATAGGCTCCACAATATCCCAAATTTCGCCTCAAAGTTGATGACCAACAAAAACACAACCTAATATCCACAACAAAACAAAAAGAAAAAGAGAAAAAATAAAAAGAAAGGAGAAGGGTTAGAACGAGTATACTAGGTTGGGCACTAAATGTACCCAAACTATGCCGCAAGGGCGTAAGCAGCATCAGCCAGTCCTTGTCTCTCAAGATGCAAGTCGTCAACTCGGATGCGGTCAAAGCTCTCAAGAGCTTATCATATGTCATCGCATGCATCTCTGAATGATGTGAGTAAGAGAACACTAGTAAAGATGGAGCAAATAAAGTTTAGGGCCTCTTAAACTCATCAAATGCCATAGAAAAATCAAAAGCATGATCAAAGAAAGTACTCCACGTGATTTTCCTATGCATGTGCTCTAGGTATGCATGATATGGATCAAATAAGGGATAAGACCCTCTAATGTCACCTAGGGACTCATGAAATGTATGAAAATGAGAGGGGTGGTAGGGAGGAAAGGAGATGACATGGGCATAGAGTCAAGTGGCTCGGTACAAATGGAGTTGATAAGTCCCATGCTAGGAGTGGCACTACCCATCTCCATATCATCCCTAAGCTCCTCAAAAGGAGCCTCTTCAAGATATGGCTCAACCAATGTAAGCCCTCCTAACTAAGAAAGTGAAACATCCTATGTAGAGCTAGCATCACCCTGAGAAGTCTTGCCCATCTCTAACCCCGTGCACTAAGCTAAAGGAAGGGGAGAAGCAAGTAAGATCGAGTCACTAACACTAGTGTCCATAGGTGTGCTAGAAAAGGATGGAGTAACAAATGATAAGGGGGTCAAGGGAGGGTCAAACACTTGCCCTAGGTCGGTCAAAGGTCATCATCAACAACATTATACTCTAGGGGAATGTAAGACTCATAATAATCATAGAGACTAGCCTCCTGTCAAGGGCAAGGTAGACTAGAGTTGGTCTCATGTAATAAACCCACTCCCTCATCCTACTAACGAAATGCTCATGTTGCTCATTCATTGTCTCTATCATGGCATCAAGTCTAGCACAGCATTCATCGGAAACATCATAATAAGGACAAGAATTCACACCATGGTCAAAAGATTGACAATAAGAGAACATAAGAGGATAATAAGCGTGCAAATCATAGGAAATAGGGGAAGGGCACAAAAAAGAGACACTAGCAATCTCATGGTGCCATTGATGCCAAGCCAAAGACTCAAACAAATCTCACATGTCATCAACGTCTAAAGAGCACATACCACCATGACACATGGACTCAAGGGTGACTTGAGTCTCATATGTTATCCCCTCAAGCACAACATTGCATATTTATCATTTTTCATATGTGAAATGCACATATTGAGCACGATAATCTTTCAATCTAGACAAGTATTGCCAAAAAGGCTTATACTCAAATTGGGGCAGATGGAAAATAGCCATTGCTATTTTTTTCTCAAATTTTTTATTTTTTTTATTTTTTTGGATTTTCTAAAGGTCTAGCCTTGAATGCTCAAGTAAACCCCAATATTGAAAAATTCCAACTCCCCGACAACGGTGCCAAAAACTTGATAGGAAGAATTCGAGTTTTAAATTTATAAATTCCAAGTGCAAAGTTCTACCGTTGAGTACTCAGGGTGTTGTCCACTGGGAGTTTCGTTTCTAATGCCGAGATTAGTTAGAGTGACTCAATCTAGGCCAAGAAGGAAAGAAATGAAATCAAAGCTAAACTAAACTAATAAAAGCAAAAGAGGTGGCTTGAGACTATGATTTAACCAATTGATTAACTAAAAAGACATGATAAGTCCTAACCCACCCGACCTTAAGTAAGAGCAAGATATGGTCAGTTGCACCTTTGAAGACCATCCAAGCCCTCTCTCAAGGGTCATGAGCTAGCCTAATTAGTCTAACCACCTATTTTCGTGGGGTTACCCCAATTAGGCCACAAAATTAGCAACCCTTGGACCTAACTAGAATCGGGACTATTTCCATGTCTTGAATCCGGCTATCCCCTCTCTCAGAAACACTAGCTAATTGATCTCACCTCTTGGCATAAGTCAATCGCCCAAAAATAAAGATGAAAGCTCTCTCAAGCATTTCATCGAACACTTGATGGGCATGAGGGAAAACTCTATATTCTAAGCTTAAATTAGGTGTACTTAGGTCTAATACAGCACTAGTTAGCCATAAAAGGGCTAATCACAATCTAAGCCAACTAAAATTAATCACTAGTCAATACAAAACATGAAAACCTAAACTAAACCTAAACAAGCAAATATGAAAGCAAACATGAACTAGAAAGGAAAGAGAACGAAATTAATCTAATCTTCTAATCTAATCAATATAACTAAACATGAATTAACAATGAAAACTAAACATTTAAACTAAACAAATCAAATACAAGAATTAAACTAGCAAAACCTATACAAGAACAAGATATGAAAAAGAGAAAGAGAGAAAAGAGAAAATTAAACTTATGTTTGATTGATGGAATGAACTTGAAATTCACAAGTTTGAATCCAAAATACCATCTAAAATCCTAATCTAATCCTCCTATTGAGGTTTTTATTTGCTAGATTAACCTAAAACCTAACCTAAAAATTGCCAAGAGAACCCCTGAAAAGTCTCGAAGATGGGCTTTAAATACAAATCGAGTCGAGGAAAAGGGCGAGAACAGCAGGGCAAGAGTCGATGGCCATCGGCGTGGCGACCACTAGTCGTTGCTAGCCAAGACCGGTCGGCGGTCTCTTGGGCGACGCAGTCGCCAAGCCCTGGTTGATGGTTGTTATCGGTTGGGCTTCGACTGGCCGTCGTGCAGTTGGTTGTCCTCCCGTCGCACGATGCTTTGTCTTCTTCATTTGTTTGATGGGATTTGCTCGATGGGATTTATTACCTACAAAAGTAAATAACATGAGTAAAAATCCTAGAGATTATGTTATTGTACGAGCCAAAATAGGGTAAAAGAGGCACATAAAATACAATAAATTAGCGCCTAACATCTTCCTTATGGCTTGGATTAGTTTGACGGTTGAGATTGGTGAGTTATTGGTAAGGACGTTGTATGCATGTATTGTGAAGGGTTCTGGTCAGGATTTATTGAACTTAAGACCAAACATGTGGTAAATTACTGATTTCACTGCGACCAGAACATAGACGGACTTCGTTGAATTAGTAGTAATTGTCGACATTTGCAAAAAACATGAAATCATTATGAATGATAGATATATGTGCTCGGCGACTGGGAAATTTTGAATCTTGTAAATTGGAGTTAAAATCAGAGAGTTATGGCTAAAATACAAAGATTGCGCAATCCTGACTTGCACTGGGACAATTTGGTGTTTTGGGTATGTTCGAATCAGTTAGGTCTTGAATCTATTAGTGGCCCTAAAAGTAAAGTTGTAGTTCATGAGTTGCCCTTTCCTCAAGGATGGGCTAAATCTCTGAAATTCGGCATTGGGGTTAGAAGTTATAGCCCCTAACAGTCCAGCGTATAATCTGATTGTGGTCTAGGGAGTGTACAACAGTGCTAAGTGTGTTATAATTATTCCAAGAGTACCCTAAAAATAGTTTTGAGAGCCTAACCTGGCAGTTAGGCTTGAAAATGTAATTTAGGGAATTAATGGTCTATAATTTATTGTGCGAAAGGTTAGGCTAAGAATTAAGACTAATAGAAGCTATTTTGGAAATTCGCATAGGTGCAAGTTAGAACTTTGAGCTCAAGCTTAGATGTTAGTCCTAAACAAGTAATCATGACCTAACTCCCCTGAATATCCTCTTAAAAATGCACTTTGTGGGCGAACTTTGAAATTGATTTGAGTTCATGTTTGGGCGATTTTTCTTGGTTAAAGTGGTGATGAGATTTTTGATTATTATTGAAGTTGTTGTGAAATTTGGGAATTTCATGTATGTATCTTTTAATATTTTGTTGCAGACATAGCTTGAAATGTTTTAGACCATATTGGTCGGGATGGGCTACGTACCATTGTACCTTGACCCTACCTTTAAGTGTTTAAGTGTAAGAACAAGTGAATGACTAGGCAAGACTAGGGAAGTCTACTCCCATTTGTAAGAAGGCCCAATAGTCTTCCTCGGGTAAACTGCATACATGGTTAGCGCCCACGTGCCACCTTGTGGGTGGACATGGGCCAGGTTAGTGGTAACTATCCTAATTGATGGTAGACTAAGATATGGTATATCAAAACCTAGTGTAGACCATGAGACGTAGTGAGGTCGCTCACACTTTTTCTTTGCAAACCGAATGAGTGGGACTTGGATGAGTTTATGTTTTCGGTTGAGAATGGTTGGGTGCCTGTCATGAACATTTGAATTGCCCATGTTCCTCCACCCCTAAAATTGTTTGAAATGAATTTGTATGTGTGTTTTGACTGTTAGGGGTGGTTGTTGCTGAGCTTGTCTCACTCTTTTAAAATGCTTTATTTTCAGGTGAAGTTCAGGAGCACGGGGAAGAGATTTTGATTTAGAGCGAGGGCGTTGTCACATAAGATTCATAGATGGAGTTTGAGATTAACTTTGTTTAGATTGAACTTTGTTTCAAGATGAATTTGTTTTAGATTGGACACCCTTATGTAGTGGTAAACTGGATTTGAAGTTGCATTCGAATTAGTAATAAGATATTCATTAATGGGCTTTCATATAATACCCAACCTTGTATTTCCTAACAAGAAAAATGGCGGTGATGCCCTGTTAGATTTTCCGATGTCGTGTAGGATAAATATTAGAAAATAAAAGGAATTAGAAATTTCGAAGTGTTACACTATTTCACTTTCATTTGTTGTCCATTCATTAGTATGCTATATTAGCGAAAGTGTGCATGGTGAAACAATATCCGAGGGCAAGTATGTCTTACAAACAAATATCATTAAAAGTGCAGAATGGCAATAGGGCGGGTTGGGGACAGGGGGCATATTTCTCGTCCCCGTCTCTGCCAAGTTCCCATTTGCGAAGAAAAAATTCCTCCCCGTTCCGTCCCCAGCAGCAATTGCATCCCCGACGCGTCCCAATAGGGATTTTTTCCTGTAAATTAAGTACATTAAGAATTAGCTTATTAGCGTTAGAATTTACAAAATATTTAAGTAATAAACGAATTCAATAAACTACAAGTAAACACAACTAACATTAGAAATTCAGAATTAACATCAGAGTTTTTTTAAAAAGAAAATAATGAGATTTCAAATTTTGAATACCTTGGGGAGGAATATGGTCGCAGTGAGAAGAGAGAGTGAATTGCACGGTGATGTG
Source organism: Selenicereus undatus (assembly GCA_017589665.1). NCBI lineage: Eukaryota > Viridiplantae > Streptophyta > Magnoliopsida > Caryophyllales > Cactaceae > Selenicereus > Selenicereus undatus. Next base: position 86,067,671 of record JACYFF010031959.1, read on the forward strand.
ATCGAGGAATGGTGACAGTGCAGCACCAAGGAGCACGGTTTCGGGTGCTGGCTGACGAGCAAACGTAGACGTGATAGAAAGAAGATGCTGGCACCGAGGCGGAGGCCCTACAGGGAAGAGATGTAGACACAGAGGTGGAGGTACGATAGGGAGCATTGGAGCCGCCTACAACCGAAGCACTGAGCGACTAAAGGGGAAATAAAATCAGAGGAAGTTGTGCAGATTGGGTCGAAGGGGGGACTGGAGAGTAAGCGAATGACTAAGTGGATAATGGTGCCCAGAACCCGGTAAGGAAAACAGGGATCATATAGCCAGAGTTTTTCAACTGAATTTGGCCATTTAACCTTAAACTTATGTTCACTAATGAAGGATTTATATGCAATTTTAATTATAAACAAGGATGGGAATGTATTTTTCTCCCAATCAGGGGCGGGGAAGTGGGAATGGGGATGAGGTAAAATTTCTTCCGGTCCTCATCCCCGTACCTGCCCACATTCTCGCTTGGGGATTGAATCTTGTCCCCATCCCCATCACGATCCCCATTGGAGACGGTTCCCAATGTGGGGCAGGGCCTTGGTGGGGATGGGGATTCCCGACCCTACTCCCATCCTTATTAAAAGCTATCTATGTTGTCTATCAGTTAGTTAATGTCCAATAGAGGCATGGTAATTGGTCAACATCTGCAGCGGATTAGGCATTAGGAAAGAGTATAATGAGTTAATAGATTAATAACCCTTAGCTTTCTATGTCTTTTTGAAGGATCAAACAGACTCCTAATTCTTAACTTTTGAGAGATGAATACTCCTAGCATACTTATTAAAGTTTAACCTAGAAAAAATGTTTCTTACAGAGATTGTGTTTTTTTTTTTTTTGAACGCCGAGAAGAGATTGTTTTAAATTGCCTTGAAATTTTTTTCCTATACAAATGCTCAAAAACTTAGCTAGGAAAATCAAATTAGCACTTCCTACACAGATTGCATTCTAGATTGTAGAACAAATAGTATGTAGAATAAAGATAAAATTTAAGTTCAAGACGCAAGGTTTTGATACAAAAGTGATAGACAAAGGGGATACTTGTTATAAGTCTGATAGAGTTTAGCGGCAAAAGAGGAGAATTAGAAGTGGTTGGGCTATTTTGGAGCCCTTCAATGCAAGGGTGACATGTGTTAGTTACGGTAGGCAAGATAAGTCCAGGATGGTCAAAGATTGAATAACTTTGGAAAATCAGAAAGAGGAAGCAGTAAAATGGTCATTCTAGTCTATATGGCATGTTAATGTCTCTATTCGTGATAGACACTTCTGTCACATTTCCCAAAAAGACTCATGTTCTCTCTGCCTTTACTTTCTTTTTCCATCTTCTCCTACTCTTACTGATTTGAGCATTGGAGCGGCCTTGCTTGGATCAAACCTAAGGTCAAACTTTTGTGTAGATTGGAGTCGAAGCGCGCGCACATCATCACTCCACGTGAGCTGAAGATATCACCAACTATAAGTTCCAACTAGCTTCTGTCATCCACATGAATTTTTCCTTGGAAACAAATGGCAAGTAAAAAAAAGAAATAGAGGAAGACAAGAGGAAATAATAAGAGAAAAGCAAGAACAAGTCAAAAGTACAACAAAGAGGAAACATCAAACTGCTTTGATCCAGTAATTAATTTCCATCCAAAATGGGTGCTTTATTGATGTTGGAAATACTCCATTTTTACTAATCAAAATCTCTAGGAATTTTAAACACGATGAAGAAAACCCTTAAAACAAACGTAGGAAACTAAATAATACCACACACTTAAATTTCCATAAAACGGTCATATTTCACATCAACAAAGTCAAAGACGTAACAATATTGGTCAGTAGAGAGTATAGATTCAATCCTTTTCATTTTGGGTTTTATTGATATTGTTGTTAAGGTCATGTGTACCCAAATTCAGGTCCAACATTTGCTTGTTTCGTGTGGATGTTCATACTGATCTCTCCCTGAGTTGTTCAAGTACTCCCAATCTTTCGTTGTCTGCAAATTCTATCATTTCTGAATTAGTATTTTTCCATGCTTCTTTCTCTCCTTCCTTTTCTTTGGTTGTTCTTTGAGTTGGGGTTGACTTTAGTAAGTTGAATATCCACTATTTTGTAGATTGTCTCCTCTAGTCAAGGGGCATGCCATTTTTAGTTTATGATTGTGTTTGTGTAATATGGGATTCATGCCTTTGGCGTTGACTAAAGTGAATCCTAAGCTTTAAATTCGGGTGCAAAGTTACTTTAGTCCGAACATATGCTATTTTAGACTGTCAAGCACTTCATATGGGTCTAGTTGTTCATTTAAAAAAGCAGTATATTTTTTATCTCATAAATGAATACCAAAGATTCTATGCCTGACCCCTGGTGAAAATTCTGAGCAATAATTATGCAATGTAGGCACCGAAAATGAATTGAAGAGCCCAATAGTTGCTTGATTTCTGACATGCTATACGATATGGCTTGTTTAGAGGAGTTCGATAACTTTGTACTTTGTCTGCACACTGTTTGGTTGCTGCCAACATGTCATGGTATCAATATTCTGTTTATTCCGTGAAATAATGGAAAGATGTTTTAGATAGAGGACATAGCCTTTTCTTGGATGCCTTTTTCTTTTAGTATATATAAAGATTCAGTGTTCGCTCCCTGGGGAAGATTGAATATTTTAAAATTGGTCCTTTAAAAGTATGTTCATTTACATCCCACTTAGTAAGAGTAAAAATGCTTCTAGTGACGGCATATTCGTGGTACTATTGAATCTCGGTTATCTAAATGTTCTTCTCTATACTCAGGTTCATAACTTGGAGTCTAATAATGGTGCTTTATGTGTCAGGCCTTGCGGTGCAACTGGGGCATTATGTTTCTTTTGATTTTCTATGTTAGAATTTGACATAAAACTTGCCTTTTAAGCATTGCTTCATTAGCAGTGCTTGCCAGGCAAATCAGTGGTTTGTATACAATATGCTTGAAAACACACCTGGAGTCTCTGCATGCATTGTGTCAGGGATGCTGAAATGGCTGTAATATTGTCTAGCTTTGAAGGAACTTAGGTTGATTTGCAATATACTTGGCTTCAAGTTGCTTCCATTCTTGGAGTAAATCCTCTTTGCTGAAAGACAAATAGGCATGTCCCCTTAGTTCTTACATATGGCTAAAAGAATATGTTGTCTTAGCAAGTTGGTTTCTTGTCCTTGGTGTTTGTTTAAATTAGTATGGGAAGATATTCATGTTGAATATTTCCATTGTTACTACACGTAATAGTTTCTATAATGGTTTTCTCTGTACTTTGGATCCTAATGTGATGAATTCATGAACATATCAAATGCAAAGTATTATTATTTAGGGAACTAAGCTAGTGCTCATGGAAAAGCTTATCTGGAGTAAAAAGTATCCTTCAAGTTGTTACAAATTTGCTGGTAATCTCCTGTCCTAACTAACTCAGCGCGTATGTTTCTATAACCTTTTTTTGAAGATTATCCCTTGCCATTTTTCATTAAAACTATAATAGCGAAGCACATTATCTGTTCTTGGTTACTGAAGTTTTATAATCAAAATGTCTTAGGGACTATCTACGGACATTAATGTTTCCATGAAGTATATATGGAATACAAAACATTTTTCTTTGAGTACAGCAAACTACATATGTCAGCCAGTGGTTAAACTTAAAGAGAAATGTAGTGGCCATTGAATTGATTATACCCAACCAAACTGCATGCTGTTAAATGCTTTGCCACATTTTATGTCTTTCACTACCATTTCGTACTTTGACTTCAGTGCTCTTATTTAGTCTTACATTGCACTTGTGTATTATTTTAAATAGCAAATCATTTGGTGCTTTGCTAACAACAGATTACTTTGAAATCTCTTTAGTCCTTCTATCTCATGTAAAATTCTAGATTGTCAATATTGCTTGGCTGATCATATTGTAATGCTCCGAAAATTTCAGTTCATATAAATTACGAATATTTACCCTAAGTAGCAGCCGTCAACAAAATGGGATGCCACTGCCATATTTCCTGTTAGGAAACACAGGGCCAGTATCATAGATTCTACTATTAAGAATTTATTTGAGGTGAAGCCAAGGGTCAAAGTTGAACTTTAATAATCAAAAGTCGAAGCATTTCAAATCTAGAGGCTAGAAGCAGCTCTCGTTTTCACAGGGCCTTTCGGGTAAAGATAGCTAGGTTCCAATTTTATATTTTTTTAATTTTTTTTTTGATAGAGTTTTTTAAAGCAGTACTAGTATAGTGTTCTCTTTTTTTTTTAAAGTTATTCAATTTTTCCCGGGATAATTTGGTTGCATAATACTAACAGAAGTTTTTTTAAAAAAGTTGAGTATGTTCGTAATGTGATCAAAATGCCAACAGATAATTTGATTGTTGGTAATATAGTAATAATACCAATAGAAAATTTTGTATTTGTTAGCAATATTATGACCCCTCCTTCCCTCCAAAACTCAAAACTTTAATACTAACAAATAGTGTAGTCTGATGGAAAAAATTTAGTTTTACCAACGGAAAGTGCAATTTGTCACTAAATGTCGGTTGGTAAAAGCTACTTTTCTTATAGTGAGTGTTGCATTAGATTTATTATTTATAGTGCTAGATCAGTCAAAATTTGACCTCGAGGGTCCTAGATGGAAATAAATCTATTATGGTGGCTTTCCAGTCTGTGTATAGCATAGTAGTAGAAGGTTAAGTCTTGATTACCTTGCTTTAACTAGACTTCTTAGTCTTTTGCTTCATGAGAGCTCTATAAGCAACAAAGCATTTTTCATGCTCAGTCAAAGTTTCTGGTTGTTACCATTGCAAATCCTGATTAAATAAGCCCAAGCATATCTTCTGTTAGATATTACCAACTTCAGGTAAGTCACCTACGCCTTCTGCTAAAACTGCCTAATGATGACGCCAAAGGTTTGAGCTTAATAACCAGAATAACCATTGGCAAACCTTTGACTAAATTAGCATTGCACACATCAACTACTATTTATTTAAACTCCTCAACCTTTGCCCATATATTACAAAATATATGAACCTGTTTTCCCTTGGTTTGCGCTCTTTGGTCACATAGAGCAATAGACGATAGTGGGATGATAAACCCACAAAATAGAAACTAAATAGCATACTTTTCCATAAGCTAAGATGTAATCACCATTGACAAGAATTCATCACTCTGCTTAATAACCAGAATAAACATTGGCAAACGTTTGACTAAATTAGCATTGCACACATTAACTACTATTTATTTAAACTCAACCTTTGCCCATATATTACAAAATATATGAACATATTTTCCCTTGGTTTACTCTCTTTGGTCACATAGAGCAATAGAGGGTACTGGGATGATAAACCCCCAGAATAGAAACTAAATAGGATACTTCTGCATAAGCTAAGATGTAATTACCATTGACAAGGATTCATCCTTCTTGAACAGCCCATGTACGTCATTTTCTTGCAACATGTTGGAAGTAATACAATGATAAAAGCCCATTCATTCATCAACAGTGATATACAGCATTAGCTTCCTCCACATCTTCAAATGACAACACACTATTAGAGTTTCCAACCCATATCTAAGTGCATTTAGATACTACGGTAAGTTCTCCAATATCTACCCATAGAGGTTTCATGTCAGCCAATTCATTAGAACCATAAACAATCACATGAAAGTGTTTGCCAAGGATTTCTAGAGTGCTTGCACTACCTTTTAATCAATAAAATAGTAATATATAAAACCCATCATCCTATAGCATCCAAATCCTACTCTTCTCGATTTTGAAGCAATTATGTATAATGACCAACCCTTACATATTTTATTTTTGATGCGTTAGAATTGTTTTTGTTTCAGTTAATCCAAATGTAGAACATTTATTGATACTCCAGAGAGCTTTGATTTGCGTCTTGCTTATTAGGCACAATCCTCTTGCATTCCTAAAGAAGAGTCTATCCATGGTCAGGATGACCACTACTCATCCCTACTACATGCCATAAATCTGATGCCTTGAATTCATATGTGGTTTGTCTCTAATGAATGGTTCAACAATAGGATAATACACATGTCCTCACAAGCCCCCTTAATGAGCTCACATTCTACAATTTTGTTTCTATAATATGAGGATAAACATTTTTTTCTAGTGCTATTATAGGCACATTCTCATTCACATTGGCTACAACAAATAGGTGAATTCTGAACACAAATTGATGAAATCATCACGCTTACAATTGTCACAAAAATATTCTCGTGAGACACGTGCCTATAAAGAAAAGTTTTGAGAATTGTAGCAGATTTAGAAATTGAACACTTATTGTTGATGGACATCAATGTGTACCATTCTTCCAGTCCAAAGAAAGTTTTTCGTTAATTTACACATAATATTTTTTTTTCTTTCTTTTTACCTTTCTTTATAAATATAACAATTCAGTCAAAAATTATAATGGCGATTGAGTAAGAAAAAGTCAGCTCAAATTAATGATGTTAACAAAGCTAAATGTTTTTATTGTAAAGAACCTCTTACAATAATAATTTCCAACAAGCGGAAACAATTAAGGTACAACAAAAGTTACAGATCATTAAATTGCACATGCTGAGCTATGAAGTCCTTGGCCAATTTCCTGTGAGTGTAGAATTGCCTTTTGTCTCTGCCTAGTGTTCAAGGGAATCATTGTGTTCATCCTCTCTCTTTAAGGATGCTTTAAAAATACTCAAAAGTAACTTTGTTCAAATCGTCATCCCGGCCAAAATAAACAAATGAATATCTAAATGTGAAGAACTCCCAACAGCATAAGGCAAAGTAGAGGACAGTGAACCAGAATTGTTGATTCAATTACAATGAAGTATAGAACATTTATAGTCACAAATAAATTAAAAACTCATATGAACAAAGGGCCAAAAAAGAGAATGTTAATTCAATTACAATGGGTAATCCAAAATCAAATGTGATCAAAATTAAAAATAAATAATAACATTAAACCCTAATTAGTAGAAAAAAACATAGAACTAATAATCCAATTTAATTCATCTCAAAGAAAGTGGTCATTGCTTTACTTTTTCCTTCACCATAGACATGGGCCTATCGTTAGGGTTCATGGAAACACTATGCTCTGTGGACTAGAAGGGTGGCAAATCAACAACCAGCTTTGACAAACTTGCGAAGCTTTTGTCACCATGAGGGGGAATAGAAACAGAGGATGGATACACAACAATGAAAATTGGTAAAGTCAACATACCAAAGCTTACTCAATAGAGAGAGATACAATTACTGAGGAAGAGGAGTAAGGAAAGGGTTAGGTGTACAACTAATACAACTCCAATTTTGCTATTTTTATAGCTTTGATTTCATCACCTTCCTCTACATATCTCCTCGATTTATTTAGGAATGTGATCATACTTGTCATCCTTTGCTCGTAAGCGCCTTATTTGGACTAATTTTTCTTTTCGTAGGTGTTTTGGACAATTGGAAGAATTATTAGCGAGAAGTGAAGTTTTGGACAAAGAAGAGGCTTGAGGAGTTAGAAGGAAGACCAAGGAAGAATTTAAGAGTTGCAGAGTTGCACGTCTTTTGGACAAAGAAGTGGTTCAGGGAGTTGGTAGGAAGATCAAGGAATCAAGAATTAAGAGTTGTAGAGTTGCATGACTAGTCGTGCACTTTTGCAAGGTCATGCACCTGAGGCAAAAAGTGCTTGCAGAGTTACACGGCCAGCCGTGCACGTTTGTATGGCCATGCATCCTAAGCGCAAAAATTGTGCATGGTCGTGTGCACCACAAATTTCAGGATACTAAAGTGGTTTTTGGCTAGTTTTTGGGGCATCACTTGTCTTTTTTTCATGGCACTATCATAGCACTTTCTTAGAGTGATTTTTAAGGTTTAGTAATTAAAGAGATTTCAGTGTTGTTTATGGATTGAATTAATCATTGAAGATTATTTTGCTACTTCCTCTATGAATAATTCAAGTTTGCTTTTTAATTCTCTCTTTCTCTTATCATTGTTTTCTAGGATTTTCGTGAAAATCGTGTTTGCCATTCCAGTGATTGATTTGATTATTCTTGATATGATTTGTGGCTAATCCCCCAACTTGGGTTGGGATTAACACCATTATGTTAATTGAATCATGATTTAGCACCAAACGCTTGCTTGCCCCATGTTTGTGTTTATGATTTCTACTTTGCTCATCATAATTTCGATGTATTGCTTGAAAGAGCATTCATCCTTGGCTAATAGGATTTAGAGGAACATTGAAAGGCGAAACCTTTATCTAGAGTGCCCTAGTAGATAGTTAGGATTTTGATATGAAAACAATTGAATTTCTGATTGTGATTTGAGATTGTAGATCTTGTAATCTGTTGACTTTAGTCCCATGGAAATAGGCGACCATAGTTTTGGGATTAGTCTTCGACCCTTGAGAGGGAGAGGAGATGGGCTAAATTAACAATCTATCCATTCATGATCCAAGCTTGGGCAAGTTTGATGGGGTTACTAATTGATTCGCTAGTGTAATTGTGCTATTAATTCCAACCTAGGTGTTTTAATATTTTGATTTCTCAATTATATTATTGGTTATTATCGTTTCCCTAATTGTTAGTTGAATCTCTGAAATCGATATGCCCAGATAGAGTGTTCAGATTAGTTCCTTGTGGGATTCGCCCGTCATCGCCTGTTGTTAGCTATAGCTACGCCGTGCATTTGCAGTAATTTAACTGTAGCAAGTATTTGTGGTCGTTGCCAGGAAACTTGTTCTTTTCAATATTAAGAACCTATTAGGATATTCTAGACTACGTTTTCATTTTCCCTTTTGTGGTACTTAGTTCTTCCTTATCCTTGCTAGACATTGCTTATGCTTAGTGTAGTATTTGTTTTGTATACAGAGGCGCAATCAAGGGAATCAAAGTCTTATCCCCTTGGATCCTAAGATCGAAGCTACTGCACGAAAGCAAAACAAGAAAGTAGAAGTTGCAATGGTTGGAAGGGATAATCGAGTTCTGAGGGACTATGTTATGCCTCAATTGTCATGTATCACTTCATCCATAGTGAACCCAACGGTCAAGGTGAACAGCTTCAAGCTCCGCCCAGCCCTTATTTCTCTAGTGGAGAGAGATCAGTTCGGTGTGCACCCGTCTAAGAACCCCAACCTGCACCTTCGTAATTTCCTTGCGCAGTGATAAACATATTTTAGCCCTATTTGACTTCATTTCTCCTACATTTTCATACTCAAACGTGTTAGGAAAAGGTCAATTCGACCTCCTTTAGCATACATTTAACTCATATAGTATCTTTTTGTATTTTCAGAGACTTTGCCGAAGGAACGGAAAAATAGACAATATTTAGCAGAAAGGATTGCCAAGGAGGTGACTTTAAAGTCACGAAAACGATTGCTTGGGGTCGCACGGAAGTTCCAGCAATTCGGCACAGAGCCCCCACGCCAACCGGCACGACTGTGCCGTGGCACAGCAGCACGAAGCATCGGCCAGCAAGGTGGCACGACCGTGCCACCTTAGCCAAGGTAGCACGGCCACGCCTGTGCCACCCTCTCCTTTTCTCGCCTTCGCATTTTATATTTCCGGGGGTGCGGTTTTTGGGGTTATCTCATTCATTATTTCCTTCCCCTAGAGAGCATGTAAGAGAGGATTATTAGAGGTTTTATTTAGAGATTTTATTTTTCATGCTTGTGTGGACAATTCATTGACATTGAAGATTGTTCTACATTGCAGCGAATTAATTCAAGTTTGTTTCCTTTTTTCTTTTTCTCCTTTCCGTTGTTATTTTAGGTTTTGAATTGAATCATGTTTGGTGAAATTAGATTTATGATTGTTGCTTGTGTGATGATGCGTGGCTAATTGTTGTGTTAAAAATGTACCGCACAGTTTTAATATTTATAAACCCCAAGTGCAAGGTGTATCGTTGAGTACTTGGGGTGTCGTCCGCAGGGAGTTGTGTTTCCAACTACCGAGGCTAACTAAATCGTCTCAATCTAGGCAGGATCGAAGGTGAAGGAGGAAAACTAAACTATGTTAACAAAAATAGAACAAGCGATTTGGAGTTGTGATTTTACCAATGAATGAACCAACTAACCAAGACGAGTCGTTGAGAACTTGGGGTGTCGTCCGCAGGGAGTTGTGTTTCCAACTACCGAGGCTAGCTGAAGCGTCTCAATCTAGGCCAGAGAGAGAGTGAAAGAAGAAGGACTAAACTACTAAAACAAATAAACAAAAAGGGACTTGGGGTTATGACTTCACCAAGTGATGAACCAGTTAATCAAGACGAGTCCCAACCTACCCAAACCACACTATGAACAAGAGATGGTCGGTTGCACCATCAAAGACCACCCAAGCCCTCTCTCAAGGGTCATGAGCTAGTCTAATTCGTGTAACCACCTACTTTCGTGGGGTTAGTCGAATTAGACCACAAAACTAGCAACCCCGGGCCTAACTCGATTCGGATACTATTTTCATGTCCCGACCTCGGCTATTCCCTCTCCCACACTAGCTAATTGACCTCAATCGCCCAAAAATATGGATGAAAGCTCTCTCAAGCATTTCATCGAACACTTGGCGGGTATGAAGGAAAACTCTAAGTTCTAGGCATAGATTGGGTATGGTTAGGCCTAATACAAGATTAATTAGCCATCAAGAGGCTAATCACAACCCAAGTTCACAAATTCTAACAACAAAATATCACAAACACATGAAAACCTAAACTAACAAACAAGAACGTAAACTTCAAGAACAAAACAAAGAAAAGAGGCATGAAACTATAAACTAATTCTAACAAGCAATCAAACATGAATTAAACATAAAAACTAAACGATTAAATCAAATCAAAACCAAACATACGAACTAAATCAACAAAATCTAAAACAAGAATGAAACAAGAAATAAAGAGAGAGAGAAGAAGACTTATGAATTGAAGCGAAGAACTTGAAATTCAAATGCTTGAATCCCAAATTAATTCAATACAATCCTAATCTAATCTCCTCAATGGAGTTTTTATTGGCTAAAACCTAAACTAAACTATCCTAGAAATCGCCAAGGAGAAGACCTAAATGAACCCCGAACGACCCCCTCAAACAGACGCCGAACGAAGTTTAAATAAAAACCGAGGCGTTCGACGAAGTGGGGGGAGGCACGGTCGTGCCATGTGGCACGGCCTGACCGTGCCAGTGTGGCACGGTCGTGCCACATGGCACGGCCACACCGTGCCACTTCACTGGTGGCACGGTGTCGCTCCCTCGGTTTGTCCAATTTTGCCGGTTTTCGTCAGTTTCTGCTGTTTTTCTTCGTTTCGTCCCGTCTTCGTCCCTTTTCGCGACGTTTGTTTGATTTGGAGTTATTTCCTACAAAACATAAATAAAACAAGTAAAAATCCTAAGAATTAAATCATTATACAAGCTAAAAGTGGGTGAAAGAGGCACGTAAAATGGGTGAATTTATCGTTCATCACTAATTCCCCAACTTGGGTTGGGATTGAAGCCGATTATGCTTAGTTGAATCAAAATCTAGCCCCGACCCTTACTTTCCTCACCCTTGCATTCATGATTTCTACTATGCACACTACATGTTCGATGAAATGCCTGAGAGGACATTCATCTTTTATTATACGGGTTTAGGCGAGCATCGAAAGACGGAACCTTTTGCTAGTGTGGCTTAGTAGACAATTATGATTTTAATATGAAAATAATTAAGGTTCTAATTGAGATTCGAGGTTGTAGGTCTTGTAATCCTGTGACTTTAGTTCCATGAAAATAGGTAACTACAGCTCTAGGATTAGTCTTCTACCCTTCAGAGAGGGAGGAGATGGGCTTAACTGGCAATCTATGTCCTCATGATGCATGCTTGGGGTTGTTTGGGGGTTAGAAATTGGTTTAGCTAATATAATCGTGTTGTTGATTCCAACCTAAGTGTTTTAATACCCTGCTTTCTTATTCGATTCCTAGTTGTTATCGTTCCCTTAGTTTAGTCCTAAACTCACAACTTGATTTGTCTAGATTGAGTGTCTAAGTCAGTTTTGGTACTCGAAAGCAAGTTCCCTATGGACACGGCCTATACTTGCCGGTTGCTAGCTACAGCTACACAGTGTACTTGCGGTAATACATTTTAAGACTAAAAAGTTTTTGGCGTCGTTGCTATGGAACTTGTTCCTTTCGATATTGGAACTGATTAGGATACTCTAGACTAGACCTTCATTTTCCTTTTTTACAGTTTGCCCCTTCCTTTCCTTTTGCTTGATACTTTTTACACTAGGTATAATGTTTTCTCTTGTATACGCAGGAGGAGTCGAAGGGATCAAGACCTTGTCCTATTTGATCTTGAGATAGAAGCAGCAGCACGCCAGCGTAGCGGAGAAGCGAGAAGGAGGAAGAAAGCAGAAGCCGTAATGGCAGGGTAAGACCAGAGGGTGCTGCGCGATTAAGCCCTGCCACAAGCATCGGGTATCACATCATCTATTGTGAACTGGACGGTCGACGCTAACAACTTCGAACTCAGTCCCGCGCTTATCGCCTTCGTGGAACGGGACTAGTTCGACGGACACCCCTCGGACAACCCCCAACATGCACCTTCGCAAATTCGTTGTGAAGTGTGCACCATCAAGCTCAACGGGGTGTCCACTGCCGTGATTCGACTGAGACTCTTCTCCTTCTCACTGAGGGATAAAGCCAGTGACTGGCTGCAAAATGAGGAGCCCAGCTCATTCACCACCTGGGAATCTCTCTCAAAGGCCTTCACAATGCTCATAATGTATGATGTATTTCACTCGGGATATTGCCTCTCTAATTTCTTGAGCTATTTTAATAGAAATCTCAAGCTATTTTTTTAAATTCCCTCGTAGTGCTAATTTATGGTGTTTGGCTGATGTTGAACTAATATCTCTAAACCTAGGCATAGCCTTCTTTTTATAGTAATTGAGGAGATAGTTTGAATCCATTTAGAGATGGGAGACCTAATCCTTTTCTCATTAAACTGAATCTAAATGGGTGTATCAATCCAAATAAGATTCTATTTGCTAAGACATACTTTAGAGACAAAAAAGGATTCAGAGAAGGAAGATTGCAGAGCCTGATCGGATTTCCTAGCCAAACCCGACCAGGTTCATGGGCTGGGCTATAGACATCTCAATTTGCCTTGGCAAAAACTTTCATGTCCAACCTCCATTTTGAGTGATTCTTTTTTTTCTTTCTTGAAAACTTAGTGAGTCTAGTTTCCAATGGACCTAATTTCATAATTTTTAGATAACTGTTGAAGAATATAAAAGTGAAATAATGATATATCATTTTCAGTCTACGTCTTAGTAATCGACTTATATATTTTCCGTTTCTTATGAAATTTTCGAGTATAATATGTCATTAGAAACCTCATTTAATGAAGAATATTGATAATCATGCTCGATAATTTCATGTCCCTTAGAGTGGACCTCTTTTGGACATTGAACATTGTCAATTTAGGTCTAAGTGGTCTTTTTTGGGCTCTATTGTTTTTCCTTCTTTGTTTTTCTTTCAAACTCGAATTAATGATTACTCTATTGGGCCCTAAACATGCAGGTTGAGGTATAATTTCATCATCAGAGAGTTTTGCCATTTTTAAGCGTCTACAACTTGATATTTAAAAACTAGGGACGTTAGTATCTTTGACTTCAATAACCTACGAGCATAATTGATAATAGCTACTATTTTAATTAAATTCTTAACACACGTATTTTGCAAAACTGTATATGTAGATATTTTGTGATAAAAGGGAGTAATAATTTTCGCAAAATACGAGATGACTCCCAATATGCTTATCTTGCTTTTAAGATCTACTTACATTGTTTGCTTGTCAGGGGCGGCTTATTTTGGCTGTATATATGTAAATATGACTGTGATTGAATGAGTATATTTAATGATAATCTTTCACCCGGTTTTTTTGTTTTTTTTTGTTTTTTTGGGCTTTGAGTGTGAGGCAATGTTTTGACATATTGTATAGGAATTCTTTTATTCTTTAAGCAAGATTGCCAAATTTATTTTACATTATGAAACTACAAATAACCATCAATCTAAATAGACATGTCCTTTTCACACATTCAAGATGATGTTAATCCATTTCCTTCTCAAGATGTAGACTTTGCAACATAATTACAAGAAAGAGATTCATAGTTCTTTATGCCATTAAGTTGTATTCAATTGCCCCTTTTCTCTCCTGGAAAATCGCAAGAAAAATCCTTCCCAACTATTATGAGAAGAATAGTTAAGGGCATTTAATTGGCTGCTCAATTTCCTTGTCTATCAAAATAATCAGCGACCTTAAAAACCCAGCATGTTTATATACCTATGAGGAAGAAAATGATATGAAAGAGACAAGGAGAGGGGTGTGGGACGATGTATGTAATGGGGAGTGAGTAGAACTGGGAAACGGGTCATCCAATTTGGGTCACAGTTGGGTTAAAATTACACAGATCATGTTTTGGATTAAGGGACATTTCGGGGTGGTTCCGTTTAGGTCGGGTGAACTTCGGTTCGGGTCGGCTTCGAATCAACTGATTTTTGGTCTAATAAGCTCATCATGCAAAAATAAGCAACTTTGTTGGAAATTTCGGGTCGGGCATGGTTCGGTTCGGGTTAATCAGCGTTTCGGATCGACTTTCGGGTAAGCCTATTTTGAATGTTGGGTCGGATATGGGTTTGGATCCTTTAATTCAGGGTTTAGGTCTCGGGTCAGTTTTGCAGGGTCTAGGAGTGAGGGCTAACAGAATTAACACCAATTATTGAGTTCTAGAAATCATGTATAATTTTTGTTTTGAATGAAAGAAATTGCGTATAATTTCAAAACAAGTTTTTAAAAATACTTTTAAACTTGGACGTCATAATAATCTATTAATACCAATCGAAGTCAATAAAATTCAAAAAATTGGTAGAATTTCTATGTTATATTCTGGGAGGATGTACTTTCATAAATCATATGAGCATACACATATCAAAACTTGCCTTTATGCAATACAAGCAAACTCTTACGAATATGATATCAATCACCAAAGTTGGCAACAACATTAGAGATTATGATCTTAATTTGTTGGTGAGACACAGACAAGATTAGAGATCTAGACTTTATCTAATGTAAGATTTGTTTCATCTTTTTTAATGTAAGGCAAATCCTTGTGATCATTTTTCCCCCCTTTTGCCACATTTCCTTGCTTTTGCCACATTTCCTTAACCCTTTACCAAATATTCCTTACTCATATTGATAAAATGAGAGAATGAAAGTGACCGTTGTCTTATATTGATAAAATTAAAGGATTTGAGCATGTATATAAGCTTGTAAGTTACTTCATCCACAGCCAATTGGTTTTGGATTGTAACCTCATTTGAGCCTACATGCACGGCTCCTTTGTTTAAGACCCAATTGATATACAAAATTTAACTTGCTACTAGGGCAGGTTGCTCGATTTTGATTAGCCACTGCCCCTGTTTGATTATAATTGTGTGCACATATTGGACCTTGCTAGTAGTCTACAAGTGAGGAGGCGTGTTAGTATATGAAAGTGAGTGTTGTTCCATATTGATAAAATGAACGAATATGAAAGTGGATATTGTCTCACATTGATAAAATTAAAGGGTTTGAGTATGTATATAAGCTTGTGAGTTACTACCCTCATAGCAAATTGGTTTTGAGTTGGAACCTCATTTAAACTTATATGAATGATTTACATGACAAGGTATAAAAAAAAATCCTAGCATACAAATTCTTGTGTGAGATAGTCTCACACTAAGTTATCGTGAAATAGCTAATAGGACAAGTTGTTTTTTCTTTGTGATTTGGAACACTGGTTAATGAGCTTGTAAGTTATGTCACTATAAGTATATGAGACGATCTGCCATAAGACTTGCTATCAATTCAAAAAAAAAAAA
Organism: Selenicereus undatus; assembly: GCA_017589665.1. NCBI lineage: Eukaryota > Viridiplantae > Streptophyta > Magnoliopsida > Caryophyllales > Cactaceae > Selenicereus > Selenicereus undatus. Next base: position 86,083,549 of record JACYFF010031959.1, read on the forward strand.
TCTCTTTTTTTCATTGCAATGGTTGGCGGGAAAAATGTAACTAAAAACTAACCAAAACCAATCCCCCCAAAAAAACAAACATAAAATAAAAAATAAAAAATAAAAAGGAGGCCATCAACTAGGGGACGCACCAGCACCTCAACCATTCCGGAAAGCAATGAAAAACACACATAAAGGGAAAGGCCTACCTAACCACAACTCACAAATTTTGAATGCACAAAAAGGGCTGGGGCATAAAAAGGCAGATTGATAGATTACACCCCTTAGGCCTCAACCCACTACGGAATATACCTCAAGCCCTAGAGGAAAGCCACGTACGATCATCTTGTAACCTTGTTCACAATTTAAAATTTTTGGCGTGTTCAGAAAGAGTCGGCTTTGTCAGGTCAACTTGTAACCTTGTTCCCATACTTTACAAATTAGGCAGGCGAAACAACCCCCCCCCCCAAAAAAAATGGTTGAAGCATGCTCTCTTATCAGTCATCTTAGCTAGTACTAAGTGGTACTTCGATATTAGGATTGCTCAAATTGTTATTTAAGATCCCTCAATTAACAAGGTCGTCCTAACCCATGCTCCAACACCAAATTAAAAATTTCAATCAATGGTTGAATATATAGAACAAATTATTTATTGTTATATTGCTTTTCAATATATAATTAGTTTTATATGAAAACACCTTGCCCAAATGAGGAATTACTTGAGAGAGTGACACAAAAATCTCAATCATATTTGATTTTGAGGTAGGAAAATAAAATCCTGACAAAGACAAAGAATTAAAGCAAAGGCCTTTCCTTCATTAATAATACTAATAGACTAATGGTGCAAAATACATGAGAGGGATATAAGAGGGCCATACTACTACTACTAAAACCAACATATAATCCAAATTGCTGGTTGGATTAGGTGGCCAACTCACTCAAGCCACCTTAAACACCCACAAACAGATAACGCTCCAAAACACAATCAGAAAACCCACCCTCACCTCTCATTACTTCACTAATTACATCATCCAAATCCATCAAACTTTGATATTTCTAAACCATCTCTGACCACTCCATTGAATCCAATGCAATACGTATCATCTGTCACCTTTTAATTGCTTGTTTTAATGAACAAAAAACCTGTTTGGCCACCAGTTGCTTTTCTACTTCTCCTTGTGTTTAGCGGCATATAATCCCTAAAACTCCCTTGGTATCAAAGCAAGGGAAGTTGGGTTATTGGTCACCATCTAAAACCCAACTTCACCTTCCTATCTTATCCCTCAAAACAATCCAAAATGCTTAAAAAACTGGCATACCCGGCTGCAGTTTGATCAATGCAGCCCCAGAAAATCCAATTTCTAGCTCAAGGGAAGTGTGATTCCCATCTTTTTGTTATTATGAATTCCAGGTTTCCGTCGAATCATGCAGGTGTTGAAGCTCATGAAGAAGAAGACGAAGAGAATGGAGTAATGATAGGACGTGATCAGGTTGAGGCTAGGCCGCCACAAGCAATGCAAACTTCAATGTTGGTTAGGATAGCAATGAAGGTATCAAGGGCAAAGTGGTTTACATTCCTTAGAAGGGTTTTCCATTACCAAAACGGGTCGAGGTCTCATCTTGGATCAAACCCTTTCAATTCTAGGGATTGGATGCTGCTGGAATTTGTAATATTGGTTGTACAAATCTGCATGTCCTTGATTACTCTCTCTGTCACTAAGACAGAGAGGCCTGTTTGGCCAATGAGGATATGGGTAGTTGGGTATGATTTTGGTTGTGCTATCAGCCTTTTCGTTCTTTATTGGAGGTATAGGCATTTCCACTTAAGACAAGGCGATGATGAGCTTAGCCTCCATGATTTAGAGCACCAGAGAAGCAACGAAGATTTGAGGTACTAATTAGAACTCTGGTTATCATTTGTTCTTTACATAATTGAATGTCCCAATCTGATAGAATGTTAATGATGCCCTTAGTTCTCATAAAGGATTTTTGCATGACATATCCATTAGTTTAGCCAGTAAAGTTTTTAGGGGTGGTATTATGTCACACCAGGAGCCTACAGGGCTTATGAATTTGTTCATATCTCTACAATCTGTCATCAAAGAACAGGGCTCAAAACTTCTTTTCCATGCCCCCCCCCCCCCAACAAAGAAGAAAAACTATAAACAAAATACAGCCAAAAAAGAAACTTTTTTTTTCAACAACCCATATTGTTAAAACATAAAAGGCTACCTACATTTGAATCTTCCTAGATCCCATTCAAGTAAGGCCCATGCTATATAATGTTGAACTGTTGATTCACAAAGGGTAACTAAACTATCCTCCACAGCTCTTATCTTCAAGTCTAGTGTTCGGCAAGCTTCATCTTTTAATTCTAGAATTTAACATATCGAACGTTTTTACAAGTCAATGAAGGGATAAGAATGCATACACCTAATCCCTGTTCTGCCTCAGTTTAGACAATAATTTCGGATCTCGGCCCGGCACTGTGTTTGCTTAAAAACACGTATGCCCATGCCCAACTTACTCATCCTCTCCTCGGTGGTTATTTTCTTGAGCAGGAGCTTGCATTTGGTCGAAAAATGCAGGGCATCACTAGACTTGTTCTTCGCAATGTGGTTTGTGATGGGCAATGTATGGATATTCGACACACGATTTGGGTCCTTCAACAGAGCTCCAAAGCTTCACATCCTCTGCATAACCATTCTGGCTTGGAATGCCATTACGTACTCCTTCCCCTTCTTCCTATTTCTTCTTCTTTGCATTTTTGTTCCCATGGCAAGTAACCTCATTGGGTATAACATGAACTTGGGTTCAGCTGAAAAGGGAGCTTCTGATGATCAAATCTCCCAGTTACTTAGCTGGAAATATAAACAAGTTGAAGGCAGCTTACAGCCTGGGAATTCTTCCTCCGCCAAGGATAATCCTGTATGTCCTCAAATCAAATCTTGCTCTTTTCATTTCCTTATTTCTGTACATACTTTCCTGCCCTTTTTTTTTAGGGGGTACTCCCAAATCATGTCCCAGTTTGTTTTTGTATCTGTTATAAACTTTAAATAAATATATAATGCAATCATCACAATAAACTTTTCTGTTCGAAAAGTCAATGGTCAAGACATGTACCTGGCTTTTGGAAATTTCTGGCAAAGAATACAATTTTTTGGTGCTAATTCAGCCACACCCAAAAAAAAAATAAAAAAAAATAACCCCAGTTGACTGAAAAAAGAACATAGTATAAACAACAGGATAATATATTTGTGATTTTTGTCCATAAAAAAATGAAGAAAAAAGACTGACATGTATATATGTGTGCTAATATGACAGGAATGTTGCATATGCCTGGCAAAATACAGGGAGAAAGAAGAAATAAGGCAATTGCCATGTTCTCACATCTTCCATCAAAAATGTGTGGATCAATGGCTCAGGATTATTTCTTGCTGCCCCTTATGTAAACAAGGTTTGGACATTTAAGGATATGTGGTAAACTTCATACATAACTCAGACTGTGAAGTCTTAAGGAGGCCAAAAACAGAGAGAGAATGAGACAGAGGCTTTTATGTCTTTTACATCACACTTTTTTTCTTTAAACTTACCCCAAAAAATAAAAAAAAAACAATTCACACTTTTTTTAATGGCAATAATTTGTACATGAAAGAGATGTAGATATTGTACAGCTTGGTATTCATAATTTAACACATGTACAAAGCAATAGAGTTCGAATTAGCATTTTGAGGATTGAGCTTTTGAGTATAATTGAAGTACTTTACCCAAAGTCAGTTATTGAGGTTTTTCTTCTTCTTTTTTTTTTTTTACGTGTAATTTATTTAGTGTAAGCCCTATTGTTAATTTAAAGCGGAAATTAAATCTTAACTTGAAGTATGAAGCATCTAATCGAGAAGCGAGCATCCAAAATTTGTTCAGTGTGTTCATCCCCATAGCCTGAGAGTGGAGTTTTTCATGCGGTAGTTGATATCAAGTTACAGTAGAGCAATGTGTACATGTTGTATAATAGAGCAATTTAAAAATTTGGTATTACAGCAACGTAAAGTACATTGGCAGGGTGAGAAACTTTTCCATACCTAAGTGTTCTACACTTCTACTCACGATATGACAAAGGGTACATATTAAACACTTACACATCATCTACCATAATGAGCGGAAATAAGACTTGCAGTAAAACTCGCAACAAAAATGATCAATCTTTTTGTGACGAGGTAGTATGTTGGTTGCTTTCAACTTATATTAAGAAGCATGGCTTTGTGTTCTTGTTCTTCCCGATGTCACAAAAACATAACCAGGGGCGGATCTATGAACGGCTTAGGATTGTCCATGGGCACTCCTAGCCCAAAACAATTTCTAATGAGTAGTTTTAAAGTATTTGAAAATAATGTAAATGGACACCCATAAAAAAAGATCCAAAATTATCTTGCACACCCTAATATTCACGGCCCAAGCAAGGAAGTATTAGCATGTTTAATTTTTCCTTTTTTTTTAATAAAAGCTATAACTGTAAAGAGGACATGTCCAATCTTTCAATGTCTATATGAGATTTTCACTCTCTCAATCTCTCTCCTCCTCTCAGGTCAGTGAAAGGATCTTGAAATACATGCTTCATTTACCCAACTCACCCCCCTCTCTCTCTCTCTCTCGCTCTCTTTCTCTCAATTGGATCCTCTAGCGTTTGTGACTGCCTCTCAATCTCTCTCCTCCTCTTTGGTCAGTGCAACAGTCCTGACATACATCATTTTACATCTAGCATGTGGATTCTTAGCTAAGGTTGTCTCGTTTTTATCTTTTTTGTCCAATTTTATATGAATCAATTTCTAATGATTCAATCTTATATCAATCTCGAAATATGCAAAAGCGCTAAGAACAATTGCAATAGTAAATTATTATAATGTTTCTTGTATCGTTTAAACTTTATTTTATAATACATATGGTAACGAATGCTGGTAGGTGGACACCCCTGGTCCGAATGTCTAGATCCACCATTGAACATAACCATTAGATATGGTTCCTGAAGAACAAAAGAAGAGCATAGGTATGGAGAAGTCAAGAGGAAGCCCTCGGTTCTTCCTATACCTTTACTGCTGGCGTATCATGGGTTATATACATAGAGTGCTAATAATACAAAACCCTAAGGCGTAGCTTGGTGGACAAGCAACAAATACTAATACAATATTTCTAGAATAAAGAAAATGTTCACAATATCTTTTACATTATCCTATTGTAATCATCACATCATCTATCACTCCCCCTCAAGTTGAGGCGTGGAGATTAACCATGCCCAACTTGGAACATAAGAAAAGGAATGGTTGCTTGCCCAAGGCCTTGGTGAAGATATTTACCACTTGATTTTTGGAATGTATGTAGCGCGTCACTAATTCTCCAGAGAGTAGTCGCTCACGTACAAAGTGACAGTCAAGTTCGATATGCTTGGTCCTCTCGTGGAACACATGATTCTTGGATATGTGTAAGGCAACTTGATTATCACAATATAACTAGGTTGAGTAAGAAATATTCTCATGGAGGCAAAGAAAGATTTAATCCAAATCAAATCACTAGTAACTGTGGCCATAGCTCTGTATTCGGCTTCAGCTGAAGAGCGAGACACAGTAGTTTGCTTCTTGGTTCTCCAGGATATTCGAGATCCCCCTAGCGTAATAAAATACCCAGTAAGGGACTTCCTAGTAAGGGGGCATGCGCCCCAATCAAAGTCACAGAAGGCAATAATATTTAAGTCCACATCACTGCGCAGAACAATTCCTTGTCCAAGAGTACCCTTGATGTATCGTAAGACACGCTTTGCAGCTTCCATGTGAGGTTCTTTAGGTGCCTGCATAAACTATGATACAATATGAACCGAATAACTTAATTCAGGTGTAGTGAGTGTTAAATAAATAAGGCACCCCATGAGACGACGATACTACATGGGATCCATGAGATCTTTTCCCGTTGCTAGTCCCAACTTGTGCTTAGTTTCCATGGGAAACTCTGTAGGCTTGGCTCCAAGAAGTCCGCATTCTTCAACATTTTCGAGTGCATATTTTCGTTGACATAAGAACAGGCCCTTGGCATTGAGTGCCACCTCTATGCCCAGGAAATATTTCAATGGCCCTAAATCCTTCATGCAAAAACGTTTATGAAGATAAGCTTTGAACTGTGCACATAATTCATTATCATTACCCGTGAGTACTAAATCATCAACATAGACAAGCAAGGCCATAAAATTTTTACCCTTCTTATAGGGAAAAAGAGAGTAATCTGCATAAGACTGAACAAATCCATAATCAAGGAGTTTAGAGCGGAGCTTTGCAAACCATTGCCTTGGTGCTTGCTTCAATCCATAAAGAGATTTTTGCAAACGACAGACCTTGTTAGAGCTAGTTGTTTTAAATCCCGGGGGCATCGTCATATAAACTTCTTCTTCTACATATCCATCAAGAAAATCGTTACTTACATGCATCTGATGTAGGTCCCATCCCTTTGCAGCAGCTATTGAAAGGAAGCATCTAACACTCACCATTTTGGCTATAGGGGCAAAAGTTTCATTGTAGTCAAATCCTTCCACCTGTTTATCTCCTCGGATCATGAGACGGGCCTTATACCTCTCTACACTTTCATTGAAGTTATATTTTACCTTATACACCCACTTGTAGTTGATAGGCTTTCATGCTCGTGGCAAATCAACAACTATCCAGCTCTTATTCAACTCCAAGGCCTCTATTTCTTTAGCGATTGCTTCTCCCCAGTGAGGATTTTTAACTGCTTTACGAAAAGACCTGGGCTCCACAATTTTTGTAATAGCAGCCAAATAATGTCTATGCTTATCAGAAAAATTATTGCATGTTACGTAATTAGCTATGGAATACGGTTTACCTGAAGACACTTTTTGGTTCGGATTTGCCTAGGAAGAGGGGTTTGGAGCATGCATCGTATTGCAAACATAATCTTGTAAATGTTTCGAAGCCTTGTGATCATGTTGTTCCCTATTATTTGGTCCAGACTCGTTGATTGGGCCTGCGGTTTGATGGGTTCTGTCCTAGACCGAGTCTCGATTTTTAGCAGCAACAGGGATTGGACTTTCGGTCTGAGGCCCTATGTTTTGGGCTGGGTCTCGGCTTGGGACCGTGTTGAGGCTGGGCTCACTACGATATTGGTTGGGCCATTCCCCTTTAGCGCAGACTCAGCCGGTGTGGGCCTCGGGCCTGCTTCGGGATGGCTTGGTTTGGGCAGTTCTGGTTGGACAAGCCCAAGGATGACCTCGGTTGTGTCGCCATGGGGCTGGTCCTCCCAAATTGGCGAGTCTTGTGCAAAAACCCCTTCCTTGGCACTGATTTCCCATCTTGCTGGTCGGTTGAGACTCTTAAAGTTATTCTTTGTGGCACCACTAGTAGTGTAACGCCCCCAATTCCTGATTCCTAATTACTCTAACTTCATCAATTATTTACTCATGATTTGCAGCGGAAGTCTTTTGATTGGAGGCATTACCGCCGTTCCATGACGGAACAAGGCTACATGAAATTACATATAACACTGTGAGTGCCTGGCTAGGTAACGTTCATCAAGTTTGCAATTCTCGCTCATTTCTTGCTACTTGCTAGCTTGCTAGGAGGGAAACTTTTCACTGATCCCTTACCTAAAACAAAAACACAAAACGTTCGAAATATGAGCCGAAGCTCAGCACGTACATCCTTATGCAGTAAAATAGACTTGAAGGTTAAATAGTTGGGCACCCGCATTTCAAAATATTTTGTTTTGCAACCAGGAGAGAGACAATGTATAATTAAAATTGATTTGCTAGTTATTATCTAGAAGTGGACCCCTTGGTCGACGTACGTCTTGAAACGATCATACTTTAAGTGCTCACCCCCCAGACCGATCGAGAAGCCTGAGTTGACACCGCGCGCGGGTATATTGATGGGCATAAGCCCTGATAATTGATGGGCATAAGCCTTGATGATTGATAATTGGTGGGCCACTTGTTTATGTGACAAAACGTTGCGTAAAATGATTCATTATGTGATTATCATATTGACTTTGCATAGTTTGAGAAACATGTGAGTTTCGAAGAGCACATACAATGTACATACCTGGTCCTTGAAAATCTCTCTCCCTTACTGTACATCGTTTGTTGGTAGCTTGAAGCGACCGACGTGGCGTCACTTCTGCTCTAATTTTCCCTTATTAGTGATAGATTAAGGAAACTTTATTAAATTTCTTAGTTTATTACATGATTTAAATCCTCTTGAATTCTCTTTCTATTATGCATGTAGCCATTATTCTTACTTCAATTGGATTCCATTTTATTTTGTTTTTGTTCTTCTTCCTCCCAGGGCTAAGGAACCCGAACCTTGGAACGGGTCTATTGGTAACATAAGATTATGATTTATTTTGATGTCACCTATCATTATCATTGTAGACATTGGTTATTCTTATAAAACATCCATAACGGTGTGACAGGCCCTCATTCATTGACCTTATTGCACCATTACAATGGCTATGTCATACTGACTCAATCCATGAATATTGCAACATAGTACATTTTCCCCATTTAGCAAGTTAGTGTAGTTTAGTATTGCATTAATCACATAAGACTTTACGAACATTACCCTCTTATCTTGTCCTAAACATCGCAATACCCCAAACATTAAGTACTTCAGTACATCTCAGCAAAACCTCCAGATTAAAAGCATCCTGGTAGCTCAAACGCGCAACCCAAACCTCCACAAAATTATCGCTATGAGCTTAGTATACTTCTTTAGAATACGTACTTCACTAAGAAATTAGCCGAATGCTTTCCCCCTCTACATTGATAATGATGGAATCCCTAAGATATTATTTAACTACGTAGTTGGTCTTAATACCAAGGGCTGAAGGCCACGTAAATGTTTACTACAACATCTTCATGATGCACGCATACACACGAAGTCGTAGTTAGCATCTCGTTTCCCTAGTCCAATACAACTCATTGGCATCCCTATAGCTCACAGTAGTCCTAAACCTCGAGCGTCCTATGCTCACAGTGTCTTGGTAACCTGGCTCTGATACCACAATTGATGTAACGTCCCACATCGATGGTTGAGGAGAACGAACCACCCTTTATAAAGGTGGGGATATCTCAACACATCGAGGCGCCTTTTGGTGAAAGGCTTAAACGCCCGTTAGCCGAAGGACAAAACCGTGCAGGGGCACCATTCTAGTCCCCAAAGTGGACAATACCTCGGTGTCGGGACTCCTGGGCTGTTACAGCTGGTATCAAAGCGGGTTCCCGGGTCGATGTGCCAACGAAGACGCTGGACTCCCTAAGCGGGGAAGGATGTAATGTCCCACATCGGTGGTTGAGGAGAACGAACCACCCTTTATAAAGGTGGGGATACCTCAACACATTGAGGCGCCTTTTGGTGAAAGGCTTAAACGCCCATTAGCCGAAAGACAAAACTGTGCAGGGGCACCCTTCTAGTCCCCAAAGCGAACAATACCTCGGTGTCGGGACTCCTGGGCTGTTACAAGTAGGGATACACATCCTCGTGGAAAACCACATCTCGACTTGCAGATATGTCTCCTGTTTCAATGTCATAGACTTTCCAGCCCTTTTTCCCATGTGGATATCCAACAAAAATGCACCATTTGCTTCGTTCCCTAAATTTATCCTTCTTTCTTTGAAAATTATGTGCATAACATAGGCACCCAAATAACCGAATATGATCATAAGAAGGGGCTGATTGAAAAAGCATTTCATATGGGGTTTTTCCATTGAGCACTTTTGCGGGTGTCCTATTAATCAAGTAAGCTGAAGCTAAAACAAATTCTCCCCAGAATTCAATTGGAAGGTGAGCCTCAAATTGAAGAGCTCTAGCTACATTCAAGATATGATGGTGTTTCCTTTCAATCCTTCCATTTTGTTGAGGGGGTGTCTGTACAACTAGTCTCATGAATTATCCCATGCTCCCCAAAAAATCTCTTCACTAGATTTGACATAAACTCATTACCATTGTCACTTCTAAGGGTTTGTACTTTTGTGTTAAATTGGGTTTGAACCATTGAACAAAAATCCTTAATAAGTTGACATGCTTCGCTTTTAGCCTTCATTAAATATACCTAAACTCACCTAGTAGCATCATCAAGAATGGTTAAAAAATAACTAGCACCACAAAAAGACTTGACAAAATATGCACCCCATATATCACAATGCACTAAATCAAAGGGCTTTAAAGCTTTATTTTCACTAATATTAAAAGGCAAACGAGTTTGTTTCACTTTTAGACACACATCACAGAGGTCCTTGTTATTACTACTAGGAATTCCCGAAACAATACTAGATAGGTTTGATAGTGCCTTATGTGAAGGGTGACCTATTCTTCGATGCCATAACTCATATGTCACAATTTGGTTTGCTTGAATCTCTGCCGTTGCATCTCCTTTATAGAAATAAACCCCTTTCCTATGCTCACCCGTACCAATCAGCGTGTTCGTAGTATGGTCCTGTATCACACATAATTTGCGATTAAACATTACAGTACAACAAAGATCTTCAACCAACTGTGCTATGGATCTCAAATTGCACTTTAGATCACAAACAAATAAAACATCATTCAATATTAATCTTGGACCAAGCCTCACCATACCTCACTTGCTAGCAAACGTAATGTTTATTTTAGGCAATCCCACAAGTATAGGTGCAATATTACTTACGTTTAGTAGCAACCTCAAGTCCCCAATCATGTGATAGGAAGCTTCACTATCTAAAAGCTAGCCACACTTACCAAATAGTCGATCATTGTTGTCCTTCGGAGTTTCGATGAGACTTAACAACCTTTGTACCTGCTCATTGGTTATCTTGGACAGGGCTGCCTGAACTTCTTTCGAATGATCTGTGCTGCTGCTTCCTTCTTGTGCTTGCGCAGTGTGTGCCTGTTCTCTGGGTTGGTAATTTGCTCATCCTCATCCCACGTTCTTCCGTCCTCCACCTCGGTCCCCTCTTCCTCGACCCCTGCTGTTGCGACCTCCTCTCGTATTCTAATTCTTCAGATGCCCCACCAACTCGTAATATTTGGCTCCCTCATGTCCTATCTTGCCATAGTGTTTATAGCTTACACGTTCTGCTCCTCGACTGGAATGGGTCAAGGCAAACACAGCAGCCTCAGTCTTGTGTTCCCGTTCTCTCATCACTCACTTATGGCTCTCTTCTTGTCGAACCATGCTAAATATTTTATCGAGTGAAGGTAGAGGGCTCAAGGCAAGGATTTGACACCTCACATTCAATTACAAATTATCATCCAAGCCCATCAGCAACTGATGGACCCTATTGTTCTCAGCTAGCTTGACAAACTTCTCCGCAGCTTCAGACGTACAGATTGGATGTTTGACGTAACTATCCAGTTCGTTCCAATATCCCATTAGTTTTGAAAAGAATTCTACCACACTTAATGCACCTTGCTTGCAAGAAACAATTTCGGCCTTAAGTTGGTGAATTTTGGGAATGTTTGGTACAACGTAGTGCTTCTGAATGTCTCCCAAATTGACTGTGCCAAGTCGGCATAGGCGATACCGGCATGAAGCTTTGGGTTAATAACATTAAGAATCCATGAAGTTACCATGGAATTTACTATAACCCATGCGTTTACCTCAACTGGTTTGGCTTCGGTTGCTATGTCTGGTTTGGTGATCATCCCCGTTGATAAACGCCACCTTATTCTTGGGTGTCAAAGCCGTTATCACGGCTTTCTCCCACAGCTCGAAGTTCTTTCCATTCAATTTAAGAGGCGTGATAATAGCTTCGGGAGCGTCCGAGGGATGTAGGTAGTATGGGGATTGTGGATTTTTTATAAATTCTGGTGGTTTACTCATATTGCCTTCCTTTATTGTGGTTTTAGGATGCTAACAGTCCAAGGGATTGTTGCTCTGATACCATGAAGAACAAAAGAAGAGCATAGGTATGGAAAAGTCAAGAGGAAGCCCTCGGTTCTTCTTATACATTTACTGTTGTCGTATCATGGTTTATATACATAGAGTGCTAATAATACAAAACCCTAAAGCGTAGCTTCGTGGACAAGCAACGAATACTAATACAATATTTCTAGAATAAAGAAAATATTCACAATATCTTTTATAATATCCTTTTGTAATCATCTCATCATCTATCATTTTCGTATAGCCAAGCTGTCCTGGCGAACTGTGACTTGAATTCAAGTTTGAGAAACAAAATCCCAGTCATCATATTCTGGTTGCAACACCCACGTCTCAATAAAACTTACACTGGCAAGCTGTCGTGCAAAAATAATTGAGTTCAGTAACATAGATGGAAACCTTCCTCCAACGATTACTCCCACATTTGTGTTTCAAATTCCATCACCTTGAAAAGTTTCTTTGATCAAATCGAACTCAAAGAAAAACCTTTAGGAACTAGAACGACCCGGTAGAAAGCCTTACTCCACAAAACTACCTCAGCGGCTTCTACAGAATAGAAAGGTTGAGGGTACTTAATCGACTCATACATCAAACAGTATTGAGACCGTTTAATTCTCTCCATTGGAAACGCCTTACTGAGGATACATAAACTCAATCAGTTGCTGATTTGTAACATTAAGCTAGCAACATGATTTTGTTGTCATCCATGGAAGGATCAAAGCCGAACCCACATCCAAACAACTACTAAATTGAGTTCGGAGATGGGATGTTCCTACATTATTTGGTGGTGACGTTGAAAACATGGATAAAATATTAGGTTATCTCCATAATTGGTGGGACCCATACATTAATAAACATAAAAAACTGTTCAAGAATCAATTCAATCAAAAGTATAAGTTGATAGTTGAAGTTCTAGGAGTAGATTTTATGTTGGAATATGCCCCTCACATGAATGTCCTCAGGGCTTCAAGGATGGATGCTGCAAAGGCCCACCTTTTGCCCAATAAATTGATATGAGGCTTATTGAGTTTCGAACTTAAGACCAACTCAATCAAAAGTTTAAGTTGATGGTTGGATGACAAAGAATAGATTTCACACTCTAACAAGAGGGACAAGGAAGAAAAGTTATGGTAGCCAACCGAATTGCAGCAAAGGGTGATGGAGCATTTTACCTTATAACATTAATGGTATTAATTTACGATCTTACAAAGGGATTCTGGCAGTGAAGATTTTGGCCATTGAATGTGTAAACTAAGATAGGAATTTCTAGAGAGGAAAGCGGAGATGGAAAAATTATGTACTGTATTAATGAGATAATTTGTACAAACCCACTTATATACCCTAGTGACTCGTCGATCCTTCTAGTTAACTAACTATAGCTATGGTGAACAACAAACTCAACAAACCTTTTTACAGCTTGCTAGCTGACTCACCACATAAATAAAAGAGTATGCAATAAACTCTACATCCCCCCTTACAAGTTGTACTTGGAGGAAAGACAAGTCCTAACTTCAGGCTAAAGAATGGTGTCGTTGTGAGGATAATGGCTTTGTCATAATGTCAGCAATCTGATCATGAGAGTTGATATGAGAAGTCTATAATAATCCTTCTTGTATCTTGTCCTTAACATAGTGACAATCTATGTCAAGATTTTTGTTCCATTGTGAAAAACAAGATTTGTTGCTTTATACTGAGCTGTTTTATTATCATGATAGATTGTAAGAAGCAACTGTAAAGGAACTAGAAGATCTCGATGTACGCCAACCATCCATTCAAGTTCACTTGTAGTCTTAGATATGACTCTATATTCAAATTCCAATGAAGATTTGGAGATAGTTTTTTGCTTCTTTGTCTTCCAGGAAATTAGGCTATCACTAAGAAAAATACAATATCTAGTTAAGGATTTTTCACTAGATATAAATTTGCCCTTGGGTTTTGGTAACTCCACCCATTGCCCATTAGTTTTGGATTCGAACCAATTGGCTATCACACAAAGATTTTTCGTAAATGTTACAATAGATCAATAGGTGAGGCATAAATGCTAACAAGTGGAAGGTGTTAGATTGATAGGCTGCAGCTACTTGTTGGAAGTATATTGGCCTTAGTGTGTTCGACCATGTGTCAAACTTTGACGATGCATGCAAACTTTAAAAACAACTTGAGTCTTTGATCAGAAAAAAGACTTCATGCACTGAAACTCTCCTTGTGAGATAGTCGATGATGTTGGAATATAGTTAATGAGCACTTGAATAATTTCAAGGGGCTCGTAAATCAAATAAAAAAAGTTGAAATGAAACTTCATAACGAGATGCATGCGTTATGCTTCTCAGCTCACTTCTTTAGAGTTGGGATACATTGAAAGTTATATTGAGTAACTCTAATGTAGGAACAATTAGGACTAACCTGGTTGCGGAATTCTCAGTCGGAAATAGCCCAAGTCGATACGGATGCTAGGCAGCTACTAGACACGCTTTAGGGTTTCCACATCCTAGATCCGAGACCCACTAGAGATCATAGGGAAGTCGTGAGAGGGGGAGAGGTGAGTATAAGATTTCTATGTTAATCTCTCTACAGGCTAACCCCCTTAAGCCTCCTTATATAGGTTAGGGGGCCAGTCAATGTTGTCTCCCTAGCCAGTATTAGTGGCCATCGGGACTAATTTAATAGGCCTACCCAACAGTCCCACTCGGCCACGTAGACCGCCAAACACCTGCTCTCCACGAATCACAACTCTTCATGCTTCATACCAAGAATAGGATGTACGATCAAAAATAACAAATAGCATTATATTAAGTTATCATCCAACTAATATAACACTTTCACGAAATATGATACTCCAAACCATCTCAAGACATCACCAGTGGCATTTCTAATCCTTTATGCCATGATATATCATACGATTATATACTCAATATAATTGCGCAGGCTCATATGGTGTTGATGGATAGATTTTTTCTTAAACAATCATGATATTGTATCTTACCTTAATTGCTTTCCTAACATGTTCTCATTGAACTTTATACATCTTGGCCCTTGAGAAACACATTAAAGTAGCAACATCAAGCTTCGACTTCATATCATAGCTTTAAGTCAAAGGGTCATCATCCATAGGGTCACATAGTGACAAAAGATAGGGACGTTAATTGTCACTCCGTATATGGGTTGTCTTTCAAGCACACACAATATGAGATGTGCGTCATGACATAGCTCACACTTAATTGGGCTCGTCTATATATATGCCACGCGAATCATCAATCTAGATTTTCACCCAAAAATCTAACCTGAGCCACTATATTAACATACTAAATGTAAATCTTGACACTCAAGATTTGGCTTTTAAGGCTTCAATATGAAATCATATCTCATATTCGACTCCCGCGAGTCTCATCTTAGACTTACTAAGGAGACTATATGTTATCTTATTCATACACTTCCAGTAAGAGTAATTAATATTGCACACCTAGTGCCAATATGATTTAGTGTCATTTCAACATGTCTAACAAATAAATCATAAAGCATGTAAAGAAAGAACCTTCAATCTTTGTTTCATAAATGCTCATTACAAGAAGAACGTACCTGTCATACATAACAAGACTTCATCTAAAAATTAAACTCTACGAAGTTCTAGACTCAAAGCATGTGCTTTGAAATCATCTCTAGGAATTAGCTTAGTTAACGGATCAGCAATCATCTTGTTAGTAGATATATAATTGACGACAACTTCCTTTGTCTTTATGGTGTTTCGCACGAAGTGATATCGCCTCTTGTTGTGCTTGGTCTTCCGATGAAACAGCGAATCTTTAGCAAACTGGATGGCAGCTATGTTGTCACATGACATCCCAACAGGATTATTAACTCTAGGAGTGAGGTTAAGATCTTGGAGGAAACTCCTAAGCCACATTCCCTCCTGCGTGGCTAGGCTACATGCAGCATACTCTGCATCTATAATCGATAGAGTTATGCTGTTTTGCTTCTTACTGCACCATGATATGACTCCCTCACCCAGGGTGAAGACATAGCCTGAGGTTAACTTGGACTCATCTGGGTCACCACCTGAACCGACATCTGAGTATCCTCTCAGCTTAAGTTCCCCGCCATGATAGCATAGCACCAAGTTGATTGTACCACGAAGGTAGCGCATAATTGTCTTGATGACTTGCTATTGAGCAAGCCCTGGGTTGCTTTGGTAACGACTTACTAAACCAACCGCAAAACAAATGTTAGGCTGTGTACACAACATGGCATACATTAAGCTTCACACAGCACTAGTGTAAGGGACATTGTTCATTACCTCCTTTTCATTGTCAATTTTTGGGCATTCGTTGAGGCTAAAGGTTAAACGCTTCTCAACTAGAGTGTCTGCGAGTTTGGAATAATGCATTCGAAATCGTTCGAAGACTTTCTTGATATATACTTTCTGGCTCATACCTAGGAGTTTCTTAGGACGATTTCTGATTATTGCTACGCCCAGGACATACCTAACTTCACCCATATCCTTCATCTCAAAGATGGAGGATAGCCACTTCTTAGTAGCTTCGATCATCTCCAAGTTGTTCACAACCAATAGTATGTCATCAACATACAGGGAAAGAAACATAATTCCCCAGGTTGATCTTTTGACATACACACAATGATCTTCTGAAACCATAGATAAGCCAAATGAAGTTATGGCTTCATGTAATCTTAAGTATCAAGATCTGGAAGACAGCTTAAGATCATATACGAACCTCTTAAGACGGCATACCTTGTCCTCTTCTCCATTTGATACAAAATCAATGGGTTGATCCATATAGATCTCTTCCTCAAGGCTACCATTGAGGAAAGTAGTATTTATGTCCATTCGAAATAACTCTAAGTCCAAATGGGCAATCAGAGCTACAAGTAAGCGAATAGAGGCAATTCTTACCACATGAGAGAATGTCTCTTCATAGTTTATACCCACAATTTGGGTAAAGCCTGTCGCCACTAGACGAGCCTTGAACTTATCGATCGAACCATCTGTCTGACGTTTTATCTTGAAAACCCACTTGTTTCCAATAGAATTACATTGGGGTGGAAGACCAACAAGTTCCTAGACCTTGTTTTTCGCCATCGAGTCCACCTCATCCCTTATGGCGTCCATCCATTCTTTGTGGTTTGATGAATCAATCGCCTCTTGATAAGAGGTACGCTCTTCAACTTCCAAGGGAGTGCATAGGAATATTTCCTCTTTGATTTGGGAATATCGTTGAGGAATTCTTCCACGCTTACTCCTTCGGATCCTGGGACCTTCATTAATTGTCTACCTAGGTGGGGCATCCCTCCACCTTTCTCTAAGAGGTGTGGGACCCCAAGGATGTGGAGAATCACGCCCACTATTCCTTTTAGGTGTGGGATCTTGAACATGTGGACTAGCTACGTGTTTGGGAACAGGAGGTTGAGGACGAACCTCATTCATCGGTAAACTCTTCGTATGTATTGGAGATTGAGGATGAATCTCATTCTCCTGAGCAGACAAGTCTCCCCCATTCCTTTCGAATAAGGAACGCATACCATCTTCGTTGACCTGGTTAGAGTTCAAACTCTCCCCCTCATCGAAAGATGGTTGAATGTCTTGCTGTAACTTAAGCAATTTGACATCCTTCTTGATTTCACAAATAGTTAGGAACTCATCCTCAAGAAAGGCCACATTGCAGGAATCTATTTTTGTCATGCCACTATTAGGGTGTTCCCCATACGCCACATATCCTTTAGATTGTGCGGGGTATCTAATGAACACCACTTTTGTGGCTCTCAGACTAAGTTTTTCATGTTTGTGGGTTAGGTTATGCACATAGCCAATCAAACTCCATGGATGTAAATGGTCCAACGATTGCTTCTTACCAAACCATAACTCATGTGGTGTGGCAGGTATACTCTTGCTTGGCACACAGTTAAGGATATAGGTTGCCGTAAGCAATGTATCCCCCTATAAACTAATTCGGATATTTGTATGTGCCATCATTGACCTGATCATGTCAAGTAATGTACAATTCGTACGTTCCACAACATCATTTTGTTGTGGGGTGCGTAGAATTGTTAGCTGTCTTTGTAAACCTTTTTCGTCGCAGAACTCTTTGAACATATTAGAAAGGTATTCACGACCTCGATCAATCCGAAGGATTTTAACTCTTCGTTTTAATTGAGTCTCTATCTCTGTCACAAATTGTTTGGACGTGCCTCGTAGCAATTAGAAAGTACGTACACATACCTATATCGTGAAATAAATGTTGCTTGGCCAAACAAATTGGCATGATAGAACAAATCTAAACCACTTAGACGAAATCCAAAAAGCAAAACCAAATCTTATTAAAGAAACATAAGAAACTAAGAAGCATCGCGCCCCAGGTGCATAAAGAGCACCGTGAATAAGCAGCTTGTTTCCTCCACGAAGTTCGAGCTAGTATGTTCCTACTCCAAGGACATCTTCTTTGCTGTCATTCCTCAGCACAACAGCCTGTGAACCTACCTTGTAGCGATAGAACTCCACGAAGCTAGCCTTGTCCTGAACAATATGCCTTGTTGCCCCCGTATCCACTATCCATTGATGAAGAGAGTTACCAACCAATGCGTGGAACATATAATTTAGGACTTTTAGTGGAAATAGTTACCTTAGCCAACTCAGGACAATCCCGAGCAAAACGCCCATTCTTTCCGCAATTATAGCACTTCACACGTGCCATAGCCTTAGCTCCAGTGATTTTTGCCCTGTGCTTCTTGGCATAACCACCTTTAGAGCGAGAGTTCTGAGAAGGATGAAGATCCTTCTTGGGCTTCTTGCCACGATAAGGCCTTTTTCTTCTAGGCCCACCTTCTTTGGCAACGAATGCCATATTAGGAGGAGCATATATATTTATACGCTCTTCCTCCATCTCGAGGTGCTTTGAGATATCCATGAAGGCCTTAAAGTTTTCATTATGTGTCATAATGACCTTAAAGCTCCCCCAGTGGTCATTGTCATTAGGAAGAGCCCTAATTACATTCAGTACATGTTCTTCCTCAGAGACATCTTACTCTACACCTTTAAGGTCATGAACCATGACACTCATGGCTCAAAGGTGTTCGGGGATACTACGACTAGGGTCAATAGCATACTGCATCCATTCCAGTTGCAAGGTACGCAACCTTGTTGCAGATGTCTGCCCAAACCTGACGTTAAGTTGTGCCCACATGTCCTTAGTAGTGGGGAAGCGTTCAAACTCACCCAGGAGATCGTCATGCATACAACACAACATGGTGTAGCGTGTAGAATGATCCCTCTTGAACCAGACATGGTATACCTTTAGGTTTTCTTTATACTGCTCAGTAGCAGTAATATCGCTGCCTTGATCATCTTTGTTTGTTGGTGCAGGCATAGAAGTCGTCAAGAGATCCAATATGTCACCTTCATTTAGGATGAACTGGACCTTCAAATGCCAAACATCGTAGTTCGTTCCATTCAGCTTTTCATTGGAAGGCATACTACCTATCAAATTTTTTGCTGCCATATCTGAAAGTATATATATTATTTGTTAGACATATCGTTTAATAATTAAATTATCAAGAGAATCCCATCATTCGTATTATACGTTCGAAAATTTCCCTAAGATCATAATCATTACGCATGGATATGAATTAGGAGCTTCTTTAATTATTATATAATTTATAAAAGTTAGTTAAACTAATTAACATATTAATTGGTGACTATCACACAGATATTCACTTTTAATTATGTAAAGCACATTTACATAATCTTGAAGTATAGGAAACTAATTCATATAAACAAGTTTAATTTTGTTGATATATAAGACATGGTCATATATCATGCTTTAAAAACTTATATTATTATTACATAAAGAACAATATAAAATAATCATTATATCATATAAACATAATAAAAAAATGCTTACAAAATATAGGAAAAACTCACAATGAAAAATTCCATCATATAAAACACATTTATATGATTGTGAAAATAAAAGTTGGACATGTTAGTCGGCCCAAGATAGAAAACAAGAACCAGCCAAAAATAACCTGCTAAACAAAGATGCCCCATTATGGAGGCCCAAACCCCGAAGTATAAATGAGTGACCCTCAGTTATTTTAACTCTAACCCTAACTCTCACTCACTCACTCTACTCTAACTTGTCTGCCCCTCTCAGCCCCGAAGAGGGAAGGCCTCTCTCTCTCCCTCTCTCCCTCGACTCCGCGACGCCATGGCTAGAGGTGTGGGGCACCAAGCTTTGCTAACACTCAGTCTTCTCTGTCTCTTTTAAATTTGAGACAAATTTTACGGATCCCCCGTCTTATGGCGCATGTGGCCACCCTTAATTTCTGTCAAGGACGGCGAACCTTACCCGAAAACCCAAATGTAGAAATCCCCTACATGCCGTCAAAAACAAAAAACGAACCCACCAGCATGTAGATTGGCTACGACTGAGGCAGAACACACTAGCTGAGTACCGAACGCGCGTCCCATCTGGTAGTTTTCGCAATTTTTCTGCGGGATTTCGGTAGGTCGGCGGTCAAGGGTGCGGTTGGAGGAAGAAAGAGAGCTAAAATCTCCTTCGTCGGTGGCACATGACTTACATGCACCACCCCTTCGTGGCAGTTCTGATGGGTATGCCCTAGATATGAGTCTCTTATACTCTTTTCTTCAAATTATCGTTCCCTCTTTTTTTTTTATTGATTTGGGTAAAATGTGGTTTCTTTGGGGTTCACGGAGACCCCATCAGATCCACCACCACCATAACCACAACAGCTGAGTCAGGTCTTGCATGTATTGATTTTACATGTGAGGCACTTAGGCAATATTTGGTTTCTATTCGGCCACTTAGGCAGTGGGTTAAATTAGGGTTTGGGTTCGTAAAACACTAGGTTTCTTGGAACCTTATTTAGGAGTCTTTAGCATGCATAAAAAATGTAACATAAATCATAATCATCAACTAGCTGTGCTAAGCAAAATCACAATCATGCTATTAAGAATTAAAATGTCATAAGAATTAATTTGAGCAGAGTTTAATGTGCACACACAGTCGCAGACAAATATTACGTCCTTAAGTTCAATTTATCATAATTACACCCAGTAATATAAAGAATCACGCTTTTTGATTTGGTACACAAAAGAAACATGCTTTCTTCAATGTGATAGCATAATTTGATTGATTAGGGAGAACATATCAATAATCTCAATACACAGTGACGACAATTATGCCAAACGTCAATTCAATAGCATGGTTACGAAATTAAACGAATTAATCACTTAAGTCAAACATGAACGAATCATTCGGGGCTAAACTGAGCAGTTTTGGCTCTGATACCATTGTAGGAACAATTAGGACTAACCCGGTTGTGAACTTTTCTATCAGGAATAGCCCACATCGGTACAGATGCTAGTTGTCTACTAGAGTCGCTTTAGGGTTTTCACGTCCTAGACCGGAAACCAACTAGAGATGTTAGGGCAGCTGTGAGAGTGGGATAGGAGACTATGAGATTTGTGTCAATCTCTCTATAGGCTAACCCCCCTAAGCATCCTTATATAGGTTAGGGGGCAGTCAGGGTTGTCACCCTAGGTGGTATTAGTGGCCGTTAGGCCTAATTTAATGGGGCCGACCAACATCTACTATCGGAGAAAAACTGACAAAGAGTACCGTCACTAATGGTCTCCTAAATGAAGAAGCGAGGAGAAAGAAAAGAGCAAATTTGGTGTAATCCCGGAGCTCATGTCGCTGAGATTCGTGGTAGAAATGAGAATTGCGGGAGAAAGAATGGACAAGGAAGGTCCTTGGGAAATCCAAATATTGCTCCAAGCTCATTTGCCCCTGTGGTGACAAAAATTGTCCCTCCACGTGGAGAGTTAATTACCTTTTTTTCTCCCTGAATTGATGCCATTGGTTTTTCAAGTGAATTCTATACACAAAATTATAAGAAGATAACTAGAGGTAGCTTAACAATGATGACGACGAAAAATAGGAAAAAGTTTTATAATTCGCAAGATTTTCATTATATATAATTTACATCAATCCATTATGGGGGGGGAGGGAAAGAGAGAGATTAATACAGTAAGAGAAAGCATTTATCTTTGATAAAGAGAGTTATTATAGGAAGCAAAAATAATGAAGAATTGCTTATTGTGTGTTTTTTCCTTGGAAATACATTGCCACTATTTATGGGTAGACTACATTATGTTTGTTATTAAATAATTCTCTTCATGCCTGCTATTCTTTATAGCAAAGAGATTACGAAAATTTCTTTCCCTGTGGACATGTATCGTTTAAGGAAGCTACTCTATTTTATTCGATTATTCTTGATACAATACACGATTTTCATTGCTTATCCAACAGGTGGTATCAAAGCCATGGTTACGGGAATGGAGGCAAAGACATTTAAGATGCTTAATTTAAATGGTATGAATTACCACATATGGAGAAACAAAATGAAGGAAATCCTATTCGTGATGAAGTTGTATTTACCGGTGTTTGCCACAACCAAACCCAGTAACAAATTTGACAAGGGATGGGAGTTCAAGCATAAGCAATTATGTGGTTTCATATGACAATTTGTCGAAGATAACGTGTACAATCACACTTGTAGAGTGAGTCATGCTTGGACTTGGTGGCAAAAGCTTGAGGAATTATATGCTTCGAGGACTGACAACAATAACTTATTTTATTTAACAAAATTGATGCAAGCGAAATAGCGAGAAGGTACTTTTGTAGCATATCACTTGAATGAAATACAAGGGATTGTGGATCCATTGTCAGGGATGGGCATAAAATTTGATAATGAGGTGCTTGCTGTTATGGTGCTTGTTTCTTTACCAGACTCCTAGGAGACTCTTAAGATTTCACTTACAAATACTGCACCGAATGGTGTAGTGAGTATGGATAATGTCAAGAGCAGTATTTTCAGTGAAAAGATGAGACGTAGATCACAAAGTTGAGTGTCATTATTGCAAGAAGTGGTTTCAAACATAGAGATAAGAGTAGAGGATGATCAAAAAAATATGCGATTGTTGAGTGTCATTATTGCAACAAGAAGGGGCGCATTGAGAAGCTTTATAGGCAATTCAAGAAGGATCGAGAAAAGAATAAAGTAAATCTTAGCAGAAGAGATAATAGCGCTGGTGATGACCTATCAAATATCCTTAATGAGTTCTATATTATTTATGATGATGACTTAGTCAATCTTATAACTAATTAAACCAATTGAGTGATTAATAGCACCACAACCATTCATGCTACATCTCATAAAGAGTTTTTCTCATCCTACACACCAGGTAACTTAGGTGTTGTTAAAATGGGAAATAACAAGATTTCAAAAATTATTGGAAAAGGATATGTCATTTTGATAATGGAGAATGGCATGACATTAATCTTAAGAGATATCAGACATGGTGCTAACATACACATGAATTTGATCTTTGTAAGAAGACTTGGTATTAAAGGTTTTTGAAATACCTTCAAAGATGGAACATGGAAACTCTCTAGAGGTTCTTTGGTAATAGCCTAAGGATTAAGGCATTCAATGCTTTAGGTGACACAAGCAAAGATCTCTAATGGCGTAGTGAATACAATGGAGAAAGATGATACAACAGCATTCTGTCATAAAAGACTTGGTCATATAGGTGATAAAGATATGGCCAAGCTAACAAAAGAAACGGTTGTACCTGAATTAGATCATGCGCATTTGAAAAAGTGTGTTGATTACTTAGCAGGAAAGGAAAATCAAGTTGCTTGTAAAAGTTCCCATCTTCTAGAAAGGAGAATATATTAGACCTGGTACATTCGGATTTGTGTGGACTACTAAATAGGTCACTTGGCAGAGGTCAATATTTCGTGACTTTCATTGAGGATCAGTCTACGAAGACATGATTATATATTTTGAAAACAAAAGATCATGTGTTAGATTTTTCAAACAATTCCATGCCTTATTGGAAGAGAAACTGGGAACAAACTAAAATGCATTTGGACAAACAATGGTAGTGAATACACTGGTCCATTTGATGCTTACTGTAAAGAGCATGGTATTCGACATCAAATGACACCTCCAAAGACCCCACAATTAAAGGGCCCGGCTAAAAGAATGAATAGGACTTTAATGGAGAGAGTTAGATGTTTACTCTCTCATTCAAAGTTACCTAAGACTTTTTAGGGTAAAGGTTTATTAAGAGAAGTGTTCATTTTAAATCGTTCACCGTGTGTTCCATTAAAGTATGAAGCTCTAAAGAAAGTATCATCTGGAAACAGTATTTCTTATGAATATCTGTGGGTCTTTGGTTACAAAGCCTTTGTGCATATTCCTAAGGATGAGAAATCCAAACTTGATGCTAAGACAAGGTAGTGTATACTTATTGACTATGGCTAAGATCAATTTACCTACAGATTCTATGATCTGGTTGAGAAGAAACTTGTGAGAAGTCGAGATGCCATGTTTATGGAATATCAAACCATTAAAGATATTGAAAAGGTTCAAAAGACTACTCCCAAAGATAATGTTATTGAATTGGAGTTAACTCTTTCAACAACAATCCTGAGACAAGTTGAAGATGAAACTCATAAAGATCAACATGAGTTACATGATAGAGATGATGCTCATGTTGAAAATGAGACAAATAGTGGCGATGTACACATTCAACCACTAGTAATTGCAACCACTCCACATCCATTAAAGAGATCTAGTAGGACTAGACAATCTTCTACTTGATATCCTAGTGACTAGTATGTATTGCTAACTGATGAGGGAGAACCAAAAAGCCTTGAAGAAGCTATGGGTGATTATCACGAGCAAAAATGGATGGAAATCATGCAAGATGAAATGCAGTCTTTGTATGAGAATAAGACTTTTGAGTTGATGAAGTTACCAAGACGTAAGAGAGCATTGAAAAACAACTAGGTGTTCAGGATCAAACATGAGTAACACAACCGCCAACCTCGCTTCCAAGCAAGGCTAGTGTTAAGGGAGACAACCAAACAAATGACATTGATTTTGATAAGATTTTTTCACTAGTAGTGAAAATGACATCCATTCGTATAATTTTGGGACTAACTGCTAATCCTAGCTTGGAAGTTGAACAGATAGATGTAAAGACTGCTTTTCTTCATAGTGATTTAGATGAAGAAATTTACATGGACTAGCCAATAAGGTTTTAGGAAAAAGGAAAGAAGATTATGTATATAAGTTAAAGAGAAGTTTGTACGATCTAAAACAGGCACCGAGGCAATGGTACAAGAAGTTTGAGTTTCTTATGGGGGAGCAAGATTGCATAAAGACAATGTTAGATCATTATGTGTTTGTAAACAAATTCTCTGATGATGATTTTATTGTTCTCCTACTTTATGTAGATAACATGTTGATTGTGGGGAAAAATATGTCCAGAATCAGTGGCTTAAAAAAGCACTTAAGCAAGTCTTTTCCATGAAAGACTTAGAATCAGCTAAACAAATTCTTGGTATGAATATACTTAGAGATAGAAATGCCAAGAACATATGGTTATCATAAGAGAAGTATATTAAGAAAGTACTTTAGAGATTCAATATGGAAAATGCTAAGGTTGTTAGTTGTCGTCTTACTAATCACTTGAGATTAAGTTCAAAACAGAGCCATTCTACAGATGAAGAGAAGGAAGAAATGGATAAGGTCTCTTACGCTTTAGCAGCGGGAAGCTTGATATATCCCATGGTATCTACAGGACTAGATATTGCTCACTCAGTTGGAGTAGTAAGTCGGTTTCTTTCAAATCCTGGAAAACAATATTGGGCTACAGTCAACTGGATACTCAAGTATCTTCGCGGAACTTACAAAATGTGCTTGTGTTTTGGAGAAACTATCCCTGAGTTAGTTGGCTACACAAACATAGACATGGCTGGTGATGTTAACTCAAGAAAGTTTGCATCAGGATATCTTATCACATTCGTAAGGGGAGCTGTGTCAAGGCAATCAAAGTTACAAAAATGTGTTGCACTTTCCACTACTAAAGTAGAGTTTATTGCATCAACAAAAGCATGTAAAGAATTTCTATGGATGCAAAAGTTATTGAATGCACTTGGTCTCCAATAGGAAACTAGAAGTTGTTTTGTGATAGCCACAGTGCTATTCATCATAGTAAGAATTCCTCTATCCGTTTAAGATCTAAACATATTGATATTAGGTATCACTAGATTAGAGATATATTGGAGATAAATCAGTAAAACTTGAGAAGATCCATACAGATGAGAATGGATCAGATATGTTGACAAAGTCTTTACTAAAAGAAAATTTTGAATACTACCAGTTAGCAGTAGGAATGGTGGCGTTCTCCATGTAGTTAGGCGGGGGGAATGGATAGACATTGTCCCTCCACATGGAGAATTAATTACATTTGTTTTTCTCTTTGAATTGATGGCATTGTTTTTTCAGGTTAATTCTGTGCACAAAAGTATAGGAAGAAAACTAGGGGTAGTTTAACATTAATGAAGAAGAAAAATAAGAAAAAGTTTTATAATTAGCAAGATTTTCATTATATATAATTTACATCAATTCATTATGGAGAGAGGGAGAAAGAGCGGGAGAGAGAGATAGAGAGAAATTGAAAGAGTAAGAGAAAGCATTTATCTGTGATACAATAACAACACCATCTCTCAATATTGGTCCCGCTTTCGCGGGGTCAAATCATTTATCTGTGATAAAGAGAGTTGTCATAGGAAACAAGAATAGTGAAAATTGTTTATCGTGTATTTTTCCCTTGGAAATACATTGCCACTATTTGTGGGTAGACTACATTCTGTATGTTATTGAATAGTTTTCTTTATGCCTACTATTATTTGTAGCAGAAGGGATTACTAAAATTTCTTTCTCTATGGATGTGTATCGTATAAGAAACCGATTCTATTTTATTCGATTATACTTATACAATACACAATTTCTACTGCATATCCAAAAGGTATTTCCTAACACATGGCAAGTCGTTGGAGAGCAGCAGATAGCTCGACCTGTGTTGTACACAGTTCCATAGTTTATCAGACTTCTCAAAAAAATTATTTCATGTCTATAAGCTAATGTGTGTGTACCAATGGGTTAGAAATTCTAACAAATAATAGTGTGTGGTGGCAAAGTCTAGAGTGACAAATTCTAGAAGCTGTGATGTAATGTTGTAGAGTTCCATTTTAGTATTTACGAGCTGTTTGCAACGTATCTCCTAGTTTTTAGGTGGTTGGATAGTTTAATTAAAGTGAAATGGCTCATAATAGTTTATTTTTGCTTTAGCTTTCTTTAGTTGTTCTTTATAAAGGTGGCCAATTATCCATATTTAGAATATTACATTTGGAAGTTATGGTGCAACTTTCTTTTTTGCTAATAGGGGTTGACAATATATTTAAACAAATTAGGCTATTTAAACATATTGTTTTATTATACTTATTTAGATTTGTCAAAGATTATGAAAGAATAAAGCAGTATTAACTGAGTTTTGCAATTTTTGTTGATTATACTCTTTGCTTTCGTCATTGTTCTTCTTTAATGTTCGAAGGAAAAAGCACAAACCGCTTGTTTTTTAAAGTTAGGTCCAGTAGCAAAGCTATTGTGGGGGTAACATGGGGTTAAGCGAACCAACTTAAAAAATGTCAATTACATTAAAAATATATAAATAAATGTATATGTATGACTTTTGACGTGTTTAATGTAATGGAAAAAGTTTAGTCCAGTGATTGTATGGGTGTATACTATATAACACCTGCGTGTGGCAGAGGCTGTCGTAGGTTTGAAGCTTGCTCCCCCAGCTTTTTCAGTCTAAAGCTCTCTCTCTATCCCTCTATCTCTTTTTAAGGTACAAACCATAAAACCCTATATCTAATCCTAAGTATTCAGTTTTAATTTTAGCTTTTGTTTGTCAAATTTCCACTTGTTTAGCCTTTAATTGCTTAGATACTTAGATTAATTTCAATTGTCGAAATCCTTTGTCAATTGTAATTGTATGTGTTGCGCATTGCTTTGACTTGCCATTGATTGGTTACAATTGTTGACTATCCTTTACTAGCCGAATTGAATTTTGTGGTCTAGGTGAAAATGCATAAATACTTCAAGTTGTCTATTGAATAATTGTTTCCTTCAACTTGTGCATCTGAAAATTCACCTTCAAACCAAAAAAATTGTAAACACATAACACTCAAGCAGAAGCACCAAATTCTTATGCAAATACTATTCTCCCTTCGTATGAAAAAAGTCAAGCCAATTTAAGTGGTATCAACCACTGACAAAGTCAGGTTAAGCTGCCTACAATACAATACTTAGGGTAGGGCCCTTCCCCGGACCGTGCGTGAACACGGGACGCTTGTACACTGGGCTGCCCCTTTCAAGTCAATTTAAGTGCTCTTTAGTCAAATCCAACTGAAAGAAAACCAATTTCACATAATTTCGTTTTGTGACTAGTGTCAAATTTAAAATTTGAAATCACATGTGTGTTTGAACCTTGACTACACTTGATCTAATTCCTGGATTTGCCACTGATTAGGTCTTTACCTAATTATTTTGAGCTTTAGTTGGTGCAAGATTCATGCTTTAGTGAAAAAACTAAGACAAAACTGCATGCACGACTCAATACAAAGCTAATTTGCTAGTTCAAGCACCATTGATTGCAAAATGGTTGTATGATTGTGCTTAGTGGAGTTTAGATAACACGATAAATTGACAATGATGCCCCAACCAAAATACCCATTTTTCTATCCACTCTCATGCTGCTTGCTCTACCCACATGAATGGCTCACATGTTTGCATCACCGGAGCCAAAGGGAAGTTGTTGAGCACAATCGACGAATCTATGTTCATAGTTGTTCGTATTCCTTCTATCTCCTACACTAACTTTCCCTCTCCCAAGTCCTCTCCCATCCCTTAGCCCTAGTCAATCTCAACAACTCCAGGACATCAAAAATTAAATCAAAAATTTATCACCCTAGTCTTAAATTCAATTATTGAAGAAGCAAAGTTTTTGCAATATTTTTAAGAAACCCAACAAAATTCCTCTCTTTCTCTCCCCCTCTCTCTCGCATGCGCACGCGTGCTCTCTCTCTCATATACACATGCGCGCCCTCTCCCGCTCTTTCTTACATGACCTTTTTATCCATGGTTTAGGCAAACACTATATACAATTGCATACTATACACATACAATTGCATAGACTTCTTATTTGCATTATGTAATTATACGCGCATATACAAACTGTCTCTACGTGTGTCTGTATAAGAGAGAGAAAGAGAGAGAGAGAGAGAGAGAGAGACTACATTTATATATGTGTACATAATTTCATACTCCAAATGAGAAGTACACTTACGTAATTGCACATATATACTATACGATTATATATATGAATAGATACTTTTGTTTCATTTTTTTATCTGGTAAAGGATAAAGGGGAGGCTAGATGAAAGAAAAAAAGACAGCAAAAAGAATATCTTTATTGAGTTGGTTATGAAAAATTTCATTCGGCCGCCATTAGTCTCTAGTGGCTTCCTCTCCATATGGGGGTCTCATCAACATTCTACATCCTTTGTTATACACTGGTTATTGTTGTCAAGTGGTCGTCGTTCTGGATTCAAATTTGTAATTCAAGAGTATCTTCACTGAGTTGGTTATGTAGGGAAGTGAGAGGACGTAGAGAGAGAAATAGAGATTCAAGAAGAGAGTCAAGGTTAAAGGACACAAGTTGGAAATAGACTAAGAGAGAGCGAGGAGAGAATATGAAGATATGAGAGGAAAGTGCAAATTAAATGAGGGCAATTTGGCTATGTTACATCCAACTTAATTATCAAATTTGCTTTCACTATTTTCAGAATTGTTTTTTTTTGGTGTTCTACAATGATTAGCCCTTCCATAAGGAGAAGCTTTGTAGTTGGAATCTCAATAGATTTTGTTTAAAATTAAAGCATGAAATTATTATAACTTGCCTTATTGAAGTTCAAACAATAAGATGGGAACATTTTCTTATAGTACTAATCCATGGCATCAAATAATTAGCAAGCAAAGCCATGACAGGGAGAAAAAAGCGAAGACAACATCACAAACTTAGCAAGGATTGCAATCTCAAGACCACATTTTTTTTTTTTTTTTGGGTACAAAGGTGAGAAATATATTGTTGAGGAAATCAAATATAAGTTTCTTAGGGCATACCTTGAGAGCAAAACATGCCATTTACAGTCCTTTCATTCTTATAGTTGTGTTTTGAAAAATCCTCATATTTATTTATTGCCGACATACTTAAGTTGCCATAGTGACTGCCATATAAACTTTGTTTTCTGAGATTTTAGTTTTCTTCATTTGTAAGGCAGCCTGTTGGATGTCCCCCATGTTTGTGCTACTAACTGCTATTGTGATGCGTCATGGAATATCTAACTGAGCACTATTACTACAAAATTGCAACAAAAGAATACGTGGCTTTCATCCTCGTTTTGACACAAAATATACACTGGTGGATAGGACACACCTATTTTAATCAATTTGTCCCCGGTTATTAACCTTTCATGCAATGCCAACCAAGTAATAAAAGCAAATTTAGGAATTCTTTAATTGTGCCATACCAACTTATACCATGGCACAAAAGCATTACAAGTCCTCATGTAAATGTAGCTCAAGTGCACTTTATATATCCCATTAGTGTCCTGCTTCCATATATTAGTACTTGTATCAAACCCTTCCATCTTGATATCCTTTGTTTGGATCATCTTCTTGCAGTGCTAGGAATCCTTAACATGCTATGTATAGTTCTATATAGATGTGCTTTTAAGATGATAATGATGGATGCATTTGATTCAAAGTCCATTAGCTTTGGTGGCTAGATGCCATAGCAACTTGGAAATAAGTGTAGTATTCTATAGAATATTGTCTTTTACTCACATACCATCCTTTTTTTTAGGTATGCACAATGTACTCCATGCAATAAATGTTGTTTTCCTTGCCATAGGGTTTGATCCCCAAAGGAATTTCCTACAAACCTATTATCCATTTCCCTAACAGCCTTTGGTGTAATGAAAATTTGACACCAGTAGCAAGCTAGCCTCTACTTCCTGTGTTGTAATCTTATCAACAAGGACTTCACAATCTTACTTGTTGAGTCATTAGTAGCATTATCATCTATGAATTACAACTGCCACATCAAAGTATTTGACGAGTAGAACCCCAATACTAGAACCCAGTTATTTTCAGCAAGTTAGCAATAACAGTATCATCTACCTCAACAACCAATACGTTCAATTTATCCTGATTGCTTCCTAGCCTGAATAGGTTAAGAAGTAATTGAATGCAATCTTTAAAAAAGTAACACTCTTGACGTCAGCTTTATAAAACATTAATAAATCATTCGGAAAGCTCAGCACAAACAAATTCAGTGGCGGACATCTTGGATGATGCTAGAACTCTATCT
The DNA here is from genome assembly GCA_017589665.1 of Selenicereus undatus. Classification (NCBI taxonomy): domain Eukaryota; kingdom Viridiplantae; phylum Streptophyta; class Magnoliopsida; order Caryophyllales; family Cactaceae; genus Selenicereus; species Selenicereus undatus. Next base: position 86,114,822 of record JACYFF010031959.1, read on the forward strand.
GCTATGTAGCAACTCTAGGTGTTCCGTTAAGATATTCCATAACCATAACAACAGTTAAGGGATACATAGGATCCCCTGTGTCAAACCTCTCTTGCTTGCAAAGTACTTAAAAGACTCACCATTAACTTTGATGGAGAACTTGGCAGTGCTAATATAGGTCATGACTTTTTGAACAAAACTGAGGTGAAAGCCACAACCCAGTAGTAGTTGCTCTATAAACTCTCATCTAATTGTGTCATTATCTTTCCACAATACTACTTTCATCATAGCCCTTAGGGAGATCCTTTCCTATTGTCTACTACCAACAATAAGATCAGACAAAGAGAGATAAAGACCTTAAAAAGCATATAATTTCAACGAGATCAAATACAAAGAAACCCTCATAAATTCATGTAACTTACAAAGTAAAATAGAAGAGGCAAAGGCTCCAAATGGCTTTGAATACAATAGCCACAAAGGCAAATGTAGGAAGCCACTACAAAAATAGTGCTCTACACCAACAAAAAGATGTCAACAGAAAACTTACTGTTGGCACTAGATATCAATGCCAACGATTTTCCAATAGATTTAATATTATTGGGAATGTCTTATGAAAGCCAATAGAATTTTTAAGTTTTGTTGTTAATAACCAAGCCAATGCCAACAAAACTTTCTCCAATATAAAAATTTATGGGCATCAATTTTTAAAAAGTATTTAACTTTTTATATATATATCCTATACAAATAGACATTCACAATGCAAGTGCTTTTTTTATTGGGGAAAATATTGTTGGTATTGATTAGTAAAAAAAATTCCCTACTTCTATAAAAATCAAATTAAAAAATCCCTCCAAATTGTAACATTGGCGGTTTTAACTTGTTTACTGTGTAATTTCACCAGTTAAAAAATCTAAAACAAAGCTAATTAAGTCACTGCGTGCGACAGAAAATTGAGAAGCTTCGCCATTTACCACTTCCAGCCCTGTTCTGCGTAAACCCTAGAGCTCGCCACTCTCTCAATCTCACCATGGTCGATCTTCTAGGCTCAATCTGCTAGCTTTTCCTTGCTGTTGGTGGTTGGGTTGAGCGAAACTGGCGTGTTCTTGTGCTGGGCATCTTCATTGACGGTAATCACACCGGTTTCTGGGCATCATCGGTGCCGAGGGCCATTCTGTCACCTTCATCATCTTTAACTACTCCCTAAAATCTAACAGGTTGGTGGTTTTGAGACTTGCTTACAGTAAGGTTCTAGTTCCTTATCTATATTTCACGCATAGCAATTGAGATGAGTTTCACCGTGTGGCTGAATTTCAAATATGCCGTTTGTGTTCCTGTATTGTGTGGCTGGATTAAAAGTCATCAAATTGTTGAATTGTTCTTGCTGATAACTGAGATACCACGTTTACACATGCTCTGGGATTAAAAGTCCTGAATTTTCTTCTTTGATTTTTGCAAGTACTGTGTGCATCTCGTGTTGCAACTTTGATTTTTGCCATTATATAGGTATTTAAGTTTGGCATATGGATTCTGGGTTTGTATAGTCAGTAAGCATACTTAGGCAAGATCTGTGAGCAGTCAAAGAAATCTAAGTTGTCATTTACTTTCTTTGATCCAAACATTGATTCTGTTCATGTGGTTTGGCCTCCCCTTGCATTCTGCTTTCTTGAGAATAAAGTGAGCTGTCAACCTATCTATTCATTACAAAGCATCACTTTACTATTTACCTTTTAATCCCAGAGCTGCTAAGAAAATAACCGACACAGAATAAGGAACTACCCCTGTGTTTTGTCATTTTATTGCTTCACTATATATGCATGTGTAGTTCACACTGTGAGAGTTATAGACTTTCTTTCTCAGAAACTGGAATGCAGAGAAATCCTGTTTGCTAGGAGTCCATTTATGATCGTTGAGATTCCCAATTTGCTTGGTTTAAATTGTTCGAAGTTGCCCATGAATAGGAAGAATCATAGGGCTGTTAGAAGTCGAACTAAATGTTGTTTAGTATCTTGAAAACATGCTAGCAGAACAGGATTGTCCAACTATTATTTAGGTCTTCTCAGATAGCGGCGTACGTGAAGTCATCCTGATATTTTTCTGAAGTATATGTTAAGTTTTAGCATTTAATAGTCAGATATGTAGATAGCTAATGGCATTTTTTTCTAAAGTCAATGTTAAAGATGTGTTTCTTATTACAGGAGGATGCACCCAAAAAAAAGGACAAAAAATGCCCCTTATGAAACAAAAAGATGATTAATAATGGTTGTAATAAGATAGATTTGTGTCATTCTCATTTCATTAGTGGCAAACCTGGGCATTGACAATGCAAAACAAATAAATGTCTACATTTACAAATAAATGACACACTCGTATTGTTTATGATCTACAAATAAATGTCTGCATTTACTGCCTTTGATGATCGTGGTTATAGCATGACCAGTTACACGAAAGTGTTGGATGACTGCACATAAGTCTTCAGCTTCTCTGTGAAATTTAATCTCCATTGGCTTTTTACTCTCTAGCTTTCTATGTTATAAAAAATTATTTTTTTCCTGACATTTATATCTAGTTAACTGATTGTTTAGCATGTATGTTTGCAAATAGTGATGACTTTTGGTTTGTATTTTAGCTACATAGTTGATTGTTACTTGTGGATTGTCTTCTTTTTCACCTTTTTCCTCTTCTATGTAATGACATGAACATAATCTGGTCCAAGTTGTTTAAAAATATAATAGTAATATTTAAAAAAATGCAGTTTATAAATCTCAGAATCTAAACAGGTTATGTTACCTTCAGAACCTACTTATACATATTATAGAGATATAATGTCAACTGTTTTCTTAATCTTCGTATTTTATTGAATTTAGGTCATTTAACTATGGATACATTTGCAGCAAGAGTTGGGCAAAATACCAAAAAGCATTCAGAGCATTACCGGAATTTGACGATTGTTTAAATGCATTTCTTGATCATGCATTCTCTATTGTTGCCTTAGATGGAACAATTTATTGCCCATGCAAGCTATGTGAAAACCATTCTGTGCGTGGTAGAGATATTGTCTATGAACACCTTAAACTTAATGGCATGGACAAATGCTATGCTCAAAGTAGATGGGTTCACCATGGAGACGTTGAACAAAATCAATCTAATAAAACATCTGCTAACATTTATGTCCATGGGGAAGCAAGTGAGGGACATGATATGCAGGACATGTTGGAGGATGCTTTTGGTTTTCATAGTCCTAATGGAATTAGGGGCCAAACACAACACCAAGATGGGCTAAATGCAGGATCAAAGGCCTTTTTAAAATTAGTGGAGGATATGAATAAACCCTTGTATTCAAGATGTGAGCAATTTTCAATTCTTTCTTTTATAGTGTTGTTATACCATGCAAAGTGTTTATATGGGGTAACTGATGGTGCTTTTAATGCCTTCATCAAATTGTTCAAAGAAGCCCTCCCTGAAGGAAATGAGTTGCCAAGTTCTTTTGAGAAAATGAAAAGCATAATTAAGAAATTAGGACTTGATTATAATAACATTGATGCATGTCCTAATGACTGTGTACTTTTCTGGAAAGAGAACACAGACTTAGATAATTGCCCTAAGTGTGATGCCTGTAGATGGAAAACCACTGATGAAGGTTTGATTGTTACACTGGCTAACGGTAAGAAGGTCCCAAAGAAGGTATTACGTCATTTTCCACTAATACCAAGACTCCAAAGATTATTCATGTCATCAAAGACTGCAAATTCTATGAGATGACATGCAGATGGGCGTAAGAAAGATGGTAAACTAAGGCATCCTGCTGATTCTCTTGCTTGGAAGGGATTAGATGAACATTACCGTGAATTTTCTAGTGATCCTAGGAATGGTAGGCTTGGTTTGGCGAGTGATGGATTTAACCCTTTTGGTGTTCTTGGTACCCAATACAATACATGGCCTATTGTCTTGACAACGTATAATCTACCTCCATGGCTGTACATGAAACAATCTTATTTTATTCTCTCACTTATTATTCCCGGTCCAAAGGCCCCTGGCAATGATATTGATGTATATCTGCAACCTTTGGTTGATGAGCTAAAACAGTTATGGGATGGCGTTGATACATACGACCCTTATAGTGGTGAGACTTTTCGTTTAAAAGGTGCATTGTTATGGACAATCAATGACTTTCCAGCTTACGGTAATTTGTCGGGATGGGGGACGAAAGGGAAGATGGCATGTCCCCATTGTAATATAGATACATGTTCTCATTACTTGAAAAGAAGTAGGAAGTTATGTTATACTAGTTATCGACACGTCTTGAATATTGATCATAAATTTCGACGCAATAGAAAGTCATTTGATGGGAATACTGAAAGGAGGCTAGCCCCAAAGACACGATCAGGTTCACAGTTACCAGATCAAATGCAGGGACTCGATGTTACTCTAGGAAAAGGCCCTATATCCAAGCAAAGGAAGAGGAAATGAGGTGATAAGGTTATGCCTTGGAAGAAGAAGAGTATTTTTTTTCCAACTTCCATATTTGGAACACCTTCTTATACGCCATAACTTGGATGTAATGCATGTTGAGAAATATTTCTCTGACAGTTTGATTGGTAAACTTCTCAATATTGAAGGCAAAACGAAGGATACTTTACAGTCACGTCTAGATTTGAAAGATTTGTAGATTAGGGAACATCTTCATCCAATAGAAGATGGTGCTACAATTAGGATACCCCCTGCAAGCTTTAGATTGAGTGCTACTGAGAAAGAGGACTTCCTCAAGGTGCTAGCTAGTGTTAAAGTCCCTGGTGGCTATGCATCTAATATCACACGATGTGTGCAGCTTCGTGAGCGTAAGATCAATGGCCTTAAAAACCATGATCACCATGTTATCATGCAACAATTGTTGCCACTAGCAGTGCGGAAGCTACGTAATGAAGAACTAATCTTAGTTTTGATAGAAGTCAGCAGCTTCCTTAGAGAGTTGTGTTCTAAAGTGGCAACACCGCATGATTTTGAATGCTTGCAACATCGAATTGTGGTTACACTCTGCCATCTTCAACGCTTATTCCCACCTTTGATACATCTATCTGTTCATTTGGCATATGAGGCAATGATTACTGGACCAGTGCATTACAGATGGATGTATCCAATAGAAAGGTATGTGTTAATAGATAATTTGTCATTTACATAACTCATATTCATTTTTTAATTAATTTGTCGCTAACAAGACATGGGGAAAAATATACCTTTTTTGACTGGTAATAGGTACCTACATAGATTAAAGACCTATGTACGTAACAAAAGTCGTTCAGAGGGGTCAATTGCTGAAGGATACTGTGCTGAAGAATGTTTGACTTTCTGTGCAAGATATCTATATGGTATTGAGATAAGAGAGAATCGGTCAAGTAGAATTATTGATGATGATGGTTATGAAAGTCGTGAGGGCTTATCAATATTTTCCCTTAAATATCGTCCCATGTCCAAAAAGAATGACAAACAGGCGGATGATTACCTCAAAGAACAAGCACATAGATATGTGCTTTTTAATTGTGATGAAATTGGGGTTTACATCGAGTAAGTTTTTTCTTTAACATTTTCTTGTGGTACTTTATTATCACTAGGAAAGATTTAATAATCTACTAATGATGATAATTTGTTGCAGAGAGCACAAAGAACATTTTTATAAGAAACATAGTTATCGAGGGCCAAGGCAAATTGAAAATATTCAAAAAAGAGAGTTTTGTCAATGGTTTGAGAATAATGTAAGTTCACAAGTTAATTGTCCTCATAATTTTAGTGAATTGAATTATTAATTAAACTAACACATAATATTTGTAGGTTTATCATCATTTGCCAATTGATCCTCGTTTAGCTGATGATTTTGGGTCGCTTAGTAAATATCCTTCCTTATGGATGAAGACGTTTTTCAAAGTTGCTTGTAATGGGTTCAAGTTTCGAATCAAAAAAGTGGACAAGAATTCTCTAACTCAGAATTGTGGTGTTGTTGTTAGCGCAACATCTAGCGAAGGTGACATCAGTTACTATGGTGTCCTAACAGAAATCCTAGAATTGGATTATTATGGAGGAAGGAAGGTTCGTTTGTTTCGATGTGATTGAGTGGATCCCATTAAAGGGGTTAAAGAAGATCAATTTGCATTTACCTTGGTAAATTTGAAGACATTATGGAAAACTGATGAACCTTTTGTTTTGGCATCGCAAGCATTGCAAGTGTTTTACACTCCAGATCCTAAAGAGAAGAACTGGCATGTTGTGACGACTACTAAACCAAGAGATATGTCCGATATGGAAGAAGAGAATATACCTGAAATAGATTCTGATTTGCCTGCATTGTTAGTCGACATTGATGTAGATGAAAATGATGCTGACAAGTGTGCAGAAGATCTTGAGCCTACTATACTTAAGGGAGGACTTCCAGAGACTCAGCGTGATGAGGATACATCTAATGACGACACTAGCTGTGATGAAGATGAAACTCTGGATGATTATGATTAAATGTTGATGTGGAAATGATACCAATTGGTGATAATGATTTATTTTTTATCAGTATTTGTATTTCAGGATGAGAAATCCTTTTTTTATTTGTTTGGATTCCGTATTTTTCAATAAAATATTATAGAGGTTCTAATATTTTTATTATGTTATGGTATATATGGTTGCATCTATTTTTCTAAATTATGTTCTTATAAATGTCCAATATTTTATTTGTTTGTCATTTGTCACAGGACATAGTAATGTCAAATCCAAGAGATGCTGGGAGAAAAAGTTGGATAAAGATATCCCAACTAAAGGTACTAACTTAGCTTCTTGTTACATGTTAATATTCCACACCTCTATGAAATTTAATTTTGGCTTATGATTTTGTACATAGGGTGCTATGAGAACTTTAAAAAATGTGAGAGCTGCAGCTGAACAACCAACGGACAATGCTCCCCCTGAATCATCGAAGGTGCGACGTGCTCTTTTCCAGTCAAACACATCATCGAATCAAGGTGTGTTCGACATTTGCTTAAAGTGCTTACAAGTTCTATATATTTATCATTGTTATTTTTCTCATTATGATCTTTATACATTGTTTGCTAAAAACCAACTCGTGCAATAAAATATTTGCCACCCATATAGATTCTTGCAATCCAAGGCATGACTATCCATTATGGAGAAGGACACAAGCTACTTCTGCATCATACGCTGCAGAACAAGTTCCTCGTGAGACCCAACTTCAACAAGGAGAGGAAAGGGAGAACATACCTCCAGAAGAGGAGAATGATGAGATGTTGTATGCTCATGGAAATGGTAGGACAACTGGTAAGAATGTCTGTGTACTTGAATTTCTTGCTGCTTTTTATGTTACTTTGTTGTATTTTTTCTACATGAGTGTGCTTTATTTTTAATGCCAGACATATATATATATATATATATATATATATATATATTAATAATCAAATGAATTGGTTACAAATCATTAACGATTTATTACAAATGAACAAAAGTAATTCTCTTATTCTATCTCCAAGTTGGATGCTTGATCTTTAGGGTTGAGGGCACTTCCATGTGTGTTTGTTCTCGGCAACCAAATGTTCTTTAAAATTCGTCCTTCACTTTGGGAGAGAAAGTCCTGACTTAGAAGTCCTGTTTTTTCCACCCTTACAATGAGGGGGTAGGTATCTACTTGGTAGGAAAATGCCCTCCAATCAGCTTAAAAGTCAAGATGGGCTTTGACTTCTTTTGCCCCACAATTGGCATAAAAAATGGCTACTTATTTTATCAGTTTTAAATATACTTTTATTCAAAATCCTTTATGGGCTTTGACAAAATGTCTTTGTGGGCTTTGAGGGCTTGGAGGGAGTTAACAGTAATTCTATAGAACTTAACAAATTTGATGCATTTTTTTAAGTGCACTACATATTTGAGACATTCGATTTCCAATCTTATACATTAATTACTCAAATTGTCATTCCCATGTACCAACACATAACTTCCTTTAGTTTGCTTTATATCCCCATCACCACACATAAATTTTCACATAGTATTATAGCAATGGCGAATGGCCACACGTTATGTGGTAATTCAAGTTTTCAAAGTTCATGCATTTATCTTACAAGTAGCTATGTTTTTTATTAAAAAAAAATAACCAGGATTGAAGGAAGGTAGGCCGTCTGGCCGTCTGGCCTGTTCAGCAGCCCAGTAGCCATGGATTGGTTTAACCTTATTTCCCTATGCTTGGTATATGGCTATGTGTGTATGAGTGTCCGGCTAGATGTAGGCAGGAGTAGTAGGGTCTAATGCTGGCCGGTTCAATAGCCGACCCAGCCCTAGACTAGGGCTACGAACTAGGCAGTGGCTCACCCTAGTGCAAGCATATCCCCGCCAACCTAATTTGTAGGTGTCGATGTGGGTGTGTGATGCTAGCCGAACTGTAGTGTTTTTAATTATTGGAGGCAGCCTATATGTTTAAAAGTCTCAAGTCAAATATCTTGCGAACATTGAACCTAATGTTTGTTATGTCTTGCTTTAGTCACCATGAATGCATGTTCGATTTGGATTAGCCCAATGGTGTTAGTGTAGGCTTACTTATGCGACCTAAGGCTACGTTTGAATGATCTCAAAACAAACGTGGAAGAGTCGCTATCCTAAACAATACATTTGACCCGGTAAATGAATCGATCAACCTCAAAGGGATTTAAGTGATATTTCAATGTTGTGTTGAATTATTTAATGCCAGATAGGATGGTTCACTAATGCTGGCAGTTTATGTTCAGTTTATATTCAGTTTTGGTACTCTTAATGACAAGCGAATTCGTCATTTGTTTTCTATTTTTTCTTTCCAGCCAAGCTAGATAGAGCTAATGCAAGGCATGATTATCCCTTCAAAAGGCAAAAGGATAATAATAATTCTATATTATCTGCCATAAATCAACCAGACGCTTTTAATGGTGCGAGTGCCTTAAGATTGAGAACTCTCCGTTCATCACAAAGCAAGTTCCTCGTGAGACCCAACCTCAACAAGGAGAGGAAAGAGAGACTAACATACCTACAGAAGAGGAGAATCATGATATGTTGGATGCCCAGGGAAATGATGGTAGGACAACGGGTAAGAATTTCTGTGTACTTGAATTTCTTGTTGCTTTTTATCATGCTTTGTTTTATTTTTTCCACATGCGTGTGCTTTATTTTTAATCCGGGATCAACAATTTTAAGGAATTAGTGTCTTAAGTTTGTGTTTTCATAAATATTGCTTATGTTGGGTGTTGGAGGGGTGGAATCTGATGCTTTATCAATGCTATGCTCAGTTTATTAGTTTCTGATGCTATGTTGAATTATTTAATGCCAGGCAGGATGGTTCATCAATGCTGGCTGTTTATGTTCAGTTTTAGTACTCTTAATGACAAGCGAATTCGTTATTTGTTTTCTGATTTTTTCTTTCCAGCCAAGCTAGATAGAGCTAATGCAAGGCATGATTATCCCTTCAAAAGGAGAAAGGATAGTGATAATTCTAAATTATCTGCATAAATCAACCAGACGCTTTTAATGGTACAAGTGCGTTAAGATTGAGAACTCTCCGTTCATCACAAAAGCAAGTTCCTCGTGAGACCCAACTTCAACGAGGAGAGGAAAGGGAGACTAACATACCTGCAGAAGAGGAGAATCATGATATGTTGGATGCTCAGGGAAATGATAGTAGGACAACCGGTAAGAATTTCTATGTACTTGAATTTCTTGCTACTTTTTATCTATCTTTGAGGAATCACAATATGTTTCATGCTTACGTTTTTTTATGGGCATCTCTATGAAGGTGTGTCATGCTTGTAGAACATGGAGAGGAGTGCTAAAAATAGATATATCAAATTCGAAGTGGAATTGTGGTGTAGGACTTTTGGTATATTTTCGTTGTTGCTCTTGTGGTGTGACAGATTCTAGATCTAAACAGGTACTATTGGTGGAATTTAGATGCTTGCTGTGTGTAATGCTAAAAAGAGCTTATGATCATGACTATAACGTTTTTTGATAAGATGTTGTAATGTATATGATCTGATTCCACTTGATTTGGGTTAGATGAGCTTCTGTATTGTTTACTTATTTATATTGGTGAATTGAAAAATAAGAGACTGTTTGGTGCTTCAAGTGGTGTGTGTGGCATCAAAAGAGTTACCCTCATATTGTCAGTTTCTTGGATGACATGTGAGCTTTATGGGATATCCACATTGTTTCTTTGGTTGTTTGTTTTCATTGTTAATTTTCCTTTATTTGTCTTCTGGTGTACATAAGAAATAGCAGAGGATTTCATCATGAACACCACAAAGAAGCGTGGGTGCAATAAATTAAAGCCACCAAAGGAACCAATATATATATCAGTGAATAACTTTGGCCAACCAAACAATAGCGAAGCAAGGAAATTGTCTTCCTTTATCGGTGTCCTTGCAAAGGATCCAAGGATTATGCCAATTGATTGCATTGACTTTCGGAAAATTGGAGAAGATAATGTAGAACATATTTGGAACATTGTACAGGTATAGAATACTAAATTTAGTTGTAGTATGTTTATTTATCTCCAATTCATAAATACTTTTCTGCTCTTACACAATTCATTTTATTTTTTAAAATGGACATATTTGGAGTAGGGGTCGTTCAAATTCCCCGAAGGAAAAGAGCCGAGACAATGGTTCAGGGAGACATTAACTTCTAGTTGGAGGTGGAACAAGTGTAAATTGAAAAGGGAGAAATTCAACGGAAAGTCTATTGATGAAGCTCTAAAGTCTAGACCAACAATTATTCCTGAGGACCAATGGAGAAATGCCGTTCAATTTTGGGCATCTACTCTGGGGCTAGTAAGTGGTATTTGCCTATTTTCATGAATAACCATATATACATTTGAATACAATACCATCATTGTGAATTTAATTTAGGCTCAAACTGAGAGAAATTTGGAAAATCGAGCTCATTATGAAATGTCTCATTATGGTGGAAGAGCTTCGCAAGGCTACGTAGAGAAATGGTAACTCCTTTAATTCTTCATTTCATGTATCTCAATATTTCAAATAAGTTTCTAATTCCATTAAATACGTCTTTAATATGCTGTACATATATACTTTAATATCTGTCCTTTTTTCACTTATAGACAAAAGATGGTAAGGAACCGGATAAGCTGGAGTTATTTGAGGCTACCCATAAACCAAAACGGCAAAAAACTAAGCTTGACGATGCATCTGCTACAGTACTTGTATGTTACCTATATCACCTGCTCTCCGTTTTCTTTGAGTTTTTCGTAATTTTGCACATATACTCTAGGATTTTGTATAATTACATTGGGTGATTTTGTATAATTTTATACAGGATGAAATTCGAACAAAATTGGATGGATTACCAGAGAGTTATAGATTAGATAAAGCTGTACGAGATAAGACATATGAGGAAATTGTTGGTGAAGATAAAAATGGATATGCAAAAACTTATGGGTTAGGTGTCAAGGTGTCGCGTTCTCGTGGAAAAAGATGTGCGTTGGCCATTGAAAGGGAAAAAAGAATCAAGGTAGAGGAGGACTTGAAGAATATGACTGTAAAATTGCAAGAGACGGAAGAAAAGGTTGAAAGGGCTCAACATAAGGCAGAGAGGGTAGTTGATTGGGTCGGAAGAGTGATGGGGGATTTACTTTTACTTAAGGTAATGCCTGAAAAATCTTTTCCCCACATTAACGCAGTACTTTGGTATTTGGACATTTATTCTTTAGGGAAAACACTTAATTCGATGAGTATTTATATAATGAAATGTTGTCATGAGCTCAGTCTCAACTTAGAAGAGGAGAATATGGACATATTGAAGACGAAGAAGCTGATCGTTCTTTTTGGCAAGAGTTTGAGAAGGATTTTCCATTGTACGAGCAGGGTTCACCTTCAGGTGAAGATGAATTTGTGTCGGATGATGAAGATGCATGATCAAGAAGCTTTTAAATGATGCTGAGCATTTGTTCGATACAATTTACAAGCAGTGGACTCATACAATACTAGATACCATTTTCTTTTCTGTTTTAATCATACAAAGTTTCTTCCAATTTTGGTATAATAATTTATTTCAGATAGACATGATGTCGAATCCAAACACATGCATTATCATCAGCAATTATATATATGAGTGAATATTATTTATTCGTCTAACGACATGAATGTTTGTATTTTTGTAGTTACATGCTTAATTATGTACTGGATAAACCGCTACAAATAGTAACATATATATCAATTTAGTGTGATGCTGATTGCAAAATAATTAATTTTCAATAATGAAGTTCTATGCAACATCAACAATAATAGTAATTTTATGGGGATAAAACAAATGCCAATAGAATTTCTGAAAGTTGGAAATCGCAACACCAACAGTTATGATATGTTGGCAAAGGTGATACCAATAGAATTCTATGCAAGAGGATTATTTCTGTTTAGAACAAGAATGCCAATGAACTAAAATTGTTGGAATAAGTAATGCCAACAGAAATGCCAACGGATTCATTTATGTTAGGAATGCTAATGTAAACAGAATATAATTGTTGGAATAAGCAATGCCAACATAAATGTCGACATAGTAATTTTTGTGGTTATTGTTTAACATTGACAACAGAATGCAATTTTCTTTTGGAAATAACTTTATCAACAGAACAAATTCCAACAGTACAATCGATAGACATATTTCTGTTGGCATAGCAATTTCCAACAGTAAATTGACTCTTTGCCAACAAATCAATCTTGTTGGCACAAGTTGTATTTTTTGTAGTGAGCAAAAGTGAGAAAGATACGGATATTTGAGAAAACTGAGCAAGACCAAGACCAAAAACGTTAGGCACACAAAATTTAACATGAAACCTAAACCGGGAGAAAATAATAAGTGGCAACAATGATGACATATCCACCATAACAATGAGAATACAAATGATCTTGAGGAGCATAGAAGCAATAACAACATCAAACAAAAGGAGAAAAAGATTTCAAATAGCATGAAAGCTCAATGAGATCAATACAACAAAGATTTCTCGTAACATTATTTCGTTAAAATACAGAGTAGAAGAAGTAAAAAGACAAATTCACATAAGGAAGGCAATCGGTACCAAAGAGGTGTCAAAAAGGCAATTTCAATCTGTATGCACTAAAAAATATTTACATGCCTTACCAAGATATAAAATTAGATTAATTGTTTGGGCCAACCCTTTTAATTAATTTAATTAAACCCAAATGACTTCTTAGTCAGGCCACAACCTAAGGCCCAAAGGACTTCCTAATCAGGGCCCGATCGAAACCCAAATAACTCTCAAGTCAAAACCCAAGTCAAAGCCCAAATCTAGGCTCAAGAAACGAATTCCAAGTCAAGTCAGGAGCCAACTCGGACTGACTTCTAGGTCAAGGTGCGGCCGAAACTAAGTCTAAGTTGAAGTCAAAGGTCAAAGCCTAAGCCGACTCCCAAGTCAAAGGTTAAAGCTTAAATCGAGTCCGAAGTCAAAGGTCAAATGACTCCCAAGTCAAAATTCGGTCAAAGCTCTAGTGACTTCTAAGTCAATGTTCGGCCCCAGCCCGAGAGACTTTCAAATCAAAGTCAAAGTCAAAGCAAATAACTCATAAGTCAAATTGATCCAAGATGAGGCCCGACTAAAGGCCCAAAATGTGGTCAAAACCCATCTTAACTTTCGAGGGGGAGGGGGAAGTTTTCCTATAAATAGACCCCTACCCCCTTGATTTAAAGGTTGAAAGCTTTAAAGAATCCATCAAAAGCTCAAATACTCTCTCCTTCAAGGAAGACAATAAGCACATCAAGTGCGCATACCATCCTACCTCGAAGATCAAAGACTTGCCTTGATTAAGATCAAGCCTTCAAGGCCCTCTCTTCAACTAAAGTTCATTCAAATTTAACAAAGCGATCGAATCAGAGGATTATACTCATTGTATTTAATAGAGATTATACCCACACATTCAAATCAATACAAAGATTTAATCTTGTACACAAATTCTTGTCTAATTTATTTTAGCTTGAAATTTGTGTTTACAAATTTTGGCATGCCCGGTCGGATGTCTCTGTTTCTCATCTCTTTCTCCTAAAGATCAAGACTTTCACATCTCAAGAGCTTCCTCTTTAAAGAAGATATGGCCACGAAGAATTCACCTCTCAAGCTTCGAAGAAGAAGAGCATGGGATCTCTCTCTTGTAGTTCCCATGAAATGGACGTCACTTCTAGCAGGCGAGCTCACACAATGGAGATAAGGAGCATGGCGAAGGATGCTATGTCGATCGTCGCTAGGCAAACAGTGTCGTCCTCATCCAAACTTCGAGGTTTGAGGACGCAACAAAGGGCGTCATCTTGGATGGATGAAATTCAAAACTTCCATCTTCAATCTCCTATGTGCGAGGTCGAATATTACTACAACAGTAACTCTTCTTCGCCCTCAACAAAGGGGGCGCGCTTGTCAGAAACTGAAGTTGAGCCCTCCAAAACTGTTGTCATGCCAGTTATGATGACAGGCTTAACCAATTTGGAGGAGGAGATGGCTAACATGAAGGCCATCTTAGAAAAACTCACCAAGGAGAGCGAAGAAAAGGGAGCTCGCATCTAGCTTCAAGAAGAAAAGATTGCTAAGCTGACCAAGAAGTTAGAAAAACAAACAACTCAATATTCTGCAAAAGACTCAGAAAGCGGAGACTTAAGAAAAGTGTCCATTTAGACTGAAGCTTCTGATAATGAGAAGCAACAAAGAAAGGTGGCACGCCTAAAAATGTCAAGTCCTCTTGATCAATGACTATTGAACAAATCCAAGAATTGATAGCAAATACAATTAGGGCACAACTAGGTAAAGGTTCATGCACGACTCACCCATACACCAAGCCTTACACTAAGAGGGTTGATGCTCTCTGCATGCCCCGTGGTTATAAACCCCTTAAGTTCTAACAGTTTGATGGAAAAAGCAACTTAAAACAACATGTCGTACACTTCATTGAGTCATACAATAATGCTGGGACTGAAGCGACCTCTTGGTGAAGCGTCTAGACATTGAAAGGTATTGCCTTTCATTGGTATACCGACCTAGAGCCTGAGTCCATTGACAGCTGGGAACAAATAGAGCAAGAATTGCTCAACAGGTTCTATAGCACTCGGTGCACTGTCGGCATGACTAAGCTGACAAACACAAAGTAATGGAAAGATAAGCTAGTTCTTGACTACATCAACCTCTGGCGTGCACTTAGCCTCGAGTGCAAAGATAGGCTATTTGAAGCTTTTGCTGTTGAAATGTGCACCCAAGGCATCCATTGGGACTTGCTGTATATCCTACAAATAAGTAAACCTAGTACTTTCGAAGAATTGGTGACCACAGCACATGACATGGAGGTGATGATAGCAACTCCTTCTATTCTACTGAATCAAAGAAGGACAAAGTTGAATTCAAGAAGAATGTTAACTTTTGTAAGAGCACAACCAAAGAAGCAATGTCCACCTCTACAAGTCAGCCAATTCGGATTACAGGAAAGCCAAAACTAGAGAGCGAGAAGAGCCTGTCATTAAAGGTTGCGACAAAGAAGTGTCCTACACTAAAAGACCTTCAGGAAAAGAAGTACCCATTTTCTTACTCAGATTTGTCAGGCATGCTAGATGACTTGCTCAAGAAGGGTGTCATTGAATTGCTCGAGTCAAAGCACTCAGAGGAAGCTGGGAGGACCACCAACCCCAAATATTATCGGTACCATAGAATCATTAGTCACCCTCCTGAAAAGTACATTACATTCAAGGAGTGCATCATGCGATTAGCTAGAGATGGAAGAATCATTCTAGATTTGGATAAAACAGCAGAAGCTAGCCATGTCGTAGTGCAAGGCGTGGATGAGTCACATTCTGAAATAGATCTCACCGAAGCACCAAAGGCCCTGGAGGATGGGGGCCAGCCACAATTGTCGAGTTAAAAGAGTTGAATCTCGGGTGAGTGGAAGAACCTCACCCTATCTATGTGAGTTCCATGCTCACACCTAAGTAAGAGGAAGAGTATGTCAAGCTCCTCTCTGAATACAAGAATGTGTTTGTATGGAGTTACAAAGAAATGCTTGGACTAGACCCCAAGGTTGCGGTTCATCACCTATCTATTAAAAAAGGTGTTTCACCTAAAAGCAACCTCAACGGCATTTTCGACCTGAGTTGATACCTAAAATCAAAAAGGAATTAAACAAACACAAAAATGTTGGGTTCATATGCGAGGTCAAGTATCCAACTTGGATTGCAAACATCGTCCCAGTCAGGAAGAAAAATAGTCAACTTCGCATTTGTGTGGATTTTCGGGATCTTAATAATGCATGCCCAAAAGATGATTTTTCACTTCCAGACACTGAACTCATCATTGATGCTACCACTGGTCACGAAGCCTTATCCTTCATGGATTGCACTGTAGGCTATAACCAGATTCAAATGGCACTTGCAAATGAAGAGGCAATAGTATTATGCACACCGAAATGCATCTTTTGCTACAAGGTGATGCCTTTTCGCTTAAAAAATGGGAGTGCTACCTATCAAAGGGTAATGCAAACCATTTTTGAAGACATGTTGCACAAAAATGTGAAGTGCTATGTGGATGATCTGCTGGTCAAGTCCAAAAAGAGATCAAATCATCTACAAGATCTTTGGTAAATCTTTGAAAGATTAAGAAAATGCCAACTAAAGATAAATCCATTGAAATGCATATTTGGTGCCACATCTGGCAAGTTCCTAGGCTTTGTCATCTGACATAGAGGCATTGAAATTGAACAGGCTAAGATAAAAGCAATTCGAGACATGCCCCCACCAAAGAACGTTAAAGAGCTCCAAGGGTTCCAAGGACGCTTGGTATATATCAGAAGGTTCATCTCAAACCTGGCTAGTTGCTGTCACCCTTTCAGCCACCTCAACAAAAAGGAAACACATTTTGAATGGGATGAATCATGTCAAAGGGCTTTTGATAGCATCAAAAAGTACTTGCCAAGCCCTTAGATATTAGGGGAACCTATTCTTGGCAAGCTCCTTATACTTTACATTGCAACACTAGAACGTTCTCTTGGAGCATTATGTGCCCAAGAAAATTCTGAAGGCAATGAGAGGGCTCTCTAGTACCTGAGTTGGACATTGGTTGCGGCTGAACATAGTTACTCACTAATTGAAAAGATGTGCTTGGCTCTCGTATTTGCTATTCAAAAGTTGAGACATTACATACAGGCCCATACCGTGCATGTTATCTCCAAGGCCGACTGAATTAAGTAAATCTTGACAAGATCAGTTCTGAATGAACGACTTGTGAAGTGGGTAGATATCTTAGAATAGTATGATCTGGTTTATATGCCACAAAACATCGTTAAAGGCCCAACGCTGGCGAACTTCTTAGCAGACCATCAAGTTCCTAATAATTGGGAACTAAGTGATTACCTTCCAAGGGAGGAGGTCTTCTGTGTCGATGTCCGCCCACCTTGGGAAATGTACTTCGGTGGCGATGCCAGACATGATGGGGCAGGAGTAGGAGTTGTACTAGTCTCTCCTGAAAAGCACATTCTACAATATTCATTCGCGCTGACCCAACTGTGCTCTAACAACATGGCTAAGTATCAAGCACTCAAACTAGGCCTTCAAATGGTAAACGATATGGGGATTAAAGATCTTGATGTTTACGACGACTCATAATTGGCCATCAACTAGCTCCTAAAATAATATGGAGTGAAGAAGGATGATCTTGTCCTGTATCAGAAGCACGCCTTACGACTATTGGATAGGCTAGAAACTGTAAAGTTGGAACATGTCCCTAGGGGTGCCAACAAGATACTTGATGTGATTGCAAACCTGGCAGCCACTTTGGCACTCTTGCATGGTAGATAAGGAAGATTGACGCCAGCTGCTTATTGACGTCTTAAAGCACGGAAAGCTGCCATGTGACGTGAGGCACAAGATAGAAATTCAACGAAGAGCCTCACGCTTCATCTATTACAAAGTAACGTTGTACCGACACTCTTTCCTCGGTCTCTGGCTATGATGTCTAGATAAGGAAGAAGGGGAACGGGTAATTGAAGAAGCACGTGCCGATGTGTGTGTGGTGCGCATCATTCAGGACCCAAGTTACATGGCTGCATCAAAAGAATAGGCTATTACTGGCCTATCATGGTGTGTGATTGCATTGACTATGCAAAAAGATGTGATACATGTAAGTTCCATGCTAACTGCATTCACCGGCCTCTAGAGCCACTCCATCCAACTGTGCATCCTAGCTGTTTGCGGCATGGGGACTTGATGTTGTAGGACCCCTTATTCCTAAGTCTTATGTGGGTCATATATACATTTTGGCTGCCACTGACTATTTCTCTAAATGGGTAGAGGTGGTTGCATTAAAGGAAGTTAAAAAGCATAATGTCGTCGACTTCACTCAAACGCACATCATTTATCGATATGGTGTGCCTCGATACATTATCACAGACAATGTCAAACCGTTCGTTAACAAATTGATGACTAAATTTTGTGAGAAATTCAAGTTTGCCCAGCATAAGTCGCCAATGTACCATGCCCTTGCAAATTGACTAGCAAAAGCTTTCAACAAGACATTGTGCAACCTGTTGAAGGAGATGGTCTCGAAATCCAAGAGAGATTGGCATGAGAGTCTGGGGAGGCTCTTTGGCCGTACCGAACTACGTATGGGACGACAACACAATCAACCCTTTACGCTCTAATGTACGTAGTAGAAGTTGTCCTACTACTAGAAATTCAAATCCTGTAATTGCGTATTGTTATACAAGAGGGTTTGAGTGAGGACGAAAACCACCAACTTCGCTTAACAGAATTGGAGGCCCTCGATGAGAAAAGACTCCAAGCTGAATAGAAGTTAGAATGTTATTAGGTTCGCCTAGCTCGAGCATTCAACACAAAAGCGCAACCGCCTTCGTTCCAAGTTAGGGATCAGGTGCTTGCACTGAAGAGGCCAATCGCCATGGCCCATAAGAAAGGAAGCAAATTCACTCCGGCATGGGAAGGACCCTAAGTTGTTTGTGAGATACACTCAAATGGTGCCTACAAAATAGTAGATGGACAAAGGGTTCGAGTCGGACTAATAAATGGCAAGTTCTTGAAGCGCTACTTCCCTCAAGGGAATGCTGGAATGGCTTCCAAACAAGAGCCTGAACTATTCATCACAACAAAAAAAAAACAAAAACCAAGTCGGCTCCCGAACAAGAACCTAAACTGTTCACCACCATAAAAAAGAAAAAAAAGAAAAAAAGTGAGCTCCTGAACAAGAGCCTAAACTGGTCACTCAAACAAAAAATTGTTGTGCTACTCCTAACACGCAAGAATATAAGCTGTGAACGGCAAAACAAAAGAAAAAAGAATGCTTTGTTGAGCTCTGTGATGACTTGATCTTATTGGGAATTGCAAGTGCCCCTAAGTATGTATGCAGCTTGGCAAGCAAATCACCAAGTGCAGTCAAACACAACACACAATTAAAAAAAAAAAGAGAGAAAGAGAAAAGGGGGGCGTGAAAGAAAGGCAATCAAAGACATCAATTTTTAGTCGTCAAGTTGCTCCTCGCGACTTGTTCCACTTCTGGGCACGTGGGTTTCCATTTTAAGCCCCAAAAGGCCTAACAATAGACCGCGTTTGCAAGTGATTTTTCAAATCTTCATACCACTTTTTGGCGTGTACGATAACATTTTAGGCCTTGAAAGCCCTAACATGTAAACCAAGTTCACAAATGGTTCTTCCAACCTTCATACCACTGTTTGGCGTGTACGATCCCGTTTTAGGCCCCAAAATGCCTAACAGTAGACCGCGTTTACAAATGGTTCTTTAAATCTTCATGCCACTTTTTGGCATATATAATCCCGTTTTAGGCCCTGAAAGGCCTAATGGTAAACCATGTTGACAAGTGGTTCTTCCAACCTTCGTACCACTTTTTGGCATGTAAAATCCCGTTTTAGGCCCCGAAATGCCTAACAATAGACCGCATTCACAAGTGGTTCTTTAAATCTTCGTACCGCTTCTTGGCATGTACGATCCCATTTTAGGCCCCAAAATGCCTAATGGCTAAGCGCGTTCGCAAGTGGTTCGTCAAATCTCCATACCACTTTGGCATGTACATTCCCGTTTTAGGCCCCAAAAGGTCTAATAGTAAAACGCGTTGGCAAATGGTTCTTCAAATCTTTGCACTACGTTTTGGCGTGTAGGTTTTGATTTTAGACCCCAAAAAGGCCTAACGGTAAATTGCGTTTGAAAGTGGACCTTTAAGTGGCTCGCCAACCTACATAAGTGATTGCATAGATGCAACCATAAAAAAACAAGGATCTTGGCATACAAATGATTTTTCTTAGGGGCCAAATGAAACAAGTAGCAACAAAAAGTGTGACCATTCAACATGTAAGCATGATGTTCTAGCGACGACAAATGAGCATAACGTTGCAACAACACAAAAACCATGAAAATCTTTCAGCAAGGCATGAGAAGACCCTTCAACAAAATGAAGTTGGCTCCTTTGCATTCATTTGGGTCAAAGTTGTCTCTTTTCTTCAAATATGGTTACACAAGGAACATTTCCCAATCATTAAAAATTGATCTTTGGGCCGTTTACCAAAAAAGGGGTCCCGTCACCAAGCTCGATCACTCGTAAAGGAGCGCAAAATCACCACGTTGGAGTGGATCTAACTCCGTTCACTCCCCGTCAAGGAAGATGCTTAATTTTCTAAGCCAAAGGCCTATACTTTCTAAAGTCATGGCTTTCTCCACATTTTATGCCTATGGATTTCAATTTATTAAATATGCTCACATAGGAAATCTTTTCTTTTTCCCCAAGCCAAAAGGTCACAAAAAAAGTGTTTCACCAACAGCTCCCATTTCTTTTTCTCTCTTTTCAGTCCACACGATTCTAACCCAGAAAAGCATGACTCGTTCACATGGAAATCAAACCAAAAAAAGAAAAGAGGGGTCAAAGTTATTACCTTTCCCTTTTATGGTGGCTCAAGGAGCAATTTTTAGGCAAAAAAAAAAGGTTCTTTGGCCCCCGTCTCGGATTTTTTTTTTTTTTTTTAAAAAAGGAGGATGAGTCAAGCACACAAATGAGAAATGCTTTAAACCAAATAAAGATTGTGCCTTTTATGAGAAAGATGATACCTTGGTTTACCCAATGGTGTTAAACCAAGCCAGGTAAAGATCAAAGCTTTGAGGGACTTCCACCATTAGTAAGTAGCAGCAGCAGAATGAAGGGGTTCTGGTTGTTCTGGTTGCAGCTGAGGAGGAAGACGAAAAGGTGAAGTCAGTCACGTGCATCACAGGGGCATTTTATTGAGCCAAAGCCAAAATCTGGGCTTGTGTCTTTATGGGGGGCTAAGAAATTCTCGGTCCAGGCCCACGAGAGAAAGAATGGTGAAGAGAAAAGGAAAAAAAAAAAGGTAGCAATAAAGGTCATGGATGAGAAGTAGATCAGTCCAAGCCCACAAGAGAAGAAAAGGAGGAAAAAAAAAGAAAAAAACCAGACGTTTGGGCTGGCCCGTAGAAGAAGAGAAGGGGTAGGCCCAAGCACATGCGTCATGTGGTGTAAGCGAAAAGACAAGCCACGGCTAAAAGAGGAAGCCAACCCAGTCCATACGCAATGAAAGGAAACAAAGAAAAAAAGGAGCAAAAAGGGTCCCAGCCAGAAATAAAGCAGGCCCCAAATGAGAGAAAGAGTAGACTGAAGAGGAGGCTCGCTGGGCCTGACGCTTTTGGGCTGCCGAGAAACTGCTGGACCAAGCCTACAGGTGAGGATGAGTGACAATGAATGCATGGCTGGGCCTGCTATGGTTGGGTCTTTTCTTTCATCACTCCATATGACCAACTCTTTTCCCACAATTCTTTGACAAAAAATATATCATTTGCTCAAACTTTCAACAAAAAAAACAATCAAGGCATGTTGATTTTCATTCAAGGCATTTATCGTGAACAAATGATAGATTATGAAAGGAAGTCGAGACGTTGGTCACGCTCCAATGACAAAAGTCTTATACGTGACCTAGTCTCGAGGGGGTAGTTTGTAGCCACTCAAAAATATTTACGTGTCGTACTAAGATATAAAATTAAATTAATTATTTGGGCCAACCATTTTAATTAATTTAATTAAGCCTAAACGAATCAAGCCACGACCTAAAGCCCAAACGACTTCTAAGTCAGGGCTCAGTCGAAACCCACATGACTCCCAAGTCAAAGCCCAAATCGAGGCTCAAGAAACGACTTTTAAGTCAATTCACGACCCAAGTCCGAACAACTTTCAAGTCAAGGTGCCGTCGAAACCAAGTCAAAGTCAAAGTCAAAGATCAAGACCTAAGTCGACTCCCAAGTCAAAGGTCAAATGACTCCCAAGTCAAGACGTGGTCAAAGCCCAAGGCGACTCCCAAGTCAATGCCCGACCCTAACCCGAGAGACTTCCAAGTCAAAGCAAATGACTCCTAAGTCAAATTGATCCAAGATAAGGCCCAATTGGAGGCCAGAAATGAGGTCAAAGCCCACCTTGACCTTCAAGGGGGAGGGAGAAGTTTTCCTATAAATAAGCTCATACCCTGCTTGATTCAAAGTTTGGAAACTTTGAAGAATCCATCAAAAGCTCAAATACTCAACAAGCACATCAAGCGCGAGCGCCGTCCTCCCTTGAAGATCGAAGACTTATCTTGACTAAGATAAAGCCTTCAAGGCCCTCTCTCAAGCTAAAGTTTAATCAAATTCAAGAAGGAAATCGAATCAGAGGATTATACTCATTGGATTCAATAGAGATCGTACCCACACATTCAAATCAATACGAAGATTTAATCTTATACGCAAATTCCTATCTAATTTATTTTAGGCGTGAAATTTGTGTTTACACAATCTTACCAAATAGCAGCCACAAATGCCAATTTTATAGGAGATGAAAGGGAGATCAATGTTGACCATAAATCAAGCCACATAATGACCTATAATGAAGGAACCGATCAACCCCCAAAACTGGCAAAGCAACTAGAAGGTCACAAACTCTAAATGAAAGGGCATAATGTTTTCGCTCGAAACATTGGCATGAATATGGAACTTGGGGCAACTCCTAACTAACTCGCTCTTAGACTAAATTCCAGGAGCGAACAAATCCAGTACAAACATGAGAGAGTATAAGAATGATCTCAAAGTGATGTGTCGAAAAAGAGCTCAATAAATTAAAGATTAGAATCTCGCAGTTACTCCCTCATAAAAACAGAAAAATACTATATGATTATGGTGGTGGAAAAATATTAATATAAGCGCTCATGAGCTCTCCTTGATGCTTGTCTCAAATTCGATCTCGAATGCCTAATAACTACATTATAACTCTCTAAAAATTTAGGTAGTGAAGAGTCATGTTGTGATATAGACCATGTAATGAACTTTGTCGCTAGTGTTACGATCTGGACGTAAAGCAGGAAGTACAAATTTGCTGAAATGATGCCATAAAGTAAAATTAATGCCACCATTAAAAATGTGGTGTACAACTTACTGTGTGCAAGCAATTTAGTGACTAAAATAGGCTTGACTTTTGGACCAATCACATAGCTCCCCTATCACAACCATTATCAAAACTTTAGGTTACTATGATGAGCACTTGGAGCAAAACATAAGAAAGTTTTAGGCTGCACACCCAACAATCTCCAATGAGGACCAAATTTCAAAAATGGACAAGAATGACAAAATTGATCATGCAACCAACTTCTCCATATTGAGGAGAAACATCATTCAACCAAATGCTGGAAATCTAGATCTAATGACTCCGCTCTGATACCATTTGTTAGGAAAAATAACAAACTTTAAATCGGGCGTGGTATGCATAAGCATAGAAAAATATGTATATTCGAGAAAACAAACAAGATTAACACTAAAACAATGGGTGGAAACCCAACAGGAAGAAAACCACATGCAGCAACAATGACACAAAATCCATTACATAAGTGGCAGTACAAAATGGATCTCAAGGGGCATACTAGCAAGAATACAATGCAATAAATAGAGATAAAGATCTCAAATAGTATACAAACTCATTGAGATCCGAAAAAACTCATATAACTCCCACTTAACCTAAAAAGAGGAATGGATGGGCAAAGAGTCCAAATACCTCATAATGAAATGGCCACGAAGAGACGTGATGCAAGGCACCTTCGAACACCACAAATGCCATAAAATGCCCACAACAAATGGCTGATGTACAAAGTCACGAAGAGGAGATCAACAACCATTGAGCCATAAATAATTTACATAATGACACATTAAGAAAAACTGAGTAACTCCTAAAATTGACCAATAAAGCAAAAGGTCACAAAAGCTCCAAAGACACACGATCAAACTGTGTGTGAATCTGGAACATCATGCTTGGATCGAACAAAATAAGAAACAACATATTTTGTTCCATTGAACTTGATATTAATGCAAGCAAAGTAAAATGCACTAAGAATATGAGCCGAAGTGAAAAAATCCTCTCGGTGCATGTTACATTTGCTACATGAGCCTCACCATTGCAAGAAAGGAAAAACCTTCAACTTTGGGTTAGCTATTTGACACACTGTCCTAGTGGATTCTACGAGTCTTATAAATGACCCCGAGATTCAGATGAATGAGATCAATATTGGGAAATCCTAGAATCATTAGGAAGTGAATCTTAGGTTTTGAAAATCGATTTGGGATGATTTTGATATCAGCAAGCTACCAAATGTTGGCTCAACGTTAAGTTTGTGGAACCCAAATGTGTTGATAGAATGTTAGGAAAATTAAACTAGAGGATGTTGAAGGTGAAATTAAATATTGGCAGTCTTCTCTTATTTGCATTGTTTTAGGAGCAAGCCCACTGTTTGTCACAATAAAAGGTTTTCTAGAATGTATTTGGAGAGACTTTGACATTTAGAAGGTTGTGTTACTGAAAATTTTGATCTATTTAATGAGATTTGATTCGATGGCCAACAAGGACAGGTTACAAACAGGCACGTATCATTTTGATGGTAGGGCTCTAGAAATGAAGCTTGGTGACAAGATTTCACAAGATTCTGAGAAGAGATCAAGTTCGTTCCAATCTGGGTGCAACTACCTAGGCTGGACTTGAAATACCAGTTAACCTTTGAGAAAGATTGCAAGTCTACTAGGTGTTTTATTATGGTAGACAAAATGACTTAAATAAGGCCATGAGCCAGTTATGCTAGGATGCTAGTAGAGGTTGAACCAAGGAGACTTTATTGGAGAATGAATATTTTGAGAATGAATATACGTTGGTGTTAGGGCAGCGAGTCATATTTGAATGGAAACTAGTAAAATGTTTAAATTACGAAGGCAAACGACATACAGAGGAGTAATACAAAAATAAAGAAGGAACATGCGTTTGGAAAGTGAGGAACCCTGAACCTCTCCCTCCACCAACACAATCTAGTCCTAATGATGAGGAAGCTTAAATTATAAATACAACACAGAGAACTATTAGTATGAGCCATGAGGCTATAGTGGTAGCTGATAACCCCATAGAGAATGGCTAACCTTATTATGTGGAATGTGAGAGGGCTTCAAGCCCTAATAAAAAGAAAGCTATTGTTGCTTTTAACATGAATAAAGGGGCATGTATTTGGGGCTTGATGGATACTAAAGTGACGTTAGTTAATATTTCTAAGGTCTGTGATACTTTTTACAAGGGCTGGGGATGTGTTAGTAATATTACTGAGCCTCCTCGAGGTAGAGTTTGGATTCTATGGAATAGGGATACTGTGAGTGTAACTGTGTTGCATACAGCTACAAAGCTAAGATTCAGGGCATGAATTATATATTTCTAACCTTTATATATGGGTTTCATAAAGACTATGATAGGGATAGTCTATGGAGTGATTTAATCAGTTTAAAGTCTATTGGTTCCCCTTGGGTTATATTAGGTAACTTTCACAATGTAAGGTGTGAGGGTGACAGGATTGGTAGTGTGCCAATCCAACCTTTTAATATGTTGAGTTCCATGAATGTATGGAAATGTGTGATTTATTGAGCTGAAATGGATTGGTCAAAGGTATACTTAGTACAATAACCAAACAGATGGTATTAAAGTTTATTTCAAAATTGATAAAGCTTTTGGAAATGAAGCTTGCATTTATCTCTGTGGATCCGCTCCAGTCCATTTTTATCATATGACATTTCAAACCGTGCTCCTATGTGTTTGCAACTCACTCCTACTATGCATAATAGGAAAGACATGCTCATTTGTTTTTAATATGTAGAGTTCTTCACCACTATTTCAGGACATAGTAGAAATAATTTGGGCTAAAGAAGGTTGCGGTTGAAAAATGGTTTAGATTTTCAAAAATATTGAAGGGACTACAGATATTATCAAGGAACTGAATATAAAGGAATTTGGTGTAATCGATGAATAGGTGAATATCTTAAGGCACCAACTTCATAAAGTACAATACCAATTATAGCAGGACCTTTCAATGAGGCGATCCAAGTTCTATAAAGATGCACGACAAAGGAATTCAATGCAGCACTTGGAGCTAAATTGTCTCCTTTGAGACAGAAGAGCCAAATAGTGTATTCAATAGGGTGATTAAGGTACTAAGCTTGTTTATTCTTCTACTAACAGCGAAAATACAGAAATAATATTGTTGCTATCATTGACTGTCATAGAGTATTGAAAAGTAATCCTGCTGAGATCAAGGAAGTTTTCCTAGATGTTTATAAATCTATGATGGGTACTTCTGGCACAACTTCAAAACATGCTAACCCTAATATAATTGGTATGCGATGTGTGCTTACCATGGAACAATATATTCAATTGATTAAGCCTTTTACTTCTAATGAGGTGAGGCAAGCTATGTTGCAATAAACATAAATTGGGATCCTATTCAAAAGAGGGGCATTTTTTCACTCATCCATTAAAAAGAAAGATTACATAGGGTGACCTATACCTCATGACTTGGCCTAACCTAACAGTCACTCAACATTTTATCCCTCATTTTAGAATATATTACCGCCTAAGCCACAATGCATCACCATACTTGACCCATTAGTCGCTTATATTGTGATAAGGCCTTATCCAATGGACTCCAAACCTAGCATTAGACCTTCATATACTTGCATACGAGGTTAAGTCATCATAAGTTAGCACAGTTAGCACAATTAAGCCTACATAGTCAGCATGCATGCATAGTCTCACTTAGGCTAGCTATTGCGTCTATACATGGATCTTCAGCTTACTTGCTAACCTACCTTTCACGTTGATCACTTGAAACCTAGATTGAAGAAAGTGTGGCATTCAGGCATGATAGCGGCCTTACAGGAAGGGCACATATTCTTAGTCAGCCATCAATCTACATTACAGGTTCTTAAGATTGCATCAAACAACTTTATAGATGGCATCTATATTTTGACTCTCGCCTTAATCAGGCTCAGCCAAAGTGGGCACTAACTCCATCCATAAAGTAGGCTTTACAAAAGCATCATCACCCTTGGGTAATTCACCCATATTCCTACAGAAGGAACGCTAACCAAACTTTAGGTTATTAGGCTCTCATCAAAACAAGATTATGTCAACGCTAAACTATAAAAGATCAAACTTGGAGCTTTAGGCGTTTCAACACTTGACCAATGACAAGATTTCACGCCATTAAATTCATAGGGATTGGGCTATAGGACTTTAGGCTGTCACGCTGTCAAGTTCATAGGGATTCGCTTATAGGTCTTTAGGCTCAGACACCGTCAGGTTCACAGGGATCCGACTATAGGTCCTTAGGCTCTCATACCATCGAGTTCACATGGATCTGGCTAAATGTCCTTAGGATTAGATGCCACCAAGTTTGTAGATCCATAAGTCTTTAGACTCTCATGTCATTAAGTTCACATGGATCTAGCTACAACTATTCAGGCTCAGATGCCATGAAGTTCGCAGGGTTTTGACTACAGGTCTTTAGGCTCTCACATCATTAAGTTCAGAGATATCCATCTGCATGTCTTCAAGCTCAGATGCCACCATGTTCACTAGGATCTGGCTACAAGTCTTTAGGCTCACACACCAGCAAAATCAAGATCCATTAGACCACTGAAAAGTTTGCTAAATCAGTGAAAGATTGTCATCAATATTCACTAGATTGACGAAAGGTCCACTAGACCAGCCAAAGGTCCGCTAAACCGATGAAAGGTTAACATCAAGATATGCTAGATCGGAGAAAGGATAGCTAGAATAGTGACAGATTAACATCAATTTCTATTAAACGAGTAAAAGGTGAACATCAAAATCCACTAGACCGGTAAAAGGACTACTAGACTAATGGAAGGTTAACATCAAGATCCGTTAGACCAACGAAAGGTCCGCTAGATCGGCAAAAGGTCTGCTGAATCGGCAAAACATTAATATCAAAATCCGTTGGACCAACGAGAGGTTAACATCAAAATCTTCCTGGACCAGCGAATGGTTAGCTAGACCAATGAAAGGGTAATATCAAGATTTGCTACACGGAGGAAAGGTCCGCTAAACCGACTAAAAGGTAGACATTAGGATCCGCTGGACCAATCAAAGGTTAACATCAAGATCTACTAGATCGACGAAAGCTCTGCTAGACTGGTGAAAGGTTAACATCAAGATCCGCTCGACCATTAAAAGGTTTGCTACACAGGAGAAAAGTTAATAGAAAGATCCACTAGACCAGTAAAAGGTCAACATCAAGAGTCATTAGATCGATGAAAGGTTCGTTAAATCGATGAAAGGTTGACATTAAGATTTGCTAGACCGAAAAAAGGTCCACCAAACCAAGAAAAGATTGTTATCAGAATTCGTTGGATCAGCAAGAGGTTCACATCAATATCCATTAGAGCGGCAAAATGGGTCACGTCAAGATCCATTACAAAGAAGAAAGATCCACTAAACCAGCGAAAGGTTAACAACAAGATCCACTAGATCAATGAAAGGACCACAAGACCAACGAAAGGTCAAATTCAAAATCTGCTAGAATGGTACAAGTTCAACTAGACTGGCAAAAAGTTAACATCAGAATCTGCTACACCAACGAAAGGTCCGTTAGACTGGTGAATGGTCCCATAAACTGACGAAAGGTCAACATCAGAATCTGCTAGGCCGGCCAATGATCTACTCAACCGGGGAAAGCTTAACATCATAATCCACTTGATGGACGAAGGTTCGGTAGACAGGCAAAGGGTCCGCTAGGTTGGCAAAAGGTTAACATCAATAGCTACTAGACCGGTGAAAGGTTCACTAGACTATCCAAAGGTTCGCCAAACCAACGAAAGGTCAACAACAAGATCCGCTAGACCAGTGAAGGTCTGCTAGATCGGAAAAAGGTCAAATTCAACTGAAACAGGTAAGCACAAATGTTGCCTACTTTTATTTTTGCCTTACTCAGGCTCGGTCAAAGTGGAGGGGTAAATGTTGACACCTAGAAAGCGTCTCCTTTTAATAAAATGTTTGATGATGATAAACCAATCAAATAAAACTTGGGAACCCCCAGATACTGAAATGAAGAGCCTTAAAATGAACCACAGTTTTTAACCCACACATCCAAACCCAGATATGCCCACTAAAGGACCAAAGAACTCAAAAATCCAAATAGGCTCAAATTGTCATTGTTCGGCATATATTTGAGATTTATTCTTTATTTTCACCCAACTCTAGGATGCACAAAATTATTAAATTTATGTATTAAATTCATCAGTGAATAAGCTTTCTAATGATATATTGTACACTAAAATGTGATAAGCGAAAGAAAATATACGAGTTGAATATTGGGGCCTGCACAGAAACTGACACATGTTTACTATTTCACTTATATATTCTTCTACACTTATCCAAAAGTTAAGATATTTATGTTGTTAGAAAATGCACTCAATAATCTTTAAGGAAAAAAGGAATCACTCAAAACAAAGGTTGGATATAAAAGTTATGGCCAAAATAAATTGTCTTGTCCTAGGAAGCCGACCAGGTTCCTGCCTAATAGAACCTGACCCGAATGGGAACCCTGCCGGATCTTCTAGTTGGGAAACTGACCGAATTCTTTACTTTCTTTTTCGTGTCTAAAATGTGTTTTTAGTAAGTAGAGTCTTAGCTAAATAGGTATATCCGTTTGCGTTAAGTCTACTAGGATTTGAATTAGGTCTCCTTTCTCTAAAGTAATTTAGATTATCCCTTCAAGTGCTATACAGATTCAACAAATAATTGGAGAGGAAGCATTACAAAATTGGTGGGGAAATGCTAGAAATTCAAGAGAGAACACGAAGAGAACCTAACCAAATCCTTCTCAAATCCATCCTCAAAACCCTTTAAGGCACAAATCAAGGCTCGCAATTTTTTATTTCATGGTTCCCCATGTCACTCACGGAGGTAACCTGAAGGCACCAATCTTTCAAACCTTCCCTCTTTCTCTCCACTTTCTTTCTCTTTATTTTATTTAATTTCGGGTTTAGCAAGATGTAATCCTTAATTAGTTTAGCCCCCTCTTGCTATGACTAATTGCATTATTTCTTTTAATTCTTCGAGATTGACATTATACTCTTGATTTTTATTATCTAATTGATCCTAATATGTGGCATGATTGTTTGTTTTTAGTGAAATTGGATTTATTTCCCGTATTAATTAGTAGAGGTCGTTGATGATGAC
Organism: Selenicereus undatus; assembly: GCA_017589665.1. NCBI lineage: Eukaryota > Viridiplantae > Streptophyta > Magnoliopsida > Caryophyllales > Cactaceae > Selenicereus > Selenicereus undatus. The sequence continues at coordinate 86,145,408 of JACYFF010031959.1, forward strand.
GGGCGGTATCCTGATGCATTTCATCGTGACATTGTACCTTTGCTCCTGAATCTATATCATCGGTTTGAGCCTGTAGAGTCCAATGATCCGCACGCTAAATATTATTCACGAGTCTTTCGAAAACCTTTTTGGTGTGAGCTAATTGTTGCTTCGGTTTATGGTTCATAAGAACCAACTATCCCTTCGGCTATCGCTCATTTCAAAAAGTGAATTTGATTTGTGAATTTCTTCAAAACTCACTAATGACTCCATGAGTTAACTTTACTATTTTTTACTATATTTTGTTTTATTTTTATTTTCAAATTGGGGCTAAACAAGTTCAAGATCCATGACAATGCTACTGTCTAGATTAGGAACTGGGTCCAATTCTAGCCTGGGAACCCGGGATCCTGGATCAAGGCTCTAGCCTAGCTCCCTAGCTCAAACTGTCAACACTATCTAGAACTAGACCATTGCATTAGACTTGGTTCTGGCCTGGGTTTTTGGATCAGGACTTTGGTCTAGCTCTGTGGACCAAGCTCTCAGTTCTACTACAGTCTGTCCCGTTTTACTGAAAAATAAAAAATCAATTATTAATCCAAACACCTAGTAAGAGATTCTAACCATTTTTGGGGAACTGCACTTAGGGGGGAACCCCAGGCTATGGTGCTTGCAGTATGCAGATGTCATGTTTTAATTGTGTATCAAGGTTGTAGAAGATTGGTACTAAGTTCAAAAGGAAAGTGGCATTGGCGATATTCTCTGCTACGGTGTACCATCTCTGGACTGAGAGATCCACCAATATCTTTACTGGTAGAGCTAGACCGGTGCACTAAGTGGTTCAATAGATTCAGTCAAATTAAGGCTAGAGTCACATTGTTTTTGAAAAGGAAGCTGATGGAAAGTGATAGATACTAAATGAGTGCTCTTAACATGGACAATCGATCCTTAAATGCAAGTTTGGCAACCCACCCAGATGGTGGGTCAGGCTATGTATTCTGGGCTTATGGTTGCATTTAAACTCAGTGGATTGTTCTATTCTTAATGATGGGTCCAAATATATTCATTCGTATCCCCAAAAAAAAAAAAAAACATTAGGCAACGCTTACAAAGGAAATTAATGGACCTGTCATTGAGCCAATCAAAACTCATGTATATATTTTTTTTTCACAAAGGTAAATGAAAAAGGTATTAGATCCCTCTTCTCACAAGAGTGCTCCCAATAACATCCTCAGCAAGGATGCTCCTTAACTGAGGTGAAAAAGTGTTGTCAATGATAAAGAGTACTCCTATTGGCATTACTGAGTGACCCAATTTGGCTAGCCAGTCTGCGGCTTGGTTTGCCTCCTGAAATATATGTTTGATTATGGTGCTAGTTATCTTTTTTAACCATAGCTTGACATCTTCCAATATGGTTGCTATTTGCCACGGTACCTGAGATTTGCCTTGAAGCGCTTAGATGACAGTGTTGTTGTCCCCTTCAATGATGATGTTCTGGTAGCCTGCTTGAATAGCCGCGATTACTACAGTTTTGAGGGCTCAAGCTTCTACTACAAGAATAGACGCCTCTCCAAAATGAATCGCTCCGGCTTTGGTGGTCTTCCCTGTCCAGTCGCGGAGGATGAAGCCGCCTACTACCGAATTGTTGATGAGCAATCCATCGAAGTTGAGTTTGATGTAGTCAGACGGGGGTGAGTGCCACCTCACAAAATGGTGTGAGGTGGCCATAGGGAGGGTAGAACCTCTCCTTACTGAATCATCGGTCGATGTAGAAGTTCAGATTCTCCATTTTGCATAAGCTTTTTTGGCTCGTATGAGGCACATGAGTGGTCTGAAAACCGCATTTTTAAAGACTGTTGCATTTCCCTATTTCCGAATGCTCCACAGGAGGAATGTTGTCCGTTGTAATACTATCGGTTGATTAAAGTTTTTAATCGTACCCAGCCAGTGGTATATGTTTATGTTATTTATAGGGTGTGCGTATGCTGGTAGCCATCCATGTTGGATGGCTAAGAGCCAGACTTATTTTGATGAGTGACAGTCCTTTAGTAAGTGGTCGTTCATTTCTACTTCTTCGAGGCAGAGCGGGTAGACTGGGTTAACCGTCATACCTTGCCGTAGTAGTGTACCCTTAACGGGGAGGTTTTTGTGACAAAGTTGCCTGAGAAAAACTTTGATTTTAGGCATGATATCCAGCTCCCATATCCATTTAAATTGCCAATCTGTCTTTTGCAGAGGATGTGAATTGTGAGCTAGCCAGGTAGCGGATTTTGTGCTAAATTCGCCAGTACTATTAAGGCCCCAGCAAAAAGAGTCTTCAATGGGGTTGCAGGGTATGTCAATTCCTAAGATTTTATTGATTATAGGGTGGTTCCAAAGCGTGTTGGGCAATTTCGTGGTGTCCCATGATCGATTTGGTAATAGAAAGTTGTCTACTTTGAGAAGTGGGTCTTCAATATTGTATTCCGTGATATTGAGGATGTCGATAAGTGGTCTGTTTTAAATCCAGTTATCATACCAGGATGAAATGCAATCTCCTATTCCTGTTTTCCAGATGATGCTCGTTCTGAGTAAATTCTTTGTTTTCATGATACTTTTCTAGACTGGAGAGTCCGTGTTTTTCTGTTTGTAAGTAAAGAGATTGGCGTTATTGGGCAGTTATTTTGCTTTCATTGCTTGGGTCCAGAGTCCATCATTATTTGTAAAAATTTTCCAGGCCAGCTTGCATTGGAAGGCTTTGTTAGTGGCGTCTGTATAGCGTAATCCTAACCCCCCTTTGTTTTTAGGCATACATAATTTTTCCCATGCTATTAGTGGAAGGCCTTTTTCTGAGTTAGATTTTTTCCAAAAGAAGTCTCTATTAATCTTATCGATTTGGTCGGTCATGTACTTTGGTAGTTGGAAACATTGCATTCAATGAGCGGGGATTGATTCGAGGTGTGATTGAATCAGTATTGTTCGTCTTGCTTTTGATAAGCAGTTGGCTTTCCATCTGTTTAATCTGTATGTGGCTTTGCCAATAATATCCTAGAAGGTACTTTTGGATGGTTTCCCTTGGAAGACTGGGCAACCAAGGAATTTTCCTAACCCATCCATGTGCGTAATATTGAAGATTCCCGTTACCATTTGCTTTTGTGTGCTCGATGCATTTCTGGAAAAGGTTAGGGAGGATTTGTGGAAATTTATGAGTTGTCCTAAGAGATTACAAAAGGATTCTAAGGTATTTTTAAGTCGTGTGCAGCTTCCATGTTGTGTTTTACAAAAGATGAGGCAGTCGTTTGCAAAAAGTAGACACGGAATAGTTGTGGATCGTGGGTAGATTTTAACACCAATTCTTGATCTCTGAGTTGTGGCCTCTCTTATAAGACTTTGGGTGAGTACTTCCATGCAAATGATAAAGTTGTATGGTAATAATGGGTCTCCCTGTCAGATTCCTCGAAGATGGTATTATCATCCCGCTTGATCATTATAAAGTAAGAGACTGATGTAATAGCTTCCACGATCCAGTTGATCCATGTGGAGTGAAAACCTAGTACTTGAAAGCAATTATGTATAAAATCCCATTCTAATCTGTCATAAGCTTTTTCCATGTCAAGTTTTAATGCTGTCCATGCTATTTTTCCTGTTTTGGTACAGAATTTATGCATAATTTCTTGTGTGAGCAGGATGCTGTCATAGATTGATCTACCTGGAATAAAGGCGCTTTGCATAGGGGAGACGATCTTGGTTAGTAAGGGCTTAAGTCGATTGACTAATATTTTTGATATAATTTTATAGATTGTAGAGCATAAACTTATAGGTCGGAATTGTTGCGTTTGCGTGGGTGCATTGACCTTTGGAATTAAGGTAATAAACGTATGGTTGATTTCTTTAAGGAGTTTTCCTTTCCTAAAAAATTCTTGAATGCAGTTGAGTAGGTCGTTTTTAATAAAATTCCAGTAATGGTTAAATAACCCCGCACCAAACCCGTCTGGGTCTGGCGTTTTGTTTGAGTCAACGTTAAAAAGAGCGTTTTTAACCTCATCAATGTCAGGGATACAGATAAGTTGAGTATTGTCCTCCTCATTGATAATATGGGACAGTCGTGGATGGGGTAGGTTCCGCCTGAAGCTGTATGGGATTTAAAGCGATGTGCATAATCCGTGCTTAATTTTTCGGTTATTCAACTGTGGTTTGTGACCCACACTCCACAATCGTCTTTGATTTTGATTATGGAGTTCCGCTTTCGTCTAGCATTAGCTGTGCGTTGAAAGAATTTGGAATTCCTGTCTCCATTAATAGGCCATTCCTTTATGCTAAATTTCCCCCAGTACTTTTGGTTAAATAACATCATTTTCTCTCTTTGTTTGAGTAATCGGATATTCCAAGAATTGAGCCTGTGATTCGTAGGATTCTACAGTAGTTGTTCCTCCACGTATTCAATTTTGGCTGTATTTTTGGCCAACTTTACGTGGAAGTTTCCGAATTGTTTTTTTCGACCAATCCTTGATTTCATACTTAAGCAATTTTAATTTTTTAACGAAGATAAACATTTTGGATCCCTTAATTGGACTGGGCCAATGCTTTTTTACAATGTCGTCCATTTGTTGGTATTTGCACCATAAGTTTTGAAATTTGAGGACGAATGCTTTTATGAATTGTGAGGGAGCCTTGGAGCTTAATATGATGGGGCAATGGTCAGAACATGTGAATGTGCCATGTATTTCAAAAGCGTTTGGATAAATTTGAGCCCAATCCATTCTGGCAATCGTTCTGTCCAATCGTTCATAAATTAAGTGCATGTGAAATTTTTTTTCCCATGTAAACAGTTTCCCATTGACATGGATTGCCTCTGCATTTGTGTTAAGGAAGAAGGAATTGAATATGTGGTATCGGTTGACATTTACTGCCTGGCCCCCCTTTTTTTTCTCGGGGGTGGGCTAGTTCGTTGAAGTCTCCAATTAAACACCATGGAAGGTCAAATGTATGGTGAAGGTCCATTAGGTGGTTCCAAAATTGTTCATTTTGATTGGCTTGTGCTGGAGCGTAGACTCCCGAGAGAATAGAATTCTTAGCTATTTCAGGATCGTGCACAGGGAGATGGATAGCTCTCCTGTCTTTACGAAGTATTGATACATGTACGTTACCATTGTTCCAGAGTATTGCTATTCCACCAGAATGGTTTGTTGGAGGGATGGATTCGAAATGATCGAAACCAAGTCGGGGGAGGATCAAGCCTATGTTTTGGTTGTTAACCATCGTTTTTAGCAGAAAGACGATGTCTGGTTTGTGAATTTTTGTTAGAATTCGTATTTCCTGCGTTACCTGTGATTTTTTGGCACCTTGTACATTCCAGCTAATAACTTTCATTGACTTTTGTGACCGTAATCGTCGTCAACTTGCCCCTATACTAGGCTGAAGATGCATTTGGTGCAAGTAAGGGAGGGAACCTGGCAGATTGGTCCAACGTGCTTTTGTGGTAAAGCCGTGGAGGCCAAAGTGATAAGTTCAAATCAATTAGAGGATAATAGTTTCGTGGCTTAGTGGCCCAAGTAGTGGGGTTTGAGTGCTTTGTCAAATAAGGAGGATGCTTGAGTAATTTAGGGCATCTGCTTGTCCATTTGTAGTAATTCATAAAGGGGGGGCGATGATCAATTGGAATCTATCCCTGACGTACAACGTAGTTTGTTCCGGGTCGCCTATTACCATTCCATTTTCAGGGAGCCATAAAGAAATACATTGACAAATATGTTTGCGCAATGGTAAAATAATTTTTCTAGGCCCGAAGGCATTCTGGAATTGGGTCTTGGGGATGCAGAGGACCAAAAGGTCCTGTTGCCTCCCACTCACCATACATCTTAAACAGTGATATCTTACAATATCTACCATCTGGATGGACTGTAGGTTGTAGGTATCAAGCCTATCCCATGTCTGGGGCTTCCTACTCACACAACTGTTGAAGGAGAAAAACATTGTGATGAGAGGGTATGTACATCTATAGTGACCTGGATGGTGTGGTACAAAAAAATACATTATACATAAAAATGCAGAGTAAGACATTGTCTCAGAAAAAATTTTCATCATCGACATATTCATAGCTGGCGGTCGGTACTTCAAAGGGGTATGTCCAAGCTGCTCGCCCCCTCGGGGGGGGGGGGGGGTAACTCTGGCATTCATACCTGACCTGAGCACTAACCAGCTACCACTTAGTATCATAGAGGGTCGTAAGGTATACATCATATATAGCAAACTGCCTACATCTGAGACAACCATCAAGCAACAGAGCACTCGATGCACAATGAGTAGCAAACCAAACGTACATATCATTCAAAACACAGGGCTCCATACATTACTGCATAGGAAACACCTACCATTATGTAACAGAACCCAACCCTTTACTGTCAGTTTAGGCAAACACAGATGCCCCTAACTCAGTACAGCAACCCAGCAGGCAAGCCGTAGCCATGCCCAGTGAACCAGCGGCAGGCCATTACAGAGAAATGCCCCAAAAAACATGTATCCCACCTGCCTTATTACAAGCAAAATAATTTTGCTAGAAATTAAACTAGATATGCAAAAGGAAATAACATGACCCTGGTGACTAGACTGGTTGGTGCTCAACAGCAAAAAGGACACCCATGATTCATTCAGCAAAAAAAACATTTAAACTAACAGTAGCTTCACTTCGCCTGGGAAGTAGCTTCCTCCCCTTCCTCGCACCTTTTCCTTTTGGAGGAATCAGTGGACATTTCAATATCTTCAATGTTGTGAAGGTTTAGATACATCTCAATATCTTCATCCTTATTCAGATCCTCCTTAGTTACATCAAGGCCCTAGTCATGATAACGAGGTTCCTCGACCATGGCCTTAAGATTATCAGTCCTCACTCCCTCCGGATATAGTTTGGGATCAGGCAAGTCTTTATTGGTAGTGGGAGGGTGAACTTGGTCCTGAGGGTTAGGGCTTACTGAGTTGGTTGGTTTGATGCCTAGGTTGGGGGATCTGAAGTTTCGAGGGGGGATCATAGATTTGACTCTTATTTTTGGAGTAACAGTGACCCAGTTTTAAGAGTGAGAGGGGTGGCTAGCAGTCTCTGGCGGAGTTGTTTTGTTTGCTGGCGCAAACCCTTGGTTGTCAAACTTCTCAACAAACACCTTGACTTTTTTAGACATAGGCAACTTAGGGCATAACTCTAGATGATGCGAATCCCTCCCACAAAGCGAGCAAACCTCATGGAGCCCCTCGTAAATGATAGGCACTCTTATGGACAATTCCCCTGTTGTGATGGTTATACTCCCAGGCAGCGGCTTAGTGATGTCCAGGTTTACACAAACCCAGGCAAATTTACCTTTGAATCGAAGTAAGGCATTTTGGTCAACCCAGACTATCTTACCCACATGTTGGAGCAACTCGTTGAGGCATTCCAAGTCCTAGAATTCCCACGGCAGTCGAGGAATTCTAACCCATTGGTCCACTTTGGTGATAGTACTGTTATAGGGGTCGAAGAAGGGGACCCAGCATATGACAATAAAATTAAGACCATTAACAAACCAGGGTCTCTGATCAAAAACCAGCATTTTATCCTGACTATTACGAAATCGGATTAAAAGCCAATCATTGCCTAGGTCAATGAATTCAATTTGGCCTTTAACAAACTTCCATTCATTATGAGTGCGGTGAATAATGGCAGGTATAGGCACATACTCCCCCCAGATTTTACCCAGCAGGCAGCAAGCATACAATTCCTCAGTTAAGGGTAGGCTTTTTGAGTAATGTGCAGGGTTAGTGGGGGTGGGTTGTGGGCCTACAGTGGGTGACTTAACTATTGGAATGAGCCTTGGAGGTGAACTTGTTTGAAGTTGAGCACTAGGTTCTGGCTGAGTTGGGCACTAGTGATGACCACCACAGCTTTCCACTCCGAATTTGAGGGCACCGGAGTAGCAAGAGTGGTGGGATTTGTGGGCGATGCCACTATGGTCAGATCTACCTCCATCCAGCAGAGGTGTGACTGGAGATTGGGTAGGAGGACTAGGAGCGGAAATAGGGTCTTGCAAGTCAGTACCACCATCGGAATTACTATTGAGGGTCAACGGGGAAGTGGGGGAAGGGAGAGACATAGAACTATGACTTACCCAGAGACAAGGTCTAATGTGTAGTTGTGAGTGGTGGTGCCAAGCAGCGAGGTTCAGAATATATAGCCCTGAGTCACTCTCTATGCTATAAATGCAGGTATAATCATGTAGCAGGTCACGTTCAGGATAGATCACACTTGGTTTGAGTCATGTACATCCCCCTTCTCCTTGATATTGAGTTCAATAATGTAGGTTACTGATCCAGCTCTGGGTAGACCACCTTCTGTCAAGCTTATTGAATTCCTGCAATAGCCAAATTGGAAAGCAATGATGAGATTTGTGATGATTGATAAGATCAGAGGGCAAGCTAGAATGACTACACCTGGGGGGATGAATCTAGAACTGAAGCATAGCTTCCGCTTGCACTGCCAGGGGTTAGTGTAGAAGTAAGCGGCGGTAGCCTCCTCCACCCACCCACTATTGGCTGGTGGTATGGGCTCTGAGCCATGGCAGTAGCAATTATTAATGAAGTCGATGGGATGTGTCTTGATGGCTGTGCGAGGCCCACAACCTGGCGTTACCGGCGTCTGAAAAGGTAAGAGGCGAGAAGATGCATCACCCATTGGCATACAGAAGGACCGGTTTGCAGACCGGCCATTAATGTCATGAATTATGAAGCTGTACCAAATCATCACCTCTAGGGGGGTGTACTTCCATTGAAGGATGGTGGTTGTGAGAGGCGTTTGGGTAGATCTATCAACCATCCTATAAAAATCGGCAGTACTAGCAGTAAATCGGCTTTTACAGATGCAATTATAAGACCAATCTAGTCTGGAGATTTGGTGCTGAGGGGTTTTAATGTGACGGGACTGAGATGGAAGGGGGTTCTTTCCATGGTGGCTGAGAGGTGAAAAGGTAGCGAGCAAGTGGTCGTTGATACTCCAGCAGGGTGTATCGGAAGCAGCTAGGTTAGGTTGCCATAGTCTAAAGGGGTGATGATTGCGCGGCTTGCCGTGGTGCGACCGGGAATTGAAGACCTGATGCTTAGGTGGTTGGGAGGTAGATGAGAGGCTTGCAGATGGGTAGGGGCTAAGGAAGGGGGGAAGGTCAGGGGGCTTCTTCATGACCAGCTGTTCATCAATTTCAAGGGGGTTGTATCTCTCTCTAGAGAATTCTCTCCTCTCTCTCTCTCTAGAGAATTCGGTAAATGAAGATCTTCATAACTAGAATCCCCAACCTTGCCAATCCATCAATGGCAAGCAAAAGTGAGTAGAAGATGGTCAAATCCAAAGCAACGAATCCCAATGATGTTGGGCCATACTTCGATACCCAACAGCAATCATGTTGTCCCATGCATTTAACAAACGCCGTATACAACCGCAATCATATAATTGCCGATTTGCAACAATTTAACCAGCTAAATATATAAGACAAGCAAATGAATTACACCTTCCGCCTAATTATATGTAAAATAGCAGTATTCCTCTCATAGATTGTTGGAAAAATACTATAAAACAATATAGACATAGTACATGGGTCATTTAGTTTGGGTACGAGTCGTATTAAGTTTTGGTTGGGTCATGGTTTGGATTAAGCAACATTTCAAGCTAGTTCGGTTTGAATCGAGTGAATTTCGGTTCGGGTTAACTTCAGGTCAACTAATTTTTGGTCCAATAAGCTTTTCATGCAAAAATAAGAAACTTTGTCAAAAATTTTGGGTCGGATATGGTTTTGTTCGAGTTTATTCTGTTTTCGGATCCACTTTCAGGTGAACCTATTTCGAATGTCCGGTTGGTATGAATATGGATCATTCGATTCAGACTTCAAATCTCAGGTCAGTTTTACCAAGTCTAAAACAACATTAACGATATTATTCATCAACTTGTAAACATATGATAATATAACAAAATGGATATGATTATGTATAATTAGTTCAACATAACAAACATCAAAAAGTAGCTAATACATGGAAATATAGCTAACAAATTATTAAAACTATTAGAAATAAATAAGAAGTAAAGTTTTAAAAAGCCGGATTTTATGATTAGACACAATTTATACTTGACTAATTTGTCTGTACTCCTTGGCATTTGCCCACACGAAATGTGTTAGTTTTGAGAGTACACCACCACAAGAGGGGGGGTGAATTGTGGTGCCTCATTTTCGAAATTTTCTGACAAACAGTCTCAGACCCTGTTTGCATAGACTGTTCCTGAGTTGAGCAGAAATGAAAATCCAATGAAATTGAATGCGGAAATAATGGACACAGGATTTTTACGTGGAAAACACCTCTAGCCCAACTGAGGTGAAAAAACTACGACCTACCTCGTGTAGGATTTAGAACCACTTCACTAACCGGGCTGAAAACGTTACAATAGCAACACACCTTGCTACTAATTGCAACCTACGTAACCGTCTTCTCTAAGACCGGTTACCCCACGTCCAAAAGTCCACTTGACTTAGGACAGACTCACCTCACTTTTGTAAAAGAGAGATTACACAGAGAACCCCCTATTACAATGCTTCTCAATCAGGCGAATATAGGGTACAAATGAAGTCCTAGTATGCCAATTTTGAAAGCTCAATTTTTCACACTTTAGTCGGTTTTCTCTCTAGAAATTTTGCTCATAAAACTCTTTGAAAATGCTGTGAAAACCGATGCAAAAACTGAAGTAGGGATTTCCACTTAAATAGAAAATGGTTGGGCGAATTAAAAAAATGCTTATCCCATAAAAGGTGGAAAAAATGTGAACGAAATTCACTTGGTTAAAATGGCCAAATGTTAACCACAAGTTACCAGAATTTCAGCCCATAAGTTTCTCCAAAAATCTAGTCATTTTCTAAAAATAGAGAAGAGGTTACAAGAGGATAAGATGATGCTAAAAATAGGCTAAAGTTTCTTTCCAAGTTTTCAAAGCCAAAAATAGCCATTTTGGACTTTATCACTTAGTAGAAAATCTATCCAAAAAGTTCAGAGATGTTAGGCCAAAAATCAAGGACAAATCGAGTAAAATTATTTTTCGCAGTTTTAGTCTGGAAACACCCTGCTCGCTTTGTTTCCAGCACTGTTCTGACAATTCTTTCAAAGAGAAAAAACCATTTCAAAGTAAATGTTAAATCAAGACTTTCTAATTGACATATTAACAAGAATCTAAGAAAATGAAAACCATAGCAAACCGAAGACTCTTGTTAAATCAACCATAGCTGCTCCAAACACTCAGCAGGACTGTTCTTAAGGCTGTTTCTGAAGTTCATGAAAGTTTTGTCAGCCAACGTATCTTCAGCACCTGTTCTTAAGACCTGTTCTTGAACATTGTTAACCAAGCACATTTTAAAGCATTGAGAACAGTAGTAAGAACCTGTTTGGAACAACAACAACACTTGGATTTGTTATCATCAAAACCATATACATCATAACAATTTCCCCCTTTTTGATGATGACAAACCAAGCAACCATATTGACTTTCATGGCCAAACGAAGCAATTTGTGCCAATTATTCATAGGACCAAAAATTCACTGGGGGCATCTAGCATTGAAGAAATTCAAGAGAAATGACTCTTCCATGGTAAAACTATAACAACATTGGTCATCCTATCTTCCCCCTTTTGGCATCATGAAAAAGGAAGGAGCAAACAGTGAAACAGAGGGTGTTTGCAATCACCACCACTTGGGTAATGGAGGAAAACCAACAAGTGATACACTCAAGTGTTTTGGTACGGTAATGAGATTGGCCATCCTAGTCACACATAAGCAATGCACAGCACAAACAAGCAAGGCAAAACCAAAAATAGGATAACTTATTATTTGCCAGAGGGCGCAACAAGGAGTGAAGAACCAAATTACAGCAAAAGGCAAAATCAAGAGAAGAGCAGAATAGAACAGAACATGATAGAACACCCTTCAAGAACAGTTCACAGGGAAGGGTCAAGGAGCAGGAGGGGAGAGCTTTGCCGAGAGGGAAGTGAGAAGGGCTAGGATATCTTCATGGCGTTTGGTGTTGAGAGCCTTTTCCTCGTCCAAAGCAGCCTTCACTGCATTAAGTTCAGCATTCAAGCGAGAGTGGTGCTCTAGAACAGCCTCAACCTTGTCTGAGGAACTGCCAGGAACAGGAGGACGGGGGGTGTTTGTCCCCTATTCAGAAGCAGAACCCTCAATCAAGGTGTACCCACAACCCATAAGGGTGTTGCTCCCAATTTCATCAATAAACTGAGCTCCCATCCTTTTTTGCAATTCTACCCCGAAGTGCTCAGAAACACAAGTCAGTAGGAAGCCATATCCAAGATCATGCCCCCTGGAGATGTTTGCAATCCTAGCAATGTGACGAATCATGAGGGCAGGAAGGTTTATTTGCTCCTCCCTGTCCATCAGATCCACAAGGCATTGCTCCATTGCATCTGCTAGATTGCGGCCTTGGCCCCTGGGGATGACATTCTTGATGATGAACCAAAAAAGCAACTGGTGAATAGATGTCATATCCCCCTTTTTGACTGACTGGGGCATTTGCAAGCCTGTTTGCTGACTCAGCTTTTGGGAAAGCTCCAATAGCTGTGCTGCCCCAAGAACCTTCTTATCTTCCCTCACATATACATCAAAACTAGTGGAGGGAATCCCCAAAATTTCTCCTAATGTCTTCGCATCAAAGCGAAGTTTCTTCCCATTAACAGTGCTAGTCACCACTCCTCCGGTGACTGAGTAGTTGGCATAGAACTCGGCCAACTCATGAGCAGAACACCCCAAGACCCTGTTCCTCAAAATACTGGATTTTGACAATTTTGCCCCTGACTATCCGTCTCTGAAGGAGTTGAGAGAGCTTAGGATGAGGTGCAGGAGAGGCAGATGTCTTAGCTTTCTTTGGAAGAGGAGCAGTAGGAGGGTCTTCAGATAGGCCTTGGTTGGAGGCCTGTTTGTAAGAGACTTTGCATTTGCTGGGGGTTTTTGTGGTTGATGGCTTTAAGGAGGGTAAAGTGGAGGCTCGTTTGGGAATGGGCAAGGTAGGCTCAGATGAAGGTTCAGGCAGGGGTTTGTCCTCTGAGGATTCTGAGAACACGAGAGTGCCCTGTTTGAAGGAGGTGTTCTCGGTATCAGTTTCAGAAGAACTTGAAGAGGAGTCAATTTCCTCAATTACAGGAGAGGACTGTGCCACAGACCGGGGAGTAGCCTGAAAGGCTATTCTGGCAGATTTTCTTGTTGCTCTGGGTGTGAATTGAGGTTGGGCAGGGGTTTTGGTGGTCTCCTCAGTTTTGCCAGTTTTGAGCCTTGATGGTGTCCTTGTTCGCCTAGCCACCATTTTGTACCTTTTTCTTTTTTCACCGGTTTGTGGTACCGGTGTTGGCTTTTCAATTTCAGCAAGGGACAACTCTAATTTTTCCCCACTTCCCCCTGTATCATCCGAATCATCCCTCAATTCATCTCCTAGGTCATCTTCGAACACTGGGTCGAAGGTTTCAGGCCCTGTTTCAACCCCTGTTTCTGGTTCTGGGAACAACCCAAAGGAACAGGACTCGGTTTCCCATATATCATCCGAACTAAATTCAGGCAAAAAGACTTTGTCTTTGGCCCCCAATTCCTCAATCAAATCCCCAATTTTTTCAGATTTCAGACATGCATCCCCTTCTTCAAACGGAACCAATTTCCACCCAAAATTATAGGGAATGTCAGTTAAATTGAGACCTACGATCTTGAGCTCTACACTTTTGAGAAACCCAAACGGCTTATAGCGAATGGGGCGAGGAGGTTCAGCATGTTTACCTTGAATGAGGGCCGTGAGGAGTTGAGAGAACAGGGCTTTAGTAGTTGGTGCTGCTTCGATTGATGGCTTGTTGCTCTAAATCGATATCACATAACTCTAATTGCTGATGTGAGACGCCATTTTTGCAAGAAGGGAGTGAGAGTTTAGGGTTTTGTGAGAGCTATCACGGCAAGCGATTTGAGGTGAGGTGAGAGAGGGAGACGAATTTGGGAGGATTAAATAGAGAGAGGAATGGAAGATCTTGGAAGATTTGCCCGTTGCAACGGCTTTATCACTTAATGCTAGCCGCATGGGTTTTGGGAAGGGTGAGGAGTTTTAATTCTCATCAAATTGTTGCACACATTTGACAAACAAGAAGCGTACCTGTTTCTGGCGCTTGTTCTTGAGGTCTCTTGCTCGGTAACATGGGACAATAAGGGCAATCTCATTAGACCTCAACGAGTGTCAACAAGCTGCAAACCACACATATGCTAAAAATAGCACAGTAATTTGATGGCAAAATTTTTGTTAAACATATTGAACCTGCAACCTTTAAACATTACCAACTGGGTGAGAGAACAAGACGATCAGGCTGTTTTTATCAAACCTAGGTCGAGTCTATTTTTCTCATATTTTTCTCTACTTAGTGCCTTGGTGAATATATCAGCAATTTGATTTTCAGTGGCACAAAAGTTCATTGAGATTAATCCTTTTTCAACATTGTCTCTTAAAAAATGATGACGAATGTCAATATGTTTTGTTCTTTTGTGTTGACATGGATTTTTGGCAATGTTAATTGCACTTGTATTGTCACAATAAATAGGAATGCATCCTATGTCAACACAAAAATCCTTGAGTTGTTGCCTTATCCATAGTAATTGAGCACAACAAGATGCAGCTGCCACATATTCAGCTTCTGCTATGGACAAGGCAACAGAGTGTTGTTTCTTGGTTGCCCAAAATACCAAACAGGGTCCAAGAAAATGAGCCATACCTGAGGTGCTTTTTCTATCAACCAAGAAGCCCGCATAGTCAGCATCAGCATAACCAACAAGGTTAAAGTTACATCCTCTAGGATACCATAAAGCCAAAACAGGTGTATGTTTTAAGTATCTAAAGATCCGTTTAACAGCCTTTAAATGAGATTCTTTGGGCTTAGACTGAAAACGGGCACACAAACCAACACTAAAAACAATGTCAGGTCTACTAGCAGTTAGGTAAAGAAGTGACCCTATCATGCCCCTATAATGTTTGTCCTCAACTGAGGGACTCCCATCATCCATTTCCAACCTGGTTGAAGGAGAAATGGGAGTATCAATGGGCTTGGCCGATTCCATTCCAAAACGCTTAAGTAATTCCTTGACATATTTTTGTTGATGTATCATGGTGCCGTTTGAAGTTTGTTTGATTTGCAAGCCTAAGAAAAACTTAAGCTCACCCATCATGCTCATTTCAAACTCACTCCTCATCATTTTTGAAAACTCTTCACACAAATCATTGTGTGTTGCACCAAATATGATATCATCAACATATACTTGAACAATTAACAAATGTTCCCCCTTAGATTTTAGAAACAAGGTATTATCAACCTTGCCTCTTCTAAAACTATTTTCCAATAAAAAGTTTGACAGGCGTTCATACCAAGCTCTAGGAGCTTGTTTTAAGCCATAAAGTGCTTTGTCAAGTTTAAAAACATGGTTAGGAAATTCTTTATTTTCAAAACCAGGGGGTTGTATCACATACACTTCTTCCTTAAGGTATCCATTGAGGAATGCACTTTTAACATCCATCTGATATAACTTTATTTCCATGTGAGCTGCAAAGGCTACCAAAATACGGATAGCCTCAATCCTTGCAACCGGTGCAAAGGTTTCCTCATAATCAATGCCCTCTTCTTGGTTGTAGCCTTGAACCACCAGCCGGGCCTTGTTCCTAGTCACTGTTCCGAATTCATCAAGCTTGTTTCGGAACACCCACTTGGTGCCAATGATTGATCTATCCTCTGGCTATGGTACAAGGTGCCACACCTTGTTCCTTTCAAACTGATGAAGCTCCTCTTGCATTGCTGTGACCCAATCTGTATCTGCAAGTGCTTCATTTACATTTTTTGGCTCAATGTTAGAGAGAAAAGCATAAAAAGCACAAAAAATTTTAAGTTTGGATCTGGTTTGCACTCCTGTATTAATGTTAGACAGAATCTGGTCAAGAGGGTACGAACTTTGGTGCTTCCTTGGTCATGGAGTAAGTGGATCCACAGACACGCTTTCTACTCTAGCTGGAATACTTGGTGAAACAGGTTTAGGAGCTGTTTCCAAGCCTGTTCTCGAGCCTGTTCCTGAGCCTGTTCCGGAGCTTGTTTCCTGGCCTGTTCTGGAGCCTGTTTCCTGTCCTGTTTGAGAAGAGTTAGGCTGGTTTTGATCCAAACCAGGTTCAGCTGAGCTTCCCCCTGTCTGGTTCAAACCTTGCCCACCCTCCAAGGAAACAACTCCAGGCCCTGATCCATCCTCAGGACTCTTACCATTTTCACGTGTGAGCAACAAATCTTTTTTAACAAGACCTAGCTCAAGGTCTTCCTCCTGTTCATCATTCTCACTTAGAGAGTTAGTTTCATCAAAAAGCACATGCACACTTTCCTCAACACACAAGGTTCTCTTATTAAACACTTTGTATGCCTTACTGTGCGAGGAATAACCAAGGAATATTGCCTCATCACTCCTTGGATCAAATTTCCCTAAGGCATCCTTCCCATGGTTATGCACAAAACACTTACACCCAAATACTCTCAAATGCATAATATTGGGTTTTCTTCCCTTGAAAAGCTCATAAGGTGTTTTATTAAGAAGAGGTCTAATCATGCATCTATTTATAATGTAACATGATGTGTTCATAGCTTCAGCCCAAAAATTTCTAGGAAGACCATTAGCAACAAGCATTGTTCTGGACATGTCTTCTAGAGTACGATTTTTGCGTTCTACCACCCCGTTCTGTTGGGGTGTTCTTGGGACTGAGAAGTTGTGGTCTACACCATGCTCATTACAACAGCTAGTAAAGCTTGAATTCTCAAATTTCGTACCATGATCAGACCTTAAGCCAACCAATGAGTGTCCTACTCTCTTTTCAAGCCTTTTAATAAGTGCAAGAAATTTCTCAAATGTTTCATCTTTGGATGCTAAGAACAGGGTCCAAGTGAAACGAGAGTAGTCATCCACTATCACAAGCACATACCTCTTTCCACCTCTACTCATGATCCTCATTGGACCACATAGATCCATATGTAGCAATTCAAGTGGTCGGGTAGTGCTTACACACTTTTTAGATTTAAAAGAATTTCTGACTTGTTTGCCTTTGGCACATGCATCACATACCTTGTCATCATTGAATTTGATGAAAGGTAAGCCAACCACTAAGTCTTTAGTAACAAGTTTATTCAAAAGCGTGTGGCTTGCATGTCCCAGTCTTTTGTGCCAAAGCATAACATCATTATTTAAAGCACTCAAACAAGTCAAATTATTTTGGGGAAGAGTAGAAATATACACTTTATAAACATTTTTGTGTCGCTTCCCCCTCAACACAACATCTCCTGTGTTCATATTAACAACCAAGCAACGTGTCGGAGAAAACACTACTAGGTTGTCTTTGTCACACAGTTGGGACACACTTAGTAAGTTGTGTTTTAATCCATCCACAAAATAAACATTTTCAATTGAATGGGAGAGTGACTCACCTATCTTACCTATACCGACAATTGTCCCGGATTTGCCATTTCCAAATGCCACACTCCCTCCTTCTGAAACTGCAAGTGAGAGAAAATTGGATTTTTCACCGGTCATATGCCTCGAACACCCACTGTCAACATACCACAGCTGCTTGTTCCCAAGGCTGTTCCCCGGGCTGTTTGCTGGGTTGTTTGCTAGGTTGTTTTCTCTCACTTCAACCTGCAAAACAAATCAGAGGTTAGTTTTGGGAACCCAAATCCACTTGGGTCCCATTCCTTTAGACGTACAAATCTCATCTTTCCTAACCCAAATTTGTCTTACATAAACTGTGTTTCTTTCAATGGCATACCTTCTTATAGGACACGCATACCGATAATGGCCCGTTTTACCACAATGAAAACAAACAATATTTTCAGGTAGTCCCACATATTTTCTATTAATAGGGTAAACGGTGCTAAAAATAGAGAAGAGGTTATAAGAGGATAAGATGATGCTAAAAATAGGCTAAAGTTTCTCTCCAAGTTTTCAAAGCCAAAAATAGCCATTTTGGATTTTATCACTTAGTAGAAAATCTATCCAAAAAGTTCAGAGATGTTAGGCCAAAAATCAAGGACAAATCGAGTAAAATTATTTTTCGCAGTTTTAATCTGGAAACACCCTGGTCGCCTTGTTTCCAGCACTGTTCTGAAAATTCTTTCAAAGAGAAAAAACCACTTCAAAGTAAATGTTAAATCAAGACTTTCTAATTGACATATTAACAAGAATCTAAGAAAATAAAAACCATAGCAAACCGAAGACCCTTGTTAAATCAACCATAGCTGCTCCAAACACTCAGCAGGACTGTTCTTAAGGTTGTTTCCGAAGTTCATGAAAGTTTTGTCAGCCAACGTATCTTCAGCACCTGTTCTTAAAACCTGTTCTTGAACATTGTTAACCAAGCACATTTTAAAGCATTGAGAACAGTAGTAAGAACCTGTTTGGAACAACAACAACACTTGGATTTGTTATCATCAAAACCATATGCATCATAACAAAATGTATTAATTTTGTGCTGAAATTAGATCCCAAAATCCTGCTGACAGAGTAGTTGTCTTTTCTTTGGTAACTAGGATCATGCTCGTTGAATTCATGGCTGAGGAAAATCTCATTCTTTTATTTCTTTTTCTTTTTTTTTTTGGTCAGCAATATCCATTTCCGTTCTTCCTGCGCTGAAATTAAAGCATTTAAATTCTTGCATTTTTATTTTATTTTTAGCCTTTGCACTCCTAAATTTTTCCCACTTGTTTTTTATATAGTGCATTCAATAAATTTAATTTAAAATAAATGCTAAAAAAAAGAGTTATTGATAAGCATTAGTATTACACTTAGTGAGCAGTAGTTATATAGGAAGCTTAGTAGCATATTTTGTGAGCATTATCATATATATAATTTTAGTATTAATTAAAGCATTTGCATTAATTTTGTGAGTGTGATTTGAGATGCCTCTTTTAAATTTTGTTTCATTTTCTTGCCTTGTGATCTTGTTTATTTTGGTCATCATTTACGTAGTTTTTGTTTTACTTTTTAAAAATTATTTTACATGCCTCTCTTTTACGCAAATTTTATCGAAATTCTAGATGTTTCAGAATAATATCCAAGCTTATGTATGAGTGATATGATACATGATGAGAGCATTATTGGCGAGTGCGGAACTTGTAGTTATGTTGAATTTAAACATGTTAAGGGGTCTCTTTTTCTGCAGAGAGCCAAAGAGCATTTCCTTTAGTTGGGGATGATAATATTAGTGACCATCATGCTGTGACCAATAAGAAAAAGTGCTTAAATTCTATCAATAAGCTTGTTGACGTGAAGTGCAACCCAACAAGGTATTGCTGATGTGTTCTTGCTTTTCCAAGGAGTTGATAAGTACTACTGGGACTATTGATCGACCATACATGTCTTGGGCATCTAGTGGGCCTTCTTTGACCATACATGTGCTTGAAGAAGTTTGGGTGGCTCTGTTTAGCGTGGATGATTACACTACAGGTAACGCAGCGTGGCAAATTATTAGGGATGACGTATGCTGTGGAGTTTTTTCATAGTGATAAGTTATTGAAGCAAATAAATTGCACCTTAATTGCTCTTGTGCCTCAAAAACAGAATGTTGTATGCGTGGTGCATTATTGACCTGTTGCTTTATGTACTATCTTGTACAAAGTCATTGCTAAGGTGCTTGCCAATGGCTTTGTACTTCCTACTATCATCAGTCTAACTCTTGTGGCGCATAGATCCATTTCTAATAAAGTGTTCCTAGCAAACCAACTTGCCAGACACTATGAAAGGAAGGGTATCTCCCTTAGGGAATTGCTCAAAATCGATAAGGAACACGGATTACACTAGTGTTTGGTCTTTTCTTCAATACGTTTTGTTGTCCCTTTGTTTCCCTCTAATTTTTGTGGATTTGACTATGACTTGTCTCTCTTGCACGGGTTATTCTACAAAAGTGAATGTGAAGTGTTGGAAAATGAAAGTGGTGTTTCTCTCACATTGATAAAATTAAAGGGTTTGAGTAGGTATATATGCTTTTGAGTTACTCCACCTATTGTCAATTGGTTTTGAGGGTGAATCTCATTTGAGCTTAAATACACGACTCCTTTGTTTAATAACCAATTTATATAAAATTTAACATAATATCAGAGTAAGTTGCTCGATCTTGATTTGTCACCGTCCCCATTTGATTAAAAATTATGTGCACGTGTTGGGCCTTGTTAATAGCCTGCACATTAGGGGGCATGTTGGAATGTCATGAAAATGGGGTTTATCCCTCATTGATAAAATTAAAAGGTTTGAGCAGGTATACAAGCTTGTGAGTTACTCCACTCATTGTCAATTAGTTTTGGGATGAAATCTCATTTGAACTTATATGCATGACTCCTTTGTTTAAGGTTTAATTTATATAAAATTTAATAGGAAGCCTAAGGACTATTTTGTTAGGGCCAGTGGGCTTCAACAAAGGTATGCTCTTTGCCCATATCTTTTTGTGATATGTGTGGAAATCTTAGCTCATGGACTACATTTCGTTACTCTGAAATAGGACTTTCATTTTCACCCAAGTGTGCTCGAATTGGATTGGTCCGCTTGCCTTTTGTTGATGATATACTCATCTTTGCTAGCGAGATAGAACTTCTACGTTGAGGTTATGGAATTGTTTCCAGAGTTTTTCTTGAATGTCTGGGTTATAGGCTAATGCTGACAAGCTTGAGATTTATTTTAGAAGTGTTTCTGAGAGTATGTAGTAGTAGATTTTAAGCGATAATAGGTTTGTTAGAAGGGCTTTTCCATTTAGGTATCTGAGCTTACCTCTCTCCGCTAAATGAGTATCGTATAGTTTGTGTAAAACACTCATTGACAAAGTGAAGCAAAAAATGAGTTCCCACATCTCAGACTATCTTGTGCTAGGAGGAGGCTTCAAATCAACTCTGTTATTGCTGGATTGCTCAGCTTTGGGTCCTCTGTGTTGTTGTTGCCAATGAAGACCATCCATAAGATTGAGTCTCTTTGTTATCATTTTTTGGTGGACTGGGACTTTCGATAGAAAGAAACTATGGCATGTTAGTTTGCATAATATGTGCAAACCCGTTCAGCATGGTGGCTTGAGTTTTAAAAAGCTCTCATCCTAGAATAAAGATAAATGTTGCAAATGGCTTTGAAAACCATAATCTGAGCAAACTATATTTTTCACTTTGGCCAAGGCTTATTATGTGATAGATGGAGACATCCTTGATGTGCAACAGTGCAAGTGTCCGATCCAAGGGGGAGGAGAATGATTTATAAACTGAGAACTGTCAAATTGCTGGTTCTTTTAGTGTGAAAAATATTACAGCTTATTTCACATGCAACAACGAAGGTGGTATGGAAGGTTTGGGCATGAGATAAGCATCGTTTCATTCTTTGGCTGGCCATCCAACACAAGCTTGTTACTACTGAAATTTTAATTTCTCACGATATTTAGGTGAGTAACAACTTTGTCTCGTGCCCCTCTCTTGGTGCTGATTCTTGTGCTCATCTCTTCTTCATCATCACCATGACTGAGGGTAGTTCATCCTCGATTACTAATGCTACTACAACTCAGGGCGTCCCCTTGCTTATAATCTCACAGCCTTAAATCTCAACACCAATGATGTCTACTCCAATGTTGTCCTTAACATCTCTGACTGTGCCTCTACCCTCAGTTTCAACAGGCCCTAGATATCCCTTTTACTTCTACAATCATGGCAATTTCTTCGATCCACATCCCTCCTTGCCTCTCAAGGCTCCAAATTCTAGCTTTGTCCCCACTGGGCTCTATCCCTTGTCATCCAGTGGGATGTTTCCAAACTCTGTATTTATAGAAAGAATTAATGTGTTTTGGGTGTTTAGGAGGATAAACGGCTTAATTGATTTACCGTGTCTTGCTTCTCATTGCTGTGCTTCTATAATTGCTAGAGTACATGGGTTTTTATACCCAAGAATTGGGCAGGCCTATCGCGGCTAGCTTGAGCCGTGCCCTTAGCTTGGGGATTAAGTAACAAGAGTTCATCTCCAAGTCAAATACAAAGTTTATCAAGTTGTATTATCTAAGATCCAATCCTTATCTTTAACAGTATTTGAGGTCGGGTCCTCCAGTTGTACACCCACTACATCTCCTTGGACCTATGCCTCTATCTAATTTGCTAGGATGCATCCTCATCAGTCGATGTCTTCGTCAAGTCTGTGATGTAGGACGCTCTAAGAGCAATTCCCACACCTAGAAAATAACACAAGAACTTTTGAAAACTTAATAATTCAATTCATTCAAGTGTGTCTTTCTCCAAAGCATGGGGTGGGTTTATATAGGAATCAATACAGCTGAAAAAAGAATAAAATAAATCTAAAGATTACGATAAGATTTGATAACTAAGAATAATATATGAAAATAAAAGATTTTATCCTAAAAGAGGATTCCTAGATTACGACATCTTCTATTCTTCCTAGAATACACATTGCCATAAAATTCCTTAGGCGATACGACATCATTCTCCCCCACCGGAAAAGAACTCGACGCCCACGAGTTGTCTTGGAGGTACCACTCTAAAAGAGTCGGATTTATAGCACGAAACTCATCTTCAACAATCCAAGTAGCATCTGACTGGGGCCATCATGACCATTGCACCAGGAAGCGTCGGAACCCACCACGAGAAGAGGACACAAACTCATCATCCAACACTGCCTCGATGTCAGTCTGCGACTGTGGTAAAGGTGGAAGTCTAGGGACCTAAGTACCTGCAGAAACCCCAAAAGGAAGACAAGGAGGCTCGAAAGTACCTCGATGAAGAGTGAGATCCTCCACATTGAAAATAGGACCAATACCTAAACTATTAGGGAGATCGAGTACATATGCATTAGATCCCAACTTTCGAAGGATTTGGTAAGGTCCCATGGCACGAGCGTGAAGCTTTTTGAGGGAGTTTTTGGGTAATCGTTCAGGTCGAATCTGAGCCATAACAAAATCACCTACCTCAAAATTCGCAGCTCTGCGATGTATGTCAGCGGAATGCTTATAACTGTCATTGCTTAAAGCAATCTTGCGTCGAATCTCAGCATGCAAGTCATGAATATGCTGTGCAAATGTGGATGCAGGATGTGACACACGGGCATCAGGTGGGAGGGGAATGAGGTCAGCAGGGGTACGGGGAGAGTAACCATGGACAATCTCAAAGGGACTCTTACCTGTGGTTCTATTGACTGCATTGTTATATGCAAACTCAACAAGGGGTAAAGTCAAATCCCAAGTGCCTTGTTTCTCGCCCACAACACATCTAAGTAACTCCCCTAGACTGCGGTTAACAACCTCAGTTTGCCCATCCGTTTGAGGGTGAAAGGCCGCAGAAAATTTCAGAGGAGTACCACACAGTCTCCATAAGGTTTTCCAGAAATAGCTCATGAATTTGACATCCCTATCAGACACTATGGAAGTGGGAAGACCATGCAACCTAACAATCTCTCGAAAGACTAACTTAGCAACATGTAAGGCGTCAGCTGTCTTGCTACAGGCAATAAAGTGGGCCATTTTAGAGAATCTGTCAACCACAACTAAGACTGAATCAAGACCACGGGATGTTCTAGGAAGACCTAGTACAAAGTCCATGCTAATGTCCTTCCATGGAGCATGCGGGATAGGAAGAGGAGTGTAAAGTCCTGTATTGTGCTTCTTAGTCTTAGCTATCTGACAGGTGCTGCATTGAGACACAATGCGAAGTACATCTCTTTTGAGAGAAGGCCAATAGAAGCGATCTACAACCAAACCAATGGTCCTATCTTTACCTAGGTGCCCAGCTAATCCTCCAGCATGCATCTCCCAAACTAAGAAGTCCCGAAACGACATCTTGGGAATGCATAACTTGGACCCCCGAAACAGGAAACCGTCATGAATGACAAAGTCAACGTGATGGTTGCGATTTCCAGCCAAAAGGTCCGAGTAAATGAGTGAAAAGTCAGGACAAGAGGTGCAAGTG
Source organism: Selenicereus undatus (assembly GCA_017589665.1). Taxonomy (NCBI): domain Eukaryota; kingdom Viridiplantae; phylum Streptophyta; class Magnoliopsida; order Caryophyllales; family Cactaceae; genus Selenicereus; species Selenicereus undatus. The sequence continues at coordinate 86,169,395 of JACYFF010031959.1, forward strand.
CCTTTGAGCTTGTCAAAACCGAGGACCTCAACCCGCATTGTCTGTAAGATGCAACCAATGTGGCTGAGGGCATCAACTACCTTGTTCTCAACACCAGATTTGTGCTTAAGGATAAAGGAGTACTCACTAATATACTCAATCCACCTAGCATGCTTAGGGTTGATATTAGACTGAGAATTCCAATGTTTAAGGGCCTTATGATCTTAATACACAACAAATTCATGCGGGAGAAGGTAATAGCGCCAATGACGAAGGGATTTAAGCAGAGCATACAACTCCTTCTCATAGGTGGTATACTTAATCTGCCTAGATTCACTAAACTTTTCGCTAAAGAAGGCTATGGGATGTCCCTCCTGGCTTAACACTCCACCAATGCCGTATCCAGAGGCATCGCAAGCAACCTCAAAAACCCTACAAAAGTCGGGATGCCTAAGGATTGGAGCAGTTGACATCATCTCCTTAATCTCTTTAAAGGCAGATGCCGCTTTAGAAGTCCAATGAAATGGGCCTTTCTTCAAGCAGTCTGTAATAGGGGACATGATAGAGCTGAAGTGTCTGATAAACCTTCTGTAGAAGGAAGCAAGACCATGAAAACTCCTAGCCTCGGTAAGGGTCTTAGGTTCAGGCCATTCTCTGATGGCTTTAACTTTGTCGGGATCAGCAGAGATACCTTGAGCGGACACAATGAATCCTAAAAAGAGGACTTGGGTTTGAAGGAAGATGCATTTTTTCAGATTAGCAAAGAGCTTGGCCTCTCTGAGTGCGTTCAGGAGTTGCTTGAGATGGTCAACATGATCTGTCCTAGACTTGCTATATACCAAGATGTCATCAAAATAGACAACCAGAAATTTTCCCATAAATGGCTAAAGAACATGAGTCATGAGTCTCATAAAGGTACTGGGAACGTTGGATAGCCCAAAAGGCATAACCATCCACTCAAATAAGCCATCTTGGGTCTTAAAGGCAGTTTTCCATTCATCTCCTGGTCTAATACGGACTTGGTGGTAGCCACTACGCAAGTTTATCTTAGAGAACCAACTAGCCCCAGCAAGACAATCAAGCATGTCCTCTAACCTTGGAATGGGAAACCTATACTTGACTGTAATCTTATTGATGGCTCTAATATTGACACACATCCTCCACGATCCGTCCCTTCTTAAGGGGAAGGAGGGCAGGGACCGCACAAGGACTCATGCTATGACGAACGAAGCCCTTAGACAATAGGTCTTGAACCTGCCTATTCAATTCTGCTCGCTCAGTTGGATTCAACCTATAATGGGGAAGGTTAGGGAGTTGAGAACCAGGGACCAAGTCAATAGCATGCTGTCATGAAGGGGAGGGAGCTCACTAGGAAGTTCCTGAGGGACAACATCGACAAATTCTTTAAGTAGGTCATCAATCTCAACTGGGAGGTCTTGGAGAGGCAGGTCACCCGAAGGGATGTTAGGGAAGGCAATGGAGTCTGAAGTTAGCTCCCTAGCTAAGATTGTTAGGAAGAATTTGTTAGAGTTTCCTAGTCTTTCAAAAGATCTGTGGTGAATGTGGGAAATAGTTTCCCTAGGAGGAGTAGACACACTGTGGGGAGAGGACAAGGTTGGAGAAGGTTTGGGACCTGGGGAAGGCAGCAACTCTCTAGGTCGACATGGGTTAAGAGTGATGTTCTTATTCATGTACCTAAAGGTATAAGTGTTCTCTCTCCCGTTATGTGAGACATTCCGATCATAAAGCCAAGGATGACCTAGGAGAATGTGAGCGACATCCATTGGGAGGACATCACATAAAACCTTGTCCTTGTAACCACCAATCTGGATCGGAATCTTACATCTATGGGTAACTGTGAGGTGGGTCTTGTTGACCCAGGCTACCTTGAAAAGGTGGGGGTGAGGTTCTACCTTAAGATGACAACGCTCTATAGCGGCCTCAGCAACGACATTCATTGTACTGCCACCATCTATAACCATTTTCATAAGAGTTTCCCCACACCTCACAAGAGTATAGAAGATGGTGGTACATTTTCACTCATCGTTCATGGTTGGGTTAGCTAAAAGGCATCTCACAACTCCAAGATGTGCATCATGGAGAAGGCTATTCTCAACATCAATAAGATCTTCAAAATCTCCCTCATGGTTGACAACCTCTTCCTCAAGTTCGGGTGGTCCAAACGACTCATGGTCTAGGGCCAGGGTACGGTGAGGGCATTCAGAAGCATAATGACCTCTTCCACGACAGCTAAAACATTGGACTAGGTTACGAGATGTACTAGAGGAAACTCCCTGCGGGGCTACTCTAGGTGGGATTTGAGGGTTGGGACCCTTAGAAGTTGAAGCACTCACAGAAAACTCATTCATCTTAGGGACAGATTGGACAGGGGCCCTAGAGGAAGGAGCAGCACGTCGCACAGGGTAAAGCTTATCAAGTTTTTCAACCTCTAAAGCTTTGTGGTAAGCCTCATCAAGAGTATAAGGTGCAGATAAGGTTACTTCGCTCTTAAGGTCAGTCCGTAACCCCCGAATGAAGCGAGCTATGGTAATGGAAGGATCCTCTAAAAGGTCACAGCGTTGAGTTAATTCCTCAAAACTATTGATGTAATCAGACACACTAGAGGTGGACTGTCTAAGGTCTAGCATCTGGTCAACAAGGTGTGCCTTATGGAAAGAAGGGAGGTACTTTTCTTTCAACCTATCCTTCATAACTTCCCATTGAATGATAGGAGGCTGACGCATTCGCTCAAGGTGACTCGTGACAGTTTGCCAAAACTTCCTAGCAGGACCTATGAGTTTCATCTTAGCAAATCTAACTCGCTCAATATCAGACATTTCATACCAGTCAAAATAGTCCTCCATAGCAATTATCCAGTCAGAAAAAGTAGTAGCATCTATCTTTCCATCAAAAGAGGGTACATCAACTTTCACTTTTCGAGTAATATCGGAGTAACCCTCATGAACACTCCTACGGTCAGTTTCAAGGTCTGCATGCCTAGGCTCTCTAGGGTTATCCGTCCTCCTGTCATCTCTAGGGGTGCTGAACTGACGATTCCTATGGTCCCTTTGGTCATGCCTCAGGTTACTCCCCTCCCCCTGCATCCGAGGGTTAAATGGGGTCACTGATTCTGGTTCCCTCTCCTCAGGCGCATTAGCTTGACTTGCCTTATGAACAACCCACTGACGACGATCATTCCCCCCCACAAGTAGGTCAAGGGAAAATTGGGGTGGGGTTTAAGGTTGGTCAAGCATAGGTAACTTCTCAAATGCTCGAGTAAGTTTGTCAATTTTGGCCTCGAGCTGATCAAACCTAGCATCTTGACGATCAAGTCTTTCAGATAGGGTGTTAATCTGGGATTGCTAAGGCTGTTTGGATGAGGATGACATGATGAATGCAACTATGAATGCAAGATGTAAGTGATGAGATTAAACCAAGTTGCAATAGTAACGACAGTGACAAACAACCACTACACACCACAGAACACAAAATTTTGCTATGGATTATTGAAAGAAGTCAGACCAAGCAAAAGTTAAGAGCAAGGGAACAAAATTCAGGATCCAAGCACGTACTCAAACTCCAAACAATTAGGAATTAGGCTAAATTCACGTACAGAGAATCAAAACTGTTATCAAAGTAAATCGAGTTCCTTGTACCTCTTAGTGTACTTGAGTACTGGTCTAAGGCCCACTTCTTCCACGGCAGTGACCAACTGATTTGATGCTAATGAAGTGATGGCGACGAACTGCTAGCAACAATTTACAACAAATTTAGCACAGTAGCAGCAACCCGTCACCACTTTCAGGACTCTCTGTCGAAGGCCAGAGGCACAAAAGTCTTCAAATTGCAAGCAAGAGAATTCGCAGTGTGAGGGTATGCGGTTTTAGGGTCAAATAATTGAACGAAGATCTGATGCGAATTACCACAATTGTTTGGGGGGTTTTGGGCGAAACATAGTGATGAATACAGTAGTGAAATCGATTTGGAATGAATGTGAAGGATGGGGCGTGAATTTGGGGCGATAGGGTCGACAATTTGGGTCAAATCGCACCTAGGGTTTGCGATTTTTTTGATATTAGGGTTCCGGCAAGAGGTGGTCGGTGGGGTGGATGCGGTGTTGGTCGACCGGAGGTTCCAACCGAGGGGTCAGGCTGGGTGGTGGTGGGAGGTGGTGCTGGGTGGAGGAATCGAGCGTTGGTGGTGCGTGGCTAGGGTTAAGGTTTGCCGAATTGGGAAATTGGGGTGGCTGCCGGCGACGACCGGTGGCAGTGGAGGTCTGGGGGGTGTTAGGCCGAGGCGGCGAGCTCATGGTGGTGGTCGGAGGTGGTGGTGGTCGACGGGAGGAGTGGCGTCGAAGGCTGGCAGCGAAGGTTTAGGGGTTTAGCGAAGGCTGGCAGCAAAGTTTTTTTTTTTTTTTTGGTGGTGAACGTAAGGGGAAAAGGAAAAAGGAAATCAAAGGGAAGCCAAGACAGAAGAAAACTAGATTGAGAAGGGTCTCGCAGCGACTAGGATCAAAAGCTCTTATACCAATTTGATGTAGGACGCTCTAAGAGCAATTCCCACACCTAGAAAATAACACAAAAACTTCTGAAAACTTAATAATTCAATTCATTCAAGTGTGTCTTTCCCCAAAGCATGGGGTGGGTTTATATAGGAATCAATACAGCTGAAAAAAGAATAAAATAAATCTAAAGATTACGATAAGATTTGATAAGTAAGAATAATATATGAAAATAAAAGATTTTATCCTAAAAGAGGATTCCTAGATTACGACATCTTCTATTCTTCCTAGAATACACATTGCCATAGAATTCCTTAGGCTATACGACATCAGTCTGGGCATTGCACTTGCTGCTCCTAACGTGACCAACCTTGTCAGTGTTCGACGTGCAGCACCTCAAGATTTTCTAACGTGGCACACACAGTTTACTGCTTTGTTCGTGTCTTATGAACTCCTTGGCATCATCGAAAGCTCATATCCTCCACCTTCACCCACAATTGTTCATGCCTCTGGTCAACCCCAAACAAATCCAGAATTTTAAGAATGGTTGCTGCTCGATCAAAGTGTCAAGTCCTAGGTTTTTGCCACACTTTCACGTGAAGTACTCATTGACATTCATGACCTTCTTACTTCTTCTCATGTTTGGGAGTGATTGATGACTAGATTCATGAATTCTAGTATGCTCATTCTATGGAATTGAAATGTATGCTGACTAATATCAAAAGGGAGAAGGTCAACCAATGGATGCTTATTGTCGTGAAATTAAATCTCTTGCTGATGGACTTGCTTTTTGGTTCATTACACTTTGCTTGGTCTTGGTCTGAGAGTATGAGACTTTGTGACTACTCTTACTAACATTCGTATGAACTTGAGTTTTGACGATTTACGTCCAAGACTTCTTGTTCATGAGCAAAGCCTTAAGCTTCTGCGGGCTTATGATGAGGGGATAATTGACCAACCTGTTCCTGTTACTAAACAATCTGGGGGCTCCAATGCTTCCAGCAACCGGCATCAGCTAGGTAGTGGCCGTGGGGGAGGATGGCGTGACAATAATAACGGAGATAGTGGTGATGGTTGGTGTAATAATCGTAACAATGGAGGGGGTGGCAAAAATTCAAATCTCTGTATAAAGGGGGTTTAGGGAGTTAATTTGTATCGATCGAAAAACTCTCAACATAAAAATACTTCCTGTCTCTCCCTGACTCTCATGGTAGGCCCACCAGCTCTGGGTTCGAGTTTTCTGTGTGATAACTATGGTGACTTAAGTGGCCACTTTTCTATTCTAATCGTTTCTCGTGCGTAATTTCTGAGCAGCTAAATCCCTACACTTCCACGCCAAAAAGGTTAGTCCTTTATTTTCGTACAATATTATTCTGTCTCTCTCTCTCTGTCTCTCACACACTCTCTCTCTCTATATATATAACAAATGTTCACCATATATGTTGCAAGTTATTGTTTTCATTGATTTTAGCTTATCTATCTTTTATTTCTTTACTATTGTTCAATTATAATTAATACCAAAATGATACTAGTTGTTCATAGAAATTACACCCATGCTCATTAAACATAATTTAGTTGTTCACCATATATGCCACTAATACCCACTAAATATAATATGAACGCTCACCAAATTTTTCGAGTATTAGTTGTAAATCAAATTTAGTTGAATAGAATATATTGAAAACATGAGATAAAAAAAAAGGGAATTATAAACGCATTCTTATTTTCTATACCCTCATTCACTAAAAGTCCAAATGATTGTGCACATAATGCTGAACACCAAATATATCATTGGTGCACACTAGAGATATAACTGTGTACACCAAACACATCAACAATGCACACCAAATATAAAATTGATGCACACCATATACTTTGCTTAATACATTATACATTTTGCGAGGTTTGGTTTGTTTCTCTATCTTCTTCCTTTTCTTTTTTCATAACTGTTTATGATATTGTTCGTATTATTATCAATATCCATTGAACAAATGTTCATCGTACATTTCACCAATTATTGTTTATGGGCCTTAGTCTATCCATCGATTTTTTAGGCCATGTTCGACAACAGTATTTTGGGTAGCGCTTAGTATTTTGATCAGTTCAATACACTAATTAGTTAATTTGTAGTATTCGACAAATTAGTGTTTTGACTAGCATTTCACGTAGCGTTTAGCGTTTTAAGCGGCATTTTTGAAAAGCTAATAGTATTAACGTTTGACATTTAAAAGTAGCATTTCATATTTTTTAACCAAAAAGTATCCTTTAAAATTTTATCTTTGGAAGTTATCTATATCCTTTTATGTCCATTTTCATTAATCAGCTAGCATAACAGCTAAATTTACCAAACACGTTAGTTTTAACTGCTAACCTAAAAAACTATCCGCTAATAGCCAAATTAGAAACATTATCTACTATCTGAATCGCTATTCGCTACCTAAACAACTACTTTTGCCGAACAGGGCCTTATATGAACGTTTGACATTTAAAAGTAGCATTTCATATTCTTTAGCCAAAAAGTATCCTTTAAAAATTTTATTTTTGAAAGTTATCTACATCCTTTTATGTCAATTTATATTAATCAGCTAGCATAACAGCTAAATTTACCGAACACGTTAGTTTCAACTGGTAATCTAAACAACTATCCGCTAACAGCCAAATTAGAAACACCATCCGCTATCTAAACCGCTATCCGCTACCTAAACAATTAATTTTTCTAAACAAGGCCTTATATGAACGCTTGAGATTTAAAAGTAGCGTTTTATATTCTTTAGCCAAAATGTATCCTTTAAAAATTTTATCTTTGGAACTTATCTATATCTTTTTATGTGAATTTACATTAATTAGCTAGCATAATAACTAAATTTACCGAACACGTTTGTTTCAACTGCTAATCTAAACAGCTATCCGCTAACAGCTAAATTAGAAACGTTATCTGCTATCTAAACAGTTATCTACTACCTAAACAACTAATTTTACCGAACAGGGCCTTAGTATAATTCTTGTATATGTTATACCTTAATACTAATTCTCACTATATGTAATGCAACTGCTCAACATACATGTTACTAATCCTCCTTAAATATAATGTGAATACCCTCCAAATTCTCTCAAGTATTCACTGTCAATCAAATTTAGTCAAACAAAATATCTTTAAAAAGAGAGAAAAAAAAAAGATCTTAGCAGGTTGCACGTTTATTCTTATTTTTAATATACTCATCGGAAAAATGATATAATTTAAAATTTTGGTTTAAAGAAATTTTAAAAACCCTTAAAAGTTGTAAATTTTTACCAAGTATGATACTAATGCACACCGTATAAAATACTGATGCTTGCTCGATACAATCGAATCGCTTACGATAAATAATACCAATAGTCGCTAAATAAAATATGATGTTCACCAATTTTTTCGGATATTTATCATAATTTTTTGATTTTGTTGGCTTCTATGGGAAACTAAATTTAGTTCAATATAATATGTTTTTTTAAAATAATAAGTAAATGATGCAAAAAAAAATGAAAATGGAAAAAAATTGAAAGAAGTGTCCGCGCATATGCTCGTTTTAATGAGACCCATTCAATGTATCGGATTTATTTGTCTAATTAATTACTGTTAGTTTAAATCGTAAATTTTTTATTCTTTAATTCAGCAATTTAATTGTTCTCATTATGATAAATACACTAATTTTGATAAAATGTAAACCGCAAATATAATACTATACAGCTTTCATAGTACTTGATTCTTTATTGATTTTTATAATTATTATTAAGCATATTAATGTCATGCATTTTTTAAATTAGAGTTGTACATAGCTTTGACAATCAGAATCTTTATTAATAAATTTAGTGTTATTAGTCTTTACTAAATTTTTGGTAATATTGAACAACAAAATATTTTATTATGTGTATTATCTTTTCAATTAATAAGGAAAAAAATATATTAGAGGTGCCAAAAAATTATAAAAATAAATTATGTGAGAGAGACATGTGATAATAAGAGAATATAGTTCGTTTTATTTTAATATATTTATATAGATGAGGTGAAAATTAAAAAACGAAGCTTGAAGTGAGTGGGCATCAGCCCATTGACTGTAACATACTATAATTCTTACAGTTATTCTATCCCCCAATTGTACTTTATGGTTGCAACAAATACTATATAGCGGTAGGTAAGTAAGAGCACTCCCAATGCGGGGAACGCGTGGGGGCAATTGGGCCCCGTGTGTCCCATGTATGGGGGTGTCTTGCTACCAGTTATGCGGTGGCAACACGCCTGCCCATTCCTCCCCCTATTTCCTCTTTTCTGTCCTTATTTGATTTTTTAAATTATTTTTCTTTTGTTTTCTTAATAAAAAAATATTATTTAGATAGTTTTAAAAAATATATGTTATGAAGTAGGTCCGTACAAATATTTTATCGTATAATTTAAATTGGAGTTCCATTGGTTGGGAAGTGATGGAATGCAACATCCAAAAATATGGAACTTTTGATGATGTGGCATCCCTGAGTTCAAATTTTTAGAACTCAGGTTTGTAATGCTCTAAGGATTGAGAGTACAAGACGTGATGTACTTCTGCAGGTGTATAGTATAATTTTCCCCTAAATAGTACCTACAAGACTATTCAATTTGTATCCTTAGTGTAGTTTAAAAGAGATCAAAATCTAGCTAGTTTAATTTCGGTAAGCACTATTGACTTATTTAATACTGCAAATTATTGGGTGCAACCGGTTGGAGATTTCATTTGTCCAACCGGACCCATAATCTTTTGTTTTTGGGTCGCATTTTGGGTTGTTGTTTCACTTTTTTGTATTAAAAAAAGCTTTCACAACTGAAATCAAGCTTGCTGGTTGTTCGTTTACGTTTTTCTGCTTTCGCATTTTTGCTATGTTTGATTCGACCGTGTTGCTTTGCTGTTTCGATCTCTTTGTTTTCTTTTTTGGTAATGATTCAATGTCTAGCGTTGATCTCAACATCCATATTGATCTTGAAGATTCTTCAAACACGAGCTTTTCTTCAAGGTTGATTATGCTTTTGCCGATCTTTGTTCTTATTTTCGATTTGGAATTTGTGTGTTTTAATTTTGTGTTTTGATGAGCTAATTTCAAGATTTTCGAATTGGATTGTGTTCCTTGTTATGATTTTGTGTTCCGGAAATGTAATGTAGTTGGAGGTTTGAATATATATGTGGTTTTGTTATTAGTTGATTTCCAATGTTTTTTAGAATGATTTTTTTTGTTTGAGTCGTATTTTCTTATTTCTAATTGTTTATTAATGGTTAATATCCAATGTTTAACTCACTGCAAACTGAAGTTCAGCTCACAAATAATACTTTTAATCATTATTATAAAATGTGTTTACCTAACAAGAAAAACAACAGCTCACTAGACGCAATTTTGTGCTCCATAAAGATAGTTGTCAACTCACTAGAAAAAGAAATATGTTTAGCTCACTAAGTTAAGTTTGTGCTTAGACATTAGGCCCTAGGTCACTATAAAAATTATTTTTGTTTTTACAGAGCACTTCTGTGCTCACTTGGAAAAAAAAAAGTTCATCTCACTAAAAAATATGTTCAGCTCACTAGGATTAAGATTGTGCTCACCAATTATGCAGTCTAACTCACTATAAAAATTATGTTTATTTTTGCAGATGATTCTTCATTTTTTGGTGTTTGCATTATATCAGTTTGTTGATGAGGTCAGTGATGTTGGTGAGTAGGTTAGAGGTTTGTCTAATCTTGTTGGTGTTTCGAAAGGGAAAGGCGTAGCTTCTAAGTGCATTTGTGTTGTTCCTGATAGAGGTAATGTTAAGGTTGTTGTGTCTAATTATGTTGTGGCTCATAAGGCGAAATGTGTTGTTATTGATGCTGAATGCGTTGTTGAAGTGAAGGAGGCTAATGAATCAGAAATGATTGGTGAAAGGGGTTAGTTCTCTAGATGAAGCATTTGAGGTACACAATGAGTGTGCTTTTCACAAGGGTTTCGCAGTAAGATGTGATAAGTTGAGGAGGAGAGATGGTTACAACAGGTGTGTTCGAGAGAGTTTTGTTGCAGCAACAAGGTTTTGAAAGGTGCTCTGGGAAAAATGATAAGACATTTGCTAAACGGAGCCATAGGTGCAATTGTAAGGCTATGGCCACATTTTACATTGAAGCTAATCGTGAATGGCTTTGTAAGAAGCATGACATGATTCACGATCATGAATTGTTTTTGGAAGATGAGATTTATAAGTTGAGGTTGCATAGAAAGATAAGAAAGCTCATGTTAAGTATTCCAAAAGATGAGAAGAAATGGTATGAAAGTTTCTCATGCTTATCGGCTTTTAAGAAATGAGGTTGGGGGTCCCCATTACTCGGGTTTAGCGAAAGGGATGCCCACAACAGTGCTACAAATGAAGTCGAAAGGATTTTAGATGGGAGTGATGCTAATCATTTGATGTGTATTTTAGAAAATAGGTGTGTCAATAAACAAGATTTTTTTTATAAGTTTAAATTGGATGAGGATGATTGTTTGATGAACTTCTTTTGGAGAGATTTGCAAATGAAATTTGACTATTTTTTATTTGGTGATCTCCTTGTGTTTGACACAATGTATCGACCCAACTGTTATGAGATTATATGCACACCTTTTGTGTATATGAATCATCATGCAAAGAATGTTATAGTTGGATGCAGATTCTTGATGAATAAGAAGGTTGAGAGTTTTGTTTGGTTGTTTGAAATATTTTCGGAAGTTGTGAATAATGTGCAACCTAAAATTATGATGACGAATTAGCATTTTCTATGGTAAATGCTATTGAAAAGGTATTCTCTTTGGCAAAGCATAGGTTATGCACTTGGCATATCTTGGAGAATTAAAAAAAAATATTGGTCAAGTTACGGTTTTAGGTGGATTGTTGATAAGTTTGACCATGTTTTGATAAGATGTGATATTGAAGTAGAGTTTAATTTTGGTTGGAACAGGTGAGACTGTATAGCATGTCGTAGAGCTATAAATTAAACCACTACTTCGACATATAAATAATATTTATAGCATAGGAAAGTAGGGATCGATCCCACAAGAAAAGATTATGTCAATAAGCTAGTTTAATTCTAAATGATTTTACTACTCTAATTTGTTATAACTTCTCTTTGTATTTCCAAAATAAATCAAATCTAATAAATAAAAATCTGGAAAAAAATACTTAATATTGCTCCTAAATATTCTGAATTTAATTCTGGAAATAAAACAGTAAATAGCTATCCTAAATAATCTAGAAAATAAAAACAGAAATAATAGCACAATATTCAACTGAAAATTAAAACAGAAAATAACAAGCAGAAAATTAATATTAAAAATTACAAAAAGTAATCCAAATTAATATTCTGCAATTTTATAGATTGATGACTCCAAAATTGTATGTAAATAAATTTAGAAAAATTAAAACAGAAAATTGACTACAGAAAATTAAAACAGAAAATAAGATCTGAAATTCGATAAAGAATAAACTGCACTAATATAAATATGAAAATAAATTTAAAAAATTTCCCAGATCTTAGGACATAATTTTCTGGACTTAATGAAACCGCAAAAACATAAAATAAAAATTAAAAACGTAATTTTTAGATTTATTAAATTAAAAACCTACACATATCCAATTCACGAAATAATTTCTAAAACTTCTAAAATTAAATAGAAGCAGAATAGGACACTATATAAACCCTATAATGGACTAAAGCATGAAAAAACACAAGCAGAACTATTTTTAACCTAATTTCTAACAACCCGTTAATTAAATGGCAAAACAGAATAGAAATTAAATATGAAAATTATAATCACACTAAAAATTAAAATCTAACTGATCTAATATTACCAAGACACTCCTAAAAGACTACTCTTTTTAGGGGGGGGGGGGGAAGAAATTTATATTAAAGCTTATAACTTGAGGAATAAAAATTGACAAACTAAGCAAATTAACTAAAAAGCAACTAATAATGATCAAAGATACCAAATTTATGAAAAATACTTAGCATAATCTATATCCACCATGAAAATTAATATTTATCATTAACACACAAATCGATTTTTATCCATGAGTTAGACTGTAGAAGACACCCACCAGCAGATCTTCCCCATTTTTCCTTATATTATAGTTTATTTAGGTCCATCCCTAATATAAACCCTACTAGTTTTGATAACCCTCACATCAACACAAGAATTTAATCGAACTAGAGCATTACGTATTAGAAAAATATCATCTAACGCCTTGTAACCAATTTACTAGCAAATTGATTTAACAAATATCTATAACGATCATCTAATTAAAAGAGATGGGTTTAAGCTATCTATGATTAATTAGGGTGATACTATAGCCTGAAAGACTATAACTTTTACATATTAAAGCTTTTTAAACTATCATATGAACTTGTATTGAACTAACTAGTATGCATTCTAATTAATATAACACGAATATCATAAACGATAAATACTAATCGCTATAGAATCATAAATGAAAATCAACTAGATAATAAAGCATAAAACTTGGTTCAAAATAATTAATTTAGCATGGTTCCAAATAGATTATACTAAGCACAAGAAAATTACTCACTCATATTAAAAATAAAATCACAATAATTAACCAAAACTTCCATGTTTAACAATAAACTAAACACACAAAAAAAAAGAAATAAAAGAACTAAAATTGAAATAAATAAAAACGGATAGCACTATTTGTATATCACGGCTTGGAGGTAATGAAAGAATTATGATGATGAAGAATGATGAAGTTTGGTGATGGTGTGTGAAAATAAGACAGCCATGGTTGATGCGTGAGGAAGGCATGGCTGATGCGTGATATGGGCTGAGGGATAGATTAAAGATGATAGTGGTGAATGGTGATTAATGGTGAGGTTGAAGTGTGATGGTGAGATGATGGAGAGGGATGATGAAGAATGGTGAGAAGAGGCGTGAAGGTTGATGAAGAAGGTGTGATGATGATTGAGGGTAGATGATTCGTGATGTGTAGAGGAGAAGATGATGATGATTTAAGGAGGTGATGATGATTTATGGTGATGGCCGTGAGATGTTAGGGTAAAGCGTGAGATGTTGGGGGGGGGGGGTTGAAGCAGGCATGGGGTTTTGGTGTGAGATGAGGCGTCCGAATCCTGATGCCATGATAGAGGTGAGGATATTTAAAGGGGTTAGGCATGAGGTTTGCCAGGGTTTTTGGTTAGCATTCTTCTACTAGGGTTTACTTTTTTCTTTAGACTCCTTCTCTTCCAAGTCTTCTAGTTTCTCTTCAACTAGGAGTAACGCTTTTGTAGCCCTACCCTAAATAAATCATAATGGAAATAATATTTTTTCCATAAATCATTACTTTTGGACCGACTTGATAGCTTAGCGTGTAAAATCCAAACTTTGACATCTTCTCTTCTCCTCTTTATTTTATAAATGCTTAACCTGAAAAATATATAAAATAAAGTAAATTAGATGAAATAATATATATAATATAATCAAAATACTTATTAAAACAAAGCATGATTTTTGACTTAACAGAGACCCTTCTATTGTTTTTTTTATTCTCTGCTCACCAAAAGTTACGTATTTTTGCTCACTAACGTATTACTTTCTGCTCACAATTTTTACTGCGTTAGGTTGGCTGAAGGGTATAAATATGTACTGAAAATGTTTGATTGGTTAGACTGTATCAGTTGCAAGAAAAACGGTGCCCAATTTTTTGCAAGCATGTTTTTTCTGGTGGTATGTTATCGTCACAAAGAAGTGAGTCTACAAACGCTTCTTTATCAAAGTGAGTCAATGCTACTTCTGCTTTGTTTGATTTTTACAATATATTATGTGATGTTGTAACTGAGTGGAGGATTAAGGAGAAGGATGAGAACCTGAAGAATAGGGATGGACTCCCTGAATGTATTTGCCAAATGTTAGCCTTTTATTGTATGCTACGAAAATCTATACTTTAATAACCCGACCCTAACCCATATGTATTTATTTAAATCACATTTATTTATTTGATTAATCATGTTTATTCATGTAATTTATCATGCTTATGGATTTAATCACTCATGGTTATTTGTTTAACCAAATCATGTTTATTAATTCAATTACACTCAATTTATATATTTACCGAATTACCTCATGTCATTTAAATTCTCCGCTTTTATTTATCGTATTTAATCATCCCGGTTGGGGGATATTTTATTTGGGTCCGATTTTGCAATTCAAGTTTCATTGATTGTTAATTCAAGTTTTTGGTGATTAATTAAATATCGAGTGAATTGATAGTAGGCCTCGATAATTATGGTTTAAGAAATTATTATTATTATTGTTATTATTATCTTTTTATTTTTGTTTTATTATTATTTTTATAACCTTCCAAAAATTTAATTTTGAGTTATGAAAAAAAGTTATCGTTATGAAGAGCTTTATTCCCAAATTTAACTTTTTTTTGCCCAATTTGAAGCCCAATAAGTTTGCTTATTAACCTAACTAATTACCATAATTGAGCTTAACCATGGTTAGCTAAATAGCCACTTATCTAGATAAAATTTCAGCCAAGAGTTAGATTAGTCGAAACAAACACAAATCAACCCAAAAACTCCTTTTTCTCTCTCATTTCTCTCTCTCTCCCCAACGGCAGCAGTTCCAACCACTCACTGGCTGTTTTTCGGCTAGTTTTCCAGCCAGCCCCGGTGACCTCCGCCCCCGCCCCCAACATCCTAGTACTACTAGCCACCATCCTCCATCATCAAAGCCACTAAACTTCATCTCCATCTCTACTTATCTTCAAGCAAAGTGAGTAATCTTGAAACTTGATCTTGTTGGTTTTGCTTTTTACTTTAGTTTTGATTCTTGTTTTGATGTTTGTGATCTTTGATCATAATGTTTCGATAATAAATAAGAGTTATTTTGGTGTTGATCATGGTGGAGTTGAGCTTGAATCATGCTAGGATTTAGGGGTGATCATGTTCATGCAAGCTTAAATTAAAACCATATTTATGGATTGATTTTTATTTGATTTTATAATCTTTAGTTTTATTGATGATTATGATGATGTTTTTGGTGATTTGAAATGAATTCAAGTGAGGATTTATGTGAAAAGAAAGGGAAAAGCTAAAACAGCGGGAGCTGAAAATTTCAAGAAAACAGGACAAACTTCGGGATTAAACTGATAATGATCAGCCCATGGGAAACTTATAATTTTTTGTGGGAGGATAGTTCAGTGTGCTAGCTTTCAAATGGATTGTGAATAGCCTTAATCCGAGGTTTGTGGAAAACAATATGGTCGTTTTACCAAAATTGTGCAGAATTGACCAAAAACTGACACACTTGTGTTTTAGCCCCATTTTGGGAACCCTATTGTGGGAATCATATTTTGTATTATAAATGAATGGTTTTTGAGAATTCTTAATATTTTTCATATTGGGGTTTTAGGTCTCCATTTGAGGTTAATGGTGAATGTGTATGAATTTTTGAAGTGAACTAACCTGCTTTAGTGAAATTGGTCTGTTATTGCAATTTCTGTTCAACGTATACTCGAAGAAAAATTCTAAAACTTTTACTGTAGATGGTCCTTATTATTTTTGAATTTCCTATAAGCTTTCATGAATTTTGGTTGAGTATTTTGAGATTGGTGATTTTTGAAAACATTTTGAGTAATTGTGTAAAGAGCAATAATAAAGTATAAGTGAAATTGATCATGCACTCATTTTATGTATTTTGGGCCAAGTAAGGTCATTTAATGGGGAAATGAATATTCATGGACTTTCATGGAGCTTTTAGCTTGATTAGTGAGAAAGAAGATGACAAGTATATAATTTGGGAGCCTGTTTATGAGCTTTGAATCATTTATGCATTTTACAAAGAACATACCAAGTTTAGTGGGCTGAATAGCTTCTATTGAGTTTAATGATTTATTTGGGGTGGAATTCTATATCTAATGGATTTATGAATGAAATATGAAAAGTGGGGAGAATTTTTGACTCATAAATCATACTTATCATACCAAGTTATTGTAATTTATGCTATTTTGAACCAAGATATATCTCTCTTGGCCTCAAAGCTTCATTACTTACTTCAGAATCCATCACATGTATTTATCAAGCCAATCTAGTGTGCTCGTTGTTATCTTGAACCAAGTTATACATCAGCAAGCCTTAAACCCGTATTAGCAACCTATTTCAGAAAAGGCCACAACCACTCTCTCAATTGTCACAATCTAAGTCTTTTCCATTGTAATCTCATTTATCTCATTGTGTACTATTTTACTTTCATTTACTTTAAATTGAATTTAATTACTTTTATTAATTCAGTTTTGAAGTTATATTGAAATACCCAAGTTATGCATACCATTTAATTACTCAATTTCTATTATATAGGCTTTTACTTACTCAACTATGCAAGTAAGGATCATTTACTGACTACACTACACATACCTACAATGACATTTATGAAACAGATTCGATGCCCAGTTATCGTTCCCTATTATGAATAAGTGTTATCAAGTCAGAATATATTTATCAAGTCATCTAACATTTTTAAAGACTCAAGGTACGTCCATTGCTTGTATCTTCAGAAAGTAGAATATGTTTATCAAGTTACAACTCTTAATGAGTTTATCAATGAATCAGTTTATACAGTAATTTTTCATTTAACTTGTAACCCCCGTCAGTTATCATCTATAAGGCGTCAGCCCATCATTTACCCGCGTGACTTCAAGCCAACTCTTGATCGGATTGGCAGGTGTACACCTACGTATAGATCATATCATTGCAAGGGGTTCACACCCAAATAATAATGAACAATTCAGTTTCGTATTACTTTCATTTTCATTGTTATTTCGAACTAAATAAATTGCAAAAAAAAGCAAGTACCCATCAACAGTGTTTCTATACTCATTTCACAATATAGGAATGTATGTATTGTGTTTTTGCTCACATTTTCGAATTATTTGCATGTTTTTCATTTTAGGTGATGAAGTATCACATGTTTCTCCTTTTACCAAGCCCTTTTCGAAGTTATCAGATGCTCGCAGTGGATTCAGCATATCATGAATGTTGGGATTGACCTCAGGGTCAACTTGGGTCTATGCTCAATATGCTTGTGTAGTGTGAGTAGGGTTAGCAAATGGTATGATTAAGTCGATTGTATTGAAGTTGAACTATTACGGACTTTAGTCTTGGAGTGGTTCAGTTTAATAGATATTGTGATTTGAACATGAGTTGCAAGATCAAATGGTTTCAGTGAGCCTTGTCCTTATTAGGACGGCGGTAATGTCTTCTATCATTAAGTCTTCCGCTGTAGTTTTTCATAAATCTTGTCATTAACATTTTGGGGGCGTTACAGATTTGGTATCAGAGCTAAAGTTTTAAGGGTCACTGTGAGCTATCAAGTGTTTATGAGTTAGCTATCAAGGTGTGTATGATTTATGTTGGACCAGTTAAATAAGCTATTGACTATAAGTTCATATGTATAGGCATCTATGGAGGAACCATTTCCATTTAGGTGACTCAATCATTTGGTAATATCTTGAGATTCAAACATTAGCAAAGTGGAGTGTAGAACCATTTGGGTGACCTGTTAGTGAAGCATGCTCTCATTTATCTAGGAGTTGTATTGTGTGTTTCATTTTTTTCATTTGTTTAAATTTTTGCAATCGTGCACTCCGGGTGTGTGACCCGTTCAGTTACGAACTCCGGCGTGTGGTCGTTTAGCTATTGAAGTGCTTCTCTCCATTTCAGGTATCTATTGTAAGGCTTTAGGCCTGGGTTTTAGTTAGTTTTTAGGAGAAACTCCGTCCGTTTTGCCCCAGGATTTGAGAGTCTTATTGAGGTGTGTTAATATATGGTTGAAACCCGATGTGGGGATGCCATTTGCAACTTCTTAAGAGACTAATACAGTGTCAAGTTAGATGTAAACCTCTAGATGAAGAAATGCCTTATATGACAATATCTTTGAGGTGAACCAGTATGAGATGAACACTACAATGAGTGCTTATGTATGGTGATAAGAATTAGTCACTTATGGAGTGCTACACTGCTACTTGGTATTATATGTGTGGTCCAAGTAAGATTAAGCTGCCATATATAGGAATTATCTGGTCTTGACACTAAGACCTTGCATCAGCAATGCTCCCATTACTTTCTGTCATTGACTTATTTCTGCCCTAGTTACCTTGAATTGTTTAGAGGTATCATTTCTTTGTCACTAACACTCTCTTGATTTGTAATGTAGTATTTATGAAAATTCTCATATGTGGTCTGTGGGGAGTTCTTCAAACACATCTGAGCAACCTTTCTTATAGGCGGTTCAAACCCTGATAATCATAACTTTGTTTCCATAATGGAGCCTATAATGACCCCCGGTATGCATTACTGTGTGATTTACAGCTCCTCCTAAACAGATTTAACCCATTCTACTTACAGTTCAGTCACCACTATGTTCATATTTTTACTGTCACCTACTCTAACTCCTTGCTTCTATTTGGGCACTATTCACTTATTGCTTACAAAGCCTTTGGCTGCTTTAGATCCAGTCATTAAATGCCCTTTCAACAATTTAATACATCCGTATTGCTCGTGTTTCTATAGCACCGTATCGTCATATTGGCATACTACTCTATGGCCATGACTGCATGTTGTTACTCAAGTTATTTAGGTAATCCTTTCTTTACTAGTACAACCTATCTTGTTAATGATAAACAACGATTTGTACTATTTCCATCTGCTAGCAGTTTCAGAGTTTATATGCCTACCCAAGACTTCCATTTACTGCAAAATGTGTTATTGATGGATGTCATCATGTTCAGTCGTAAGACTGACTCCTTCATCTTGATGTATTGGCCTTTCAAACACCAGATGAATAAAATTTTTCTTCTGGTGGTGTTGACCCTCATCTTCATCATTTCAGTCACATACAAATATCGTATGACTTTTCAAAAGCTGATTTGGTAATCTGTCTTCACCTTCATTACTTAAAACTCCCTCTTAACTTCATAACATCGTTCATTTACTTTACCTATCATGACCATTATGAATAAACTATATGTCTTGTATATACAAAACATTTATATGCCTCTCTTTCATTACGAATCTTCGTCCTTTCATTCATTCAGCTTACATGCATGTCCTTTATAACCAATAAAAATATATCTTTGCAAGAGTCCATGGTGTGGTTGCACCTCTTTACACTTTAGATAGTCCCCCTGTCTTTTAAATTTACTGAGACCAATAAGCAGTTGAATGTGTTATCTTTTATAAACATACCTCTATTAGTATTGCTGGAAACATATTCATTGGGCATTTAATCCAGTTTGATTGGCATACCTTGTTGTTATTCTGTGAATGACCTGATTGTGTACTTATAGAAGATGACTTCTAAAGATCTTAAGGCTAGTTTGAGAAATGTGGAAAGACTAGATATGTGTTTCTATGGACCGAGAGAAGAAAAACCCTATATCCTCCCTAATTGCTCTGTGCAAGCAAGTGAGTTATCGTGTCAGTAATACATTGAATATTAGTGATATGCCAACTACACTCGGTATATACATATCCATAATTACAGCTTGTGAATTTAGAGATGTTTCATATGAGGACTTTTAGGACTGTTTTCCCCTAAGAAACATTGATTTTCAGATCAACCTAGTTCTAGGTGCTAAATCCATTTTCAGAGCCCCTATCACATGACCCCTAGTAGAGTTCAAGAAACTAAAGATTTAGTAAGATGAGTTTTTATAGAAGGGAGTTATTTGACCAAGTGTGTCACTGTGGGAAACCCTAGTTTTATATGGGTGAAGAAGGAAAGCAGAACCTTATGGTTGTGTACTACGTACAGAGAGTTGAACAAGATCGTTATCAAAAACGAGTGCCCCATATCTTGAATAAATGATTTATGGGATTTACTGCCAACAACAGATGTCTTTTCCACGAATGATTTGAGGTCCGGACATCACACCTAAACTATGCAACCACAGTTTATCTTTTGCAAGAATGCCCTTTCATATAATTCTTGAAATTGTTTTCTTGTCTCATCTTTAAAACTTGATACTATCCAATATTGTTTAATCTCCCTTGCATTTCAACCTGATATTTCCTATTAGCGTGATCTTCCATGTCTTTGCAAACCCATTGTTAAATGTGCAATACATTTTTATTCGACCTTATATGGTTGTCAACATTCCAGTGCTCTCGACCTTCACCATATTTATTTCATGATCATGAGATGTAGTTCATTCTGTTGAGAGCTGATTCACACATCTACCTTACATCTCATTTATTCATAATGATAAGCTTGTATAACTTGTTCTAAATTTATAATGTAATTCAACTCTCATTGGTGTGGGTGATTACGATTGTCATAATCCCCTTACTCTCTTCATTTTGAACTTTAACTCCCACACATATATCTTAAATTCTGATAAATAAACTTCTGTATTCTGTATTTAATCTTATTATTGTACTCGAATTGACTTCATATGAGTAAAGGCATGTTCCTATTGTAGCTTGCTCAATCTATTTATCTATCCATTGGCACTTTGCTAGTCCAATCCATTTATCTATCCATTACACTTTGCTTGTCCAATCTATTATTTGTCTATCTATTGCACTTTGCTTATCCAATCTATCTATTGATAAACCTCAAATTTGACCCATTTTCGACTCTAATTCTTCCCCTCTTTTCCTATAATCTTTCGACTAATCTTAGCAAAAAGGGGGTTGAATACACTTTCTTGACCTATTATGCGCTAAGTTGTCCTATTTCTTGATCTGCATGTCTAAGGTCTAGAAAGTGGGAGTTTCCTGCTGGTTTTGCCAAAAATGACGCTTTGGGATCAATTTCTAACATGAACGAAGCATCGACGAAGCCCGGGAGAACCATCTTGAGGAGCACGGCTGATTGCAGGGAGCGCACGGTCAGTTGCAGGATACACACGACCGTGCCTTGAAGCCAGAAGCTGCGCACGGTTGAACGCACGACCGTGCTCCTGAATCGTGCCTACCACGCATGTGTTCCCGTGCGTAGGTGGCACGACCGTGCGTCGCTTATTTTGTCGCGATTTAATCAGTTTCGCAAAGGACGGTGGGGAGTTTTTCTAATTCTGCTTCTTCCAGTTCCTCTCTCAAAAAGGGGGTGACTTTTTGGGTTTGGACTTTGTTTCTTCTTGTTATTGAATTCAAAGCTTTGGATTGGATTTTAGTTACGCATTTTGATAGATTACTGTTGCAGATTCTTCAGAGTACATTCTTCTTCCCCTTCCTTTACGTTCTAATTCAAGTATTAGTATTTCTTGGTATGTGTATGTTCTTGATTGAGATGTTGTTTATAATCATGTTTAGCGGCTAAATTCTTAATCTTGGATTGGGTGTAGCCCCTATGATGTGAATTAGATTATTGTTCTAGGTTTTTGTGAATCTATGCCCAAAAGTATAATTGAATTCTCACTTAGCATGCCAGGTGTTCGATGAATTGCCTGAGAGGGTAAATTCATGTTCTTAATTAGGGTATAGAGACTAATGAAAGTTAGGTCCTTTACTTAGAGTGGCTTTGTAAGCGATTGAATTACCTGACACGAAAGTAGTTGGGGATGCAATTGGGAATTAAAATTACATGATCTTGTGGTCTTGAGATTCTAGTTTCACGAAAGTAGATAACTATGATAGCTTGATCACTCTAATGACCTTCGAAGGAAGGCGTAGATGCTTTTAATTGGTAATCATTCCATTTCAATTATCGTGCGGGCAAATTTACATAACCTAGTTTGCTTTCCAAGGAACATCATAGTGTGGTGAACCCCAATTCAGGATTTTCTTCATAATTGATTTAGACTCAATAGAATCAGTAAAACTCACTCCATTAGATTTAAGCCTAGATTAAGCGTTAAAGGTTGATTCGGTGATTGAAACCAAGTTCCCTGCGGATACGACTCGTACTTGCCTTTGTTGGCTACAACCGGCACCGTGCACTTGCGGTACATTTTTCACACAACATCTATCTATTTATTGCATATTGCTTTTCCCATCTATGTATTGCACTTAGCTTGTTGCTTGTGGTTATAAAGTCACCTAGTTGAACCTCCGTTACTTGTCATATTGTTTCCAATTCGTCAGTTAAACCCGAGTATAACCGGACCATCTTTCTCCTTAGTTGATTATTTATTAGACCCCTTATGATCCATATTTATAAACCACAATTCTTGTGGCATTATATTTCAGAATTCATGATACACTTATGGTTATCTTTATTTTAACTACCCCATGATGATTATTAGCCTTTACTAGTCATTGTTCATTTCTTTTGTATGCAATGATTCGCTTGGCTAAGAATTTCATCACTCGCATCCCTAACCATGATTATTTCATTGCCCATTATCGACCGGGAGCAGATCCTTGAGTAGTCTGATGAGGGGAGATCATGTGATGCATTCGGAATATCAGATGAGGACATTTTGATATGAGCATAATCTCCAGCACTATCTAATTATATTGGAGTGAGCCGGAAGAAACATTAAGTATAAGGTCAGAGCTAACCCAAGCAGGCATTAAGAGGGAAAATTCAAGTACATATTGAGGTGATACAAGGTCGACAAAAGAGTTGTGCTGGAAAAAACAAAGAAATAACCAAAGTCTCAGATGGGTTATGAAGTACTTCAAAAGGCTTTTCTAATCAAGGTAGTAAGAGATCGACTATCCAAGGACAATTAGAGACTAATTACATTGGGCCTTATGATTCATTGAAAGGTTAAATCATGTAGCTTGTTGACTGCACCTACCTGTTGAACCCGAACACGTATATGATGTGTTTTACTGCTTGTAATAGTATCAGAGTACTTATCAGGGTATACAACAGTTCCCATTAGTGGACAAGGTGATGAACTGATAGTGAGCACCTCTACGCTAGTAACAAGGTTCTTTTCTTTCGAAGAGAATCTCAATTTTGGATCAAAGTAACTGAGTTCATTGAGGCTATTGTGTGAGAAATATTCGAATCTACTACTGAAACATGGGATTAACTAGTTATACAATATGTAGACACCCTTGGTCGGACTGCATTGGGCAAACTATACCTCTTCAGAGGAAAGCAATGGCAACTAATTGCCCATGTGTTTTGAAAGCAGCATTGCATACATTTGGCAAGCGTCATAAGTTTTGAGGACGAAACTCATTAAGAGGGGAAGGCTGTAATAATCCGATCCTAACCCATATTTATTTATTTAAATCACATTTATTTATTTGATTAATCATATTTATTCATTTAATTTATCATGTTTATGGATTTAATCACTCATGGTTATTTGTTTAATCAAATCATGTTTATTAATTCAATTACACTCAATTTATATATTTACCGAATTACCTCATGTTATTTATATTTTTCGCTTTCATTTATCGAATTTAATCATCCCGGTTGAGGGATATTTTATTTGGGTCCCATTTTGCGATTCAACCGTCATTGATTGTTAATTCAAGTTTTTGTTGATTAATTAAATATCGGGTGAATTGATAGTAGGCCTCGATAATTATGTTTTAACAAATTATTATTATTATTATTATTATTATTATTATTATTATTATTATTATTATTATTATTGTTGTTGTTGTTGTTGTTGTTGTTGTTCTTATGATTATTATTATTATTATTATTATTATTATTATTATTATTATTATTAT
>JACYFF010031959.1:86193542-86267857 GCA_017589665.1 Selenicereus undatus
TACTACTACTACTACTACTACTACTACTACTACTACTACTACTACTACCTTGCAAAAATTTAATTTTGAGTTATGCAAAAACGTTATCATTACGAAGCGTTTTATTCCTAAATTTAACTTTTTTGGCTCAATTTGGAGCCCAACAAGTTTGCTTATTAACCTAACTAATTACCATCATCAAACTTAACCATAGTTAGCTACATAGTCACTTATCTAGATAAAATTTTAGCAAGAGTTAGATTAGTCAAAACAAATACAAATCAACCCAAAAACTCTATTTTCTCTCTCATCTCTCTCTCTCCCCCACTGCAGCAGTTCTAGCCACTCATTGGTTGTTTTTCGGCCAGTTTTCTGGCCAGCCCCGGTGATCTCCGACCCCCCGACATTCCATTACCACTAGCCACCATCCTCCATCATCAAAGCCACTAAACATCACCTCCATCTCTACTTATCTTCATGCAAAGTGAGTAATCTTGAAACTTGATCTTGTTGGTTTTACTTTTTACTTTAGTTTGATTCTTGCTTTGATGTTTGTGATCTTTGATCATGATATTTTGATAAGAAATAAGAGTTATATTGGTGTTGATCATGATGGAATTGAGCTTGAATCATGCTAGGGTTTAGGGGTGATCATGTTCACACAAGTTTAAGTTAAAACCATGCTTATGAACTGATTTGTATTTGATTTTATAATATTTATTTTTATTAATAAGTATGATGATGTTTTTGGTGATTTGGAATGAATTTCAAGGGAGGATTTATGTGAAAAGAGATGGAAAAGCTAAAACTGTGATGGTTGAAAATTTCAAAAAAACAGGGCAGACTTCGGGATTAAACTGGTAATGATCGGTCCATGAAAAAATTATGATTTTTGGTGGGAAGGTAGTTCAGTGTGTTAGATTTCAAATGGATTTTGAATAACCTTAATCCGGTGTCTGTGGAGAACATTATGGTCATTTTACCAAAACAGTGCAGAATGAATCAAAAACTAACACACTTGTATTTTAGCCCCATTTTGGGAACCCAATTGTGGGAATCATGTTTTGTGTTGTGAATGAAAATTTTTTGAGACTTCTTAATATTTTCATATTGGGGTTTTAGGTCTCCATTTGAGGTCAAGGGTGAAATTTATGAATTTTTGAAGTGAATTGACCTGCTTTAGTGAAATTGAGCTATTATTGTAATTTCTGCGCAACATATACTTGGAGAAACATTCTAAAAATTTTACTATAGATTTTCCTCATTATTTTTGAATTTCCTATAATATTTCATGAATTTTTGTTTAGTATTTTGAGATTGGTGATTTTTGAAAACATTTTGAGTAATTGTGTAAAAAGCAATAATAAAGATTAAGCAAGATTGATCATGCACTCATTTTATGTATTTTAGGCCAAGTAACATCATTTAAGGGTGGAATGAATATTCATGGACTTTCATGGAGCTTTTAGCTTGATTAATGAGAAAGAAAAAGACAAGTGTATAATTTGGGAGCTTGTTTATGAGCTTTGAATCATTTATGGATTTTACAAAGAAAATACCAAGTTTAGTGAGCTTAATAACTTCTATTGAGTTCAATGATTCATTTGGGGTGGAATTCTATATCAAATGGATTTATGAATGAAATATGGGAAGTGGGCAGAATTTTTGACTTAGAAATTATATTTATCAGACCAAGTTATTGCAATTTATGTTATTTTGAATCAAGGTATATCTCTCTTAGCCTCAAACCTTTATTAATTACTCACTTCAGAATGTATCAAATGTATTTATCAAGTCAATATAGTATACTCGCTATTATCTAGAACTAAGTTATGCATCAGCAAGCCTTAAACCCGTATCAGCAACCTATTTCAGAAAAGGCCACAACCACTCTCTTAATTGTCACCGTCAAGGCCTTTTCCTTTGTAATCTCATTTATCTCATTGTGGACTATTTTACTTTCATTTACTTTATATCGTATTTAATTACTTTTATTAATTTAGTTTTGAAGTTATATTGAAATACCCAAATTATATATACAATTTAATTACTCAATTTCTATTATACATACTTTTACTTACTCAATTATGCGAGTAAGGATCATTTACTGACTACACATACCTACAATGACATTTATGAAACAGATTCCCTGCCTAGTTATCATTCCCTATTATGCATAAGTGTTATCAAGTTAGAACATAATTATCAAGTCAGATTACATTTTTAAATACTCAAGGTACGTCTATTGCCTGTGTCTTCAGAAAGCAGAACATGTTTATCCAGTTACAACTCTTAATGAGTTTATCAATTAATCAGTTTATATAGTGATTTGTTATTTAACTTGTGACCCCGTCAGTTATCATCTATAGGGCGTCAGCCCATCATTTACCAGCGAAGCTTTAGGCCAACTCTTGATCGGATTGGCAGGTGTACACATATGTATAGATCTTATCATTGCAAGGGGTTCACATCCAGATAATAATGAGCAATTCAGTTTCATATTACTTTCATTTTCATTGTTATTTCGAACTAAATGAATTGTAAAAAAAAGCGAGTACCCATCAACAGTGTTTCTATGCTCACTTTACAATACAAGAGTGTATGTACTAAGTTTTTGCTTACATTTTCGAATTGTTTTCATGTTTTCCATTTTAGGTGATGGAGTATCACATGTTTCTCCTTTTACAAAGCCCTTTTCGAAGTTATCAGATGCTTGCAGTGGATTCAGCATATCATGAATGTTGGGATCGACCTCAGGGTCAACTTGGGTTTATGCTCAATATACTTGTGTAGTGTGAGTGGGGTTAGCAAATGGTATGATTAAGTCGATTGTATTGAAGTTGAACTATTATGGACTTTGGTCTTGGAGTGTTTCAGTTTAATAGATATTGTGATTTGAACATGAGTTGTAAGATCAAATTATTTTAGTGAGCCTTGTCCTTATCAGGACGGTGGTAGCGCATTTTATCATTAAGTCTTCCGCTGCAGTTTTTTCGTAAATCTTGTCATTAGCATTTTGGGGGCGTTACATATACGAATAACTTGTACAAAGGTTTTGGGAATGAATATATTAAAGGGGAAGGGTGTTTAGCTCAACTGAGACTCCTTATGCTCGAGAGCATATATGTGTTGTCTATGAGAATCGATTTTGGAAGAAGTTTGGGTTGGTGGTTATGTTCAATCTTCCAGATCCAAATATTATTTGCAACTGTAAAAAGTACACTAAGAGTGGCACTATTTGATGTCACCGTCCACGTATTTCCAATTTTCATTGTATGCCCAAGGTCCCCAATCAATATATTCTAAAATGATGGACTAGACTAGCTAGACGCCCTCGGGCTGTAGAAGAAGCTTCAAGTAGTAATGATGTTGGTGTTCCTAGTTCCGTATGAAGAGTTTAGATGCATACACAGTTTAAGTCTTTACTTCTTGCAAGTGAAGCTAATCTCTAAGAAGAAAACTATGTGAAGAAGTTTTTGGCAAGTTAAAGGTTGATGTTAGTGTTGTTGTGGGTTCAGTTTATGTTTGTGAGGCAGAACGGATCAACAGGCTAGCATTGGTAATCATTCTAGAAAGAAAGATCAAAGCAATGTAAGGAGGAAAAGTACGTTGAAGAAGATGTCACACATTATCAAAAGAAGGAAGACAAGGTTTTGTTCAAGGAATGGAGAATATGTATCACAACCTCATGTTAAATTCGTTTCACAATCTCAGTGAATAAGTTATATTTCTTATAATAATATCTTTTGCAGTTTATTGATGATAGGCTCACTAAAACAATATTGTGTTTTGGCTTACTAAAACTGCTGATGTGCTCACTAATATTTTGTGTCTCTACTAACTAAAAAAGCACATTAGCTTATTACATTTTTCCAGGCTCAAAATGTTAGTCATATAGATTCAGCTCACTAAATTGGTATGTTAGCTCAATAAACACATGGATATGCTCAATAAAAAATATGTTTTGCTCACTAAAACTGTAAACCAGCTCACTAAAAACATGTTTAGTAGATTATACTGATAAAAAAGAGAGAGCTTACCATCAAGAATAGTATAGGGCCATAAAAGTTTGAAGCCCTCTTTTTGATAGATTGACATAGTCTGTCAATGATCTATTGACAGCAATCAATTATTGCTATGTCTTCAACATTTGCAACATTCTTCGCAAATAAGGTGCACAATATATATTCTTTTATCCACTAAAGAAATAGGACACCATTTATAAAACAAATTTGCTTTTGAAAAAACTTTCCCCTGCATGGCTGCATCAGCCTAATTCAGTATGTGTTGTGGCATTTGACTGAGCTTTGGTGTCCCATCTTCAAGATTTCATTCCTTCCTCCATGCTAAAAGGACTTAATTGTATTCGAGGTCTTTTGGCTTCTTGCCATAAAGCTCTTCCACCTTCCTTCCATTAGTTGAGAGTGCCAATGTGAGATGTTCATCCACTGGTGTTATCTTTATCTTCTTCTCACTTGTTATGTACAGTGTCACTGATTAGGTATCCATAAGCCACTTGCATAGGTCTTGTGGTAATTTAGTTAGTTGCAACTCTTAAGAATCTTCCAAAACCCATATCCCATATTTCTTGTGTCTGCGCCTCATTAAACTTCTCTATCTTTGCAACAAACCCTACTGGCGATATTCTGGTTTAGAAAAAATCTTCTTGTATTTTATGTCTATCTCTGTGGGTTTTTGCATAGGCTTGGGATCTGGGACACCAATGTTGTTATTTGCCTGTTGTTTCAGAGATTTGCTTTGATGATAAGGTTGCACAACTAAGACTTGTCCAAGCTTTACCCGACTTGAACTTTTTTTTACACTCTTCCTCTCTTTTTCAGTTTAGCTCTAACACATTTTTTTGATCTCATTTGGAGTTGCTTTGTGCAACGTTTTGATGCTTCTTTTATTTTCTTGATTATTTTCATCAAGACTTCATCTTTGCCTTAGTTTCATCTTCATGTCCATGTGGAGGCCTTTTGTAAGTTGATTCCTTTACCATGTCATCTGTTTCTTCTGAAATTTTTCGATGAATGTCAGTGACTATTTTCTGTAAGCTTTCTTCAGAAATGCGTTTTGGGCACTGGTTTGCTAGTGCTCTTTTCACCTTCCTCAGTAATTGATTGCACTATTGGGGATCTTCTCAGTTGCATTCTTCTTGCCCCTTGTTGTCCTTTTGTTTTCCCATGCTTTTCTTACGTAATCTTTAGATGTGTTTGCTAAGTCTTCTTTTCTTACTTTTTTTTTCTCCCCCACTCTCTATTTTTTTCCTCCTACTTTTAGCTTTTTGTTGAGGTGGTTATGTTGTTTTTCTCCAAAGTATGGCTTGCCTTTTCTTGTTCATTGGCTTTTTATTCTTTCATACTAGGCACATTTTGTTTTTTAGGCTTAGTTGCTGATGGTGCTTGCATCTATTCATCTTTTGAACTTATTGGACTGTTACAAATGTTTCTATTCTTTTGGGCTTCATGTTTCATCCTTCTCTTCTTCGTAGTATTACTTGATGAGCTGGTTTTCCCTTCAGAGATTTTTTCTTTTGGTGCGAAGACGTTTTCTTGCTCTTTCGCATTTGGAGATGTGATTACTATTGCTAGTGTAGTAAGATTGTTCTTATGCTGTGGAATCTGTTCTTCATTTGTAACAGTATAATGTGGAGCTGTTTTGTTTGCTTCTTCTGTAACTGTACACGATACTTTATATAAATAAACAATATACGTTTTAATAATTGCTCAATATATATATCACATAGCTCACCAAAAAATAATGTATACCTCACTAAATGTGCAAGAGTTAACCTAATATGGAGCTCTCTATATATGGTTACAGCTCCGTACACCTTTTACTCACTAAAATAAACTATCTGCTCACTAGAAATGCAATTCAACTCACTAAATATAAATTTAGAAAATATAGATTACTTGCTTAGTAAAATATGACACGAACTCACTAGATATATGACATAGTTTACCAAAACACATTGAAAAGCTCAATTGCACATGGTACAATATACCAATAAACAAGATGCATTTTTAATACTGCTCACTAGATATATCACGTAGCTCACCAAAACATAATGTATAACTCACTAAATGTGCAATAGTTAACCTAATATGGAGCTCTATAAACATGTTTACAATTTCACTACAATTTGTCCTCACGAAAATTAACCGCCTGCTGACAACATTTCCAATTCAACTCACTAAATATAAACTCAAAAAATATAGATGTATCTTGTCCTGCATTATAAGTAATATCCTCTTCCATTCCTTCATTTGTATCAAGTTTCTTGTTTGCATCCTTCTTCATCTCTATTAGAGATGTTTCGTTTGGGCTTCAATTAAGAAGAAAAATACAAAAATTTAGTATAGTGAAAGTATTATATTGTGTATGTTGGATATATTTGAACTGTAATTACCTCAAGTACACTACATTAGAAGAAATATCTCTGAAAACTTCCATAATAATATCTTAAGGGTTCATGCAGGAACCTTCTGTCTTTGACCTATTAATAATATTACATGTTATTACATGAGTGTACTTGGTGAAGTTGTACACTAAATACTAGTCATAGCTCACTAGAATATATGGTACAGCTCACTAAAGCATGTTGGTTAAAGAAATGTATGCCTATCTCGAGTATTGTCATTGTGATAGCAGAAAAGCAATTTACTAATTTAATGCTTACTACATACGCTTGATTGCTCATTAAAATAGCACATATAACTCACTAACATGCATATATTGTGCATAATGAGCCTTTTGGTTTTTTATTTTCTTTAGAATTGTAGATAAAATTATTTTGCATGATATTAAACACAACAAATTAAGTGTTTTATTGTCATTGTATTGTCAAAAAAACAAATTTCTGATTTAATGCTCCCTAAATATGCATAATGGGTAGAGTAACATATTAACTCACTAAAATGCATATAAATGTGTACAATAACTATTTTTGAATTTATATTCTCTTTTGTTTATAGATTTTTTTTTGTAGAATTATAGGTAAAAGTATTTTGCATGAAATTATACACAACGAATTAAGTGTTTTACTGTCATTGTGTTAGCAGAAAAGCAATTTTGTTGTTCATGAAGTGCATATTAGTTTTTAAGGTTTTTGGAATACTTTTTTTGTTTTCCTTCATCACTTGCATATCTCTTCTTTAATGCTCTTTTGTGCTTAGTTTCAATCTACAAACATTGTAAATTGTGATTATAAGAGCGTGATTTTCTTAAATCCTAGAATCGCATTTCGTTCAAGTAGATTCAGTTTTTTTGTTCGAACATGCAAATTAATTGCGTTTTGTTTATGAATCTTACATCGAATTGCTTCCTTCAAGCTTCAAATACGATTTGTAGAAGATTGTTAGCTAGAATATCTGAAAAATCATTGTAGAATTTCAGCAAATTGAGCACGAATTTGAGCCTTTTTTGGAGAGATAGTGAGCGAAAGTTTGAGAGGTTTTTTCGTGAGTTTTGAAATGATGGTTTGCATTAGCGGTTTTTTGCTTTTATTATTGTTTTAATTTTGCATCTGACTTGGCATTATTGTTTTAATTTTGCATATGACTTGGCATTTTGCATCTGACTTGGCATTTGGCACACACATAGCTTGTGTTATTGGCATTTGGCATCTGACTTGTATTAGCAAAAGTGGGGCTGGTTGTACATTTATAAATGTGCAACCGGTTGAACTACATAGTTTTCGTATTTAATGCAGATGAAATTTCTTTAAAATATCTTATTTATATTTATTAATTTCTTTTATCGCCGATTCGTTTGTGTTATTGTTGAATACGCTGGAAAGAGGGAGTACAAATCTAGGCAAATCTCTGCTTTTGCCCCTTCCTTTTTAATGAAAACGTTTATACCTCCACTAACATCCCATGACTTGCTAGGTAGTACAGGTATTCTTGTGTTGGACTTTGAGAGGACAAACACATCCATCATAGTTGCATTAGTGGGGAGCAAGTCATGCACCCTCTAATTAAGCATTTGGAATCAAAGTAATATGTTTTCTATGAAAAATAACCTTCCAGATCCACTGTGGTATAGGTAAAAATTTAATTGATCCAGCAAAATTGGATAAAGATTTTTTGAACTATTGAGGTTTGGATAATAATTTTTTGGAGTACAACTGTGGGGTTATTAATCTTTTGGATGACAAATGTTTTTATTTTTGGCATAAACTTTTCTAAAATTTCTATTTTTGACCAAAATGGGGTTCAAAATTCAAACACTCAAACTTTTTGGCTTTGTTAGAAAACTAAGCTTATAATTAACATTTGGACTTGTTATAATAACTTTACTGGTACTAGTTATCATAATATACCACTTATATTATAAATATTATATTTTTTGTGATTAGAGGTCCATCATTCTTAGCAAAATAACTAAAGCTTAATTAGAGAGTTTCGACCATTACCTGAACTTGATCAGCATTGGACTCTGGCATTCATCTAACTTCCAGTTTACAAATATTGCTAATCTTAACTATGTCTTCCTTACATCAGACACAGCACATATCTATTTTATTTTCTATCTCAAACCGTAGTCACTGATAAAGTTTTTTATATTTTTTAGGATATTGAGACTTTAATTAAGAAATCATAACATTTAAGACATAAGGTCTTATTGAATAACGTTCCGTACTGGGAAACTTCTTTTGTTGAAAGCTTGAAAGCCAGAATATTACAATGGAAAGATTAAATAGGGACTTAGGCCACTAATATCATTAGAGATGCTTGTTCATAGAAAAATGGAGAAACCCGACCTCAATTTTGCTCAAGTACGCTCAAATGTTCATGTCCTTTCTGAACATTCAACCTCTCCTTTTACAAAAGAGATGGACTATATAGGATGCCCTAATGGCTCCAATACATGCTGATATTTTCACAAGACTACAGTTACAGTCACATGGTTATAGTAGACTACATTATTTTAGTGACTTAACACTTGGTAAATAGTACAATAACGGTGCAACCACTTTTCAGAGCCTTTAATGCTGACAAGAGTAGTCATCCATATTAAGATTTTGTATGCCTTCATCTTCAATAATGTTTTCAAGTTCATCATTATCTAGATAATCATCAAAATCTTGACCAAGTTGAAGATGCTTTGAATCCCATCTTTCAAATATTTCATGAAGCTATTTCTTTCCTTTTTGGGGTAAGAATTTTTAATTTCCAACATCAAAGTGATAATCAAAGACATCTTCTAAAGTAGCTCTTTTTACTTTCACTTATTTGTTGAAATCATTATTATATATGAAAGTAGTGTTCCCCCAATGCATTAACGTTCTTCCTTGTTCAAACAATGCCCACATTTGATGATAAATGTTGTGAAATCCAATGGCTCTTGCTAAAGCATGATCACTAACTAATTCTTGACGTTTTGGAAAACATTCTTGTTGTTGATCATTGGGATCATCTAAATGAACTAATTGAGCAAGATAATAGGCTGGTTTGGCTTTTCTATTTTCATACTCAATTACTACGCAATGTGCTTCGACATATAGGCTTCTATTGTGTGGAAATTTTGTTGGGTCATCAGGAGATGTGAAAATCCAATGGATCCTTTTAAACATGCATTGTTGAAACCTAGTTAGTCTTGAGAAGAACATGTACTTCGAATCTGGAATTTTCATGAGGTAAACTACCATTTCATATTCTCAAGCTTTCATGATGGGGTCATCTGGAGATATTGAATTTACTGGGAGACTGACACCATCAGCTCCAAATTTGTCAGAAAAGAAGATTGTAGTGCTCCATGACTCCCAAATATTATAAGAATAATTATGGTGGTAGTCAGTGTAGGCTGCATACCATTTGTTGAATCTTTTTTTTTTAACATAGGAACTTATTTTTTTCTTGAATATCATAAGGACACCTTAGGTAATTCATTTTTAACTCTATAAGGCTGAATCTTTGTACTATTGGATAGGCAGAAGATAGCAGACCAAAGCGTGACCTACTTTATGTAAGAAATTCAAAAATATCCATAAGGATTCTACTAGAAGGAGAAACCCGCTCTAGTAGTAATGACATCTCACTTTGAATCTCCTCATTTTCCAGTGGAAGTTCCGCTTTGACAATCACCATTGGTGAGTTCACGAGTTAAACTATCTGTCAGATAATTCTTTGATCCCTATATGTGTTTAATAGAGAAAGAAAACTGGTTAAGCCATAATTGTCAATGCAGGAGTCTCTTTCGTGCTTGCATGCTTGATAAATTCTTTTTCACAAAATCGAGTATTTGTAGAGTTTTTCAATTCCACTTACGACTGCAAGGATTTCTTTTCCCATCTTGGGATAGTTGCATTCTACTTTATTAAAACCTCTACTGTAATATTTGTAGAGTTTTTCTCATTCTTTAATTCCGAGTACTACACTCTAGTGTTCAATGCTAGCATCTGTCTCAAGAATTAAATCATCTCCTTTATCAGGAAAATTAAGAATATGAAGATTCTTACACATCTTTTTGAAGTTTTGAACAAACTTTGAATCGCTAGGGGTCCATGCCCAATTTATTCCTTTCTTGAATTTTTACTACAATGGTTTTCTCAATTTTAGCTAGATCTTTAATGAAATCTGAAATATAGGTAAGAATCCAAGAAACCTTTCTAATTGCTTCCTATCTTTAATCTTTTCAAGAAAATTTTTCATTTTTTTCTAAAATATACTTTGGTAGGATGATTTGTCCAACTTTTATTTCTAGACCTAAAAACTCTATTTCTTGTTCAGTATAAATACAATTGTTCTTATCAAGGATAATACCATGATAAATGCATCTTTGGGTGACAGTTTTAGAACATTGTCTTTGTGTTGTTCTATGTTCTCTTAGAAAAGACAAGGATATCATTGATGTAAACTAGACAACAGTGATTAAAATCCTTGAAGATAGTATCCATTCTTCTTTGAAATATTTGATGTGTGTTTTAAGACCAAACGGCATTGCAATCTACTCATGATGTCCTTGAGGGGCACTAAAAGCAATTAAAAGAATGCTTTCCTCATCCATTTTTACCTGCCAGTATCCGCTTCAGTGATCCATTTTTAAAAACTAAGAGGCTCCTTGAATTCTATTGAAAATAGTTGTTTTGTTAGGGATATAATAACCATCAAAGACAGTATTATCATTAAGCGTTTGTAATTGATTACCATTCTAGCTTTTCTTCTTTTCTCTTCAACATGATTTCTTACCATGAAAGTCGAACTAGTGTGATGACTCTTACTATCTTTTATAAACCCTTTATCCAAGAGTTCTTTGATTTGTTTATCAAATTCTTATATATCCTGGTGTGTATACTCAATTTGTTTGACTCAAATAATAGTGTTGGGATTTAACAAAGTAATCTTTGCAAATGTCTTATCTTTATCCCAAAATTTTAGAGGATTATTAGAGTAGAGTTGTTTGCATAATTGCTCTTGTTATTAAGCAGTATACTCTTTAATAGATAACTTAGGTAGTGAGATTGTTAGTGCTACTTCAAGTTGTGTAGGTATTACCATGTATCTCACCACACTAGCTGCGTGTGAACTCAATCTTTTGAGGAGTGTAAGCTTTATTTAATTTATCAATAAGAATTGAGTGACCATTTATTGTGAATATTATTTGGTTTACAATATGTGTGCACGGAGAATATACCCTTTGAAAATTATTTCCAACAATCATATCGTGAAAGGTTGATTGGTAGCTCATAAAACTGGTATGATGGATTGCACTCCTCCTATCTCTATGGGTAACCCTTCTACGGCTTCGTTATGGTTGATTATGCTATTGTCAGCTATCCTTACTTGTAAAGGATTCTTTTCTTTTTTTCACATAAAT
The DNA here is from genome assembly GCA_017589665.1 of Selenicereus undatus. Taxonomy (NCBI): domain Eukaryota; kingdom Viridiplantae; phylum Streptophyta; class Magnoliopsida; order Caryophyllales; family Cactaceae; genus Selenicereus; species Selenicereus undatus. Next base: position 86,205,348 of record JACYFF010031959.1, read on the forward strand.
TCTGAAAATAAAGATCTTTTTTCAAAATAGAGAGAACAAACACTATCGATGTAGGCACACAATTCGTATCTATTATATCCCTCTAAACATACATTTCTTGGGTTATAGATGCTATTAGGATTTGTATTGGTGACTTCATAGCATATCTCCATAGTCATATTCTTAACAAACTTTTCTTCATAGATTGGCTCACTAACAGTTCTTGTTTTGTACCCAATGACTTTTCTATCTAGACTCACATTTTGGTCTACTCTATGTTTTGTTGATTCAATGCTCATTCTATTAATTGGTCATACTAATTGTATTATCTTCTTTGAGCACTTCTTTAGCTTATGAAGACCCTTCTCCCCATTCTAATCTTGCACTCATGCTTCTTAATAATTGGGGTTCAATGGTAATTTTACCATTCCCATCAATTTTTATCACATTTTCTTATTGATTTTTGTGGGATTGCCAAAGCTAGATATTTATGACCTATCAATTTTTATCTCCAGAGGATTAGATTTTATCCTTTCGATTGTTTGCATAGGAGTAGCTAGGACTTTTAAATTTTTCTGCCTCTATCATTGTTACCTTAATCTTTGGATCTATAGTAATTATCGAATTTCTAGATTATGTTCCAAAATATTCTTAGTGGGTATCCTCCTCTTTTTATGTCCATCCCAACTGTTTTCATCTGACGGATAGGAGATTTTTGGCAAATTCATCTTTTAGGCTTACATAATGTCCAGGTCGACAATTGAATCCTATAGATCTTTTACATAAATTGGTCTTAATCCCTGTGATAATTCAATTATTAAATTTAGTGTGCCTAATATTACGGAGCAAAGCATAAAGATAAATATATTTCATAGTACTGTAAAGGAGTAATTTGCATTTGGACACTATACCTATACTTTCTATCTTTGTTATGCTTGAGAATGTTTTCCCAATTAATGAGATTAATTTCTCCTATATCATACTCACAGTCTTTGATTTCTAAATCTCCTTCCATCATGTCGCATACATACTTACTCTTCAATTAAAAGATAAATTTTTTATAGATCATGTCTTTCTGAATTATAGGAATGACCCAATCTCCTTTGGCATCTTCATTGTCATTATCTATGACAAATTCTTCTCCTTGAAGATCACCAAAACTAATTGAGCTACTTTCCATCATATGACTTGTTTCTTCATAATCACTTTCTTCAATAATGTCCTAGTTCTTCGCATGCCTAACATTTAAAATTGTTTTTCTCAGCAGAACAATAAATGGTTTTTCTAAATAAATCTTCCTTTTTTAGGGCTTGGTTTGTTATAATATTTTCTTTTATATTTTTCTCTCATTGGCTTATTAAAGCTCTTTTTTTTATAAAATTACCTTTTTCTTCTTCTTTCAGGTTCCATTCCCCATTGGTGAGGATTATCCCAATAGGCTAGAAACTATTTCTTTATTTTCTTTTATTTTTGGAAATCAAGACGCTGATTATTGACCCATTTTTTTAAATAAGAGATTCTTGTACCAAGGGCATCAATGACATCTACTTTTTCAACCCATGTAATGTACTTTTCATTGATTATAGAATTAATTAGATATGGTAATTTGTCATAAAACATACCAAAATTGATTTCATTATGCCTAATTTTGTAATAATATTGACTAAATTCAACAATATAACTTTCCAAATAGCTCATATCCCGTAATTCTATGTTATTAATTTTTCTTTGCCATTCTCTAACTTTTTCTTCGAAATCAAGTTTAGCTCCAATAACTCAATTTCGATTTTCTTGCATAAATTTTTTAACATTACATAAAGTGTTCCCATCATTCTTAATGCATTTTTACTGTCCTCATTTAATGAATCACACCAATCAGATATAGTGCCAGAAAAACTATGCTCGATATAATTTCAGAAATTTCCTGGAGTCCACGAGGCATTTAAATTCAAGACACTATTCATTCCTCTTTCTCAATGCTCAAATATTTCTTCTAAGCTCCATCGATGTTTAGAATGTATCATGTTTGGATAATTAAGATAAGACAAATTTCTTTAAAGGTCATGGTTTTTCATAGGATAAACCCAATAGAAAAGTTAGTTGTACATCTAGCTGCAATGTACTAGGTCTTATAAAATGGATATTTCTTCTAGAAGGTTCACCAAATTCGCCAGGTTTAGGAACAAAATTGTTAACTAGATTGGACTCAATTTCATCTATGTTAAGTTTTTCTCCAATCTCATTGATTTCATCATCAAATATTATTTTATCGTATTTTTAATCCAGCTTCCTTCTAATTTCTACTAAAGGTACAATATTAAGATCCTCTAGTTTAATTAGATTCATCTGCTGATATATTTCTTCTTCTAACTGGACATTATTTGCCTTTTCATTATCATCAGATAATACATCTTGTTTATCAACTATTGCACCCACAATTTTGTTTAATTCTTCTGGGTTTTGCTCTTTATCAAATATATTCTATAATTCTTCAAGATTATATTGTTTATACTCCACCCTCTTCTTTCTTCTCTGTCTTTTCAGATGATTTTTCATTTGCTTTTTCTCCGGCTTCTTTTTGGATTTTTATATCATGCAAAGGATATGGATTTTTGTTTTTTGGATTTTGAAAAGGATATTTATGCTGAAATAGAGTACTAATACTTAAAGTTGATTTTTCATTATGTCTAATCTTGTTAACTAAAGAAAAATGGATTACAAAAAATTGCTTCTTAATCTCCTTAACTTCAGCCTTAGTTTTGCTAATTCGGCTTTTAATTCTAAAACTATATCAATGATATAGTTTAATTGAGGTACTACTCAAGTGGTTCCTTCTGGTGCGCGAACAATATGTGAATAATTAGGAGCAGGGCAAGTAGGTGATGATTCAAACATTAAATACTGTTGATAAACTTAATTAACCATTAATTAGCTTAATTATTTAAATTATTTTTGGGCACATGGCTCTGATACCAATTGAAAGAGGGCTTCAAGTAGTATCTATGAGTGAAATATCACATGCACAAAATTAAATTTTTCAAAAGTAAGTTTTTAAAGATTGGGATTAACAATGAAAATTTTAAAAATTTAAGGTACTTGCCGTAATTTAAAAAGTCAAGTTTTGTCACTTTTGGTTTGGAAAATATTTTCCCAAGCTTGAATGGACCTCAAATATTTTTCCAAAATTGTCGGCTTAGAAAAATATTAACCTATACCTCGATGGTCTGTGATGTAATTTACCTTGCTTTCTATCATCATTAGTAGGGGGTGGGCAGCAAATTATGAACAATTAGTTAGGGTCAGTCCGTTTATGAAGTAGGTGAGGTTGGGTCATGAGCGGCCATTAACAATTAGGTCATGTTGGACATTTCATGTAAATAAATGGGTCGGGTTGGGCCTACCACTACAAAAACGATGTTCAACTCCGACGGAAAAAGCGATGCGCTGGAAGTTCGTCGAATAATGTCAGAAGATTAGACGGAAACACAGATGGAGCCTGACGAATTTTTGAATTTTCGACGGAAACTGTTTCCATCGGAATCCATCAGTGCCCGTCGGATTTTTGGGCGGATTTTACAAGGGGACCAGAGATCTGGCTTTTAATTTTAGGAGAGGGGGTTTTGGCCAGACATTTCAAAGTGAAGAGAGAGACAGTGAGGTTTGAAGAGAGAGAAGGAAGAGAGAGAAAGGTGGAGTGTTGAAGATTCCGGTGACTGGAAAATTAAACGGTAAGTTGTTTTTTTAGTTAATTTATTGTTTAAAATTGAAATATTTAAGCTAATTGATATTTTTTTATGGTACTTGATTTTTCAAATTTTGCCATCGCCACCGACGCTGCCATTGTCGTTGCCATCGGCAGTCCGCTTGATTTTTCTGGTGTTCAAAGGTTAGTAGAATTGTTGCATTTTAAAATTGTGTTAATTTGATATGTGATGTTAATTTTTGTGAATTTTAATCTTGAAGCGTATTTCTCTAGCTTAATTAATTTATTTTTTTCGTAGAATATGAATGTGAATTACGTTAGTTTTTTATTTAATTTGTAAAATATGTTTATTAGAATAAGTGGCGTAAAACATGTTAAGTATGTACATTTAAAATAATTACCTAATTATTATAAAATATTAAATATATTAAGCATGTATAATATGTTTTGTTAAAGTGAATAATTTAAGTTTGTTTATTTTTTGTTTGATTTGCGGTATATGTCAATTTTTTGTAAGTATGTGAAGTGTATGTTTTTTGAGGTATGTTTAATTTTTTTATGATTTTTTTTATATGTTAAGAATTTTTGTTATATTTTTGTAATATTTAGATATGTTAAGTATATATTAATTTAAGTTTGCTAAGTATGTTAATAGTATTTTGTTATTTTTGTTTGGGTTTGTTTATTTGGATGAAGTGTGAAATAAATAGTTTTATTTGTAGTTGATGCTTAATTAGGTTTATTTGGATAAATAATATTGCTATGTTAAATTTATTTTTTTAGCATATATGTTTAATTACATTAATTGTTGAATTTTAGGTTTTATGAAAATTTATTTAAGGAACCCGGGAATATACAATGTGAACTAAATATAAATATAAGTTTTTTTATTTGTGTCATTAGTGAATATAAAATTTATACTAAATAATGTAACTCTAATTTAATATCTAATGTATGTTGAATTGAATAATTGAAATAGTTGTGAGTACGTAAGCATGTATAATATATGTTTTGTTTGGGTAAATGGTTTAAGAATGTTAAGTATGTTTATTTTTTGTTCGATTTGTTGTGTATAGTAATTTTTGGTAAGTATGTGAATAATATTCTTTTTTTGAGATATGGTTAATTTTTGGTATGATTTGGTTAATTTTTGGTATTTTGGTAGTATGAATGAGCAACCCCATATGCAACCACCTTTTTTTGGTGCGGGTATGCAATCACCAATCCAACCCAATATTCCTTACATCGGTGGTACTTCAGCTACTCCATTACTTTATCAACAGTTTGGCACTGTTAGTCCGCATTACAACAGTAATCTGATTATGGGTCAACTTAGAATGTCAAGCCACTCAGTCCACAACGAAGGGGTCCAAAATGAAGGGGTAGGAAGAGATAGATAAAGTTCTGCACCTGATAGTGAAACTGCAGGCACAAATAATAAGATATATTTACAACCTGATGGTGATACATAAGTTCATTACAAATTTTCTAACTTCTTCAGTAATCATATTCTTTTAATGCCTACAATAATTACTTTTAACAAATTCTTTTTTTGTTCTTAGTTTTGTTCCATGTCAGGGCATAGGTCAAAAAATTGTTGAAAGCTTTGCAGGTAAGTACCCACGTTCTTGGACCACGTGGGCGAACGTTCCACAATCTCAGAGAGACATATGGTTTAATGAGTTCAAGGTTAATTTTCTGTACAACGAATTTGAAAGTCGTCATTCGATTGTTTGAGATGCTGAGTAATATACTTCAACTTTGTCACAAAAACACTACTACTGACATCTAGACAATGAAACTCAGATATAACATAACTTTGATTACAGAGGTGCAACTCGACTTAGTGACATTGTTGGATATGCCAGGAATCACAACAAAAAGTCGAAGTGGTTACCACCTAGTGTTTGGAAAGAGATGTTCAAACATTGGAGTGAGCATGACAAGTTCAAGAAATTGAGTCAACAAAATAAAAAGAATAGATTGAGTGATGCAGAATGTTTGGTCCTTCGTTACATACATGTGGCTCAGTTCCGATTAGTGAAAGGAAAAAGCATCTGGTAAGTAATGTGATTATTAATAAGCATATTTTTCATATATAATATATGGTATGGATTGAGGTTTTGGTCCTTGTTTACATTTAATCACTCATTACATTTTTTTTTAGGCCAAAGCATTAGGTAGGGAACCCACATGTGAGAAACTATTTAAGGACACTCACTGCAAGATCAAAGACAAAACTTTCGTTTATAAAAAATCTGCAAAAAAATATGTAAGTTTGGCACATTTTATTCAGAGATTATTCATATGTAATAATTGTCGGTTTAAATAGTTTCATTGTTGACAATTTTCAAGAGGATAATCACAACAAATGGCCAGAGTACGCTCAAGCTGCAACTCAAGGGGGCTCCCAACTATCCCTTATGACCCCAGAAGAGTTTTGCGTTAAAGAAAATCTTGACAAAAAAGGCCGTGTATATGGTTTTGGCACGAATGGGGTCAAGTTGAAGAAATTAGCTACAATTACAGTTGCATGTCACTCATCAGTTGAGCATTTTGATCCAAGAGAGTTAGCGCAACTCCTCAATCAGAGCATAACCAAGCAAGCGAAGACTATAAATCAAGCTGCCAAGAAACAAGGGAAGACAGAGCGCATTATGAAAAAAGTTCTAAGATTTCTTAAAGGACAAAGTGCAGGTTCTTCCATCCAAATCAACTTGAACCCTGATGATGAAGAGGACTCTGAAAATGATAATGACGATGATCCCACAAATTTATCTGATTCTGATTAACTTATACAAAATCAATTTATATGACCTGCGTGTAGATCCAAAATAATTGTGTTTGATGGATATCGTGATTAATGTTTAATTTAGCATATCTTTATTTTCAGATATAAAACTTTATATTTGGTAATTATTACATATATTTTATGTGATTATTTAAGTTCTTGTTTGTTTTTGAGAACCAAAATTTTTTTAAAAAGCAAAAATTTTTTTTTGAGGGGGTGGAAATTCCATCGGAATTTACGATGGAATTTCCACCCCCCTCTACAAATTTAATTTCTGATGGAATTTCCACCCCCCTTTGCAAATTTACCTGCACCCAAACCTTTGTTCGATGGACCTTTCGACAGGGGGTTCCCGTCGGAAATATTGTCGGATTCCATCGGATGGTTTTCTGCGACGAGCTGAATCCCGACCGGCTATTTGGCGTCGTATTTTGCGTTGAAAAGATGACATTTTTCCGTCGGAGATCAGATGTATTTTTGTAGTGAATTACCCATGAACGATCAGCGTTTGACCCATTTTAAAATGAAACAAACTTACACAAAAAAACTATATATAATAATTATTGTTATATATAAAGTATTGATAGTAAACTTAACTAATTGTAACATGTAAATTAGTGAGGCTAGTAGGTTAACAAACGTATCAGGTCACAAGCCGTTAATGGGTCAATCCGACACAACTCGTTAATACATTTTAACAAGCCGACCAACTATTCACCTAACTTATTATTGATCCGATCCAAAATTGATCATATTTTAAATGGGTTGACTTTACCCAATGAATACATGGCCCATTGTCCACCCTTAATCATGAGTACGTTAATAATTGTTTAAATTATATGTTAGATATGTACGTATTTCGGTATTTGGGTCTAATCAGTTAATCAAGGAAAAACTTGAAAAAGTGGCGACGTGCCTGAAATCTTGAATGCAGAAATATGGAATGAGGAATCTATGTCTCAAGTTGACCATGATCCCATGCTGATGCTAGTACCAATAGAGCCACGTTAAGGAATACCAATATTTACTATCAACTTTATTTGATTATATAAATCTACTTTGGATACTGAAATGCTTATGGGGATTTAATATGAGACAATTCCAATAAATTGCTAAAGTGAACAGGGATGTGTTAACTTTTTTATGTTAATTAGCGTTAAGTCCATACTATGCAGACATATGTGAGTATATCTATTTTAAATTACGATTTTTTTAATTCTTTAATTGAAAATTTTGATAATTAAATATATTAATATTTGATAAAAACATAAATCGTAAATATAATATAATATTTTGTAACTATTATATTAATTGATTCTTTATTAATAGCTATAATTATTATTGAAAATATTAATGTCATGATATTTGAAATTGAGTTGTCCATACCTTTGAAAATCAGAATCTTTTATCGTAAAAATCTTTATTAGTAACTTTTTTGATAGAACCAATTAATAATTTTGATATTCAAAATGAAGATCTTTTATTATGTACTTTAGTTTTTCTTTAGATTGAAAACACATAAAAAAAAATATTCAAGTTGTCAAAAAAGGAATCAAAGTGACCTTCTAATAATGACTGTAAAAACATAATAAGATAATAAATTATGTGAGAATAACATGTAGCAATTGGAGAAAAAAAATTATTTTATTTTAATATATTTATACAAATATATATTAGGTTTAATAAAACAAACAATATATAAACTTAAAGTGAGGATGATCCATAAATAAATTGGCGGAGGATGCACAGGTAACCGAGGAAACTCCTTAACCCTAGATCTGATGTGAAAAGAAGTTCCTTTTCAACGTAATATATTATTTTACAAGTGCACTAACAATGAACCCTACACATGACATGAGGAAACAACCAATCAAACAGGAGCATTGCGTTACAAAGTTAGGAATGTATTATTTTACATTACGGTATATGATGATGTAAACTTATTGATATTGACACATCGTCTTTAAGGAGAAAATGTACGTCATATAAGCCAAGATATTGGTTAGGAACTTAGAATCTAGTCTCATTCCTTTACTGTTTCAATTAGTTGTGCAGTTTTACATACAGTTGTGTATTGTATATCATCAATGTTCGTGTTTGTGAGTTTGGATTTGTACACCGTGACTATGATGTTTAGACTTTGTTTCGCAGCACTTCAACTAATGATCATTTAAAAAACGTTATTTATTTTTAGCTAGTAGATAGAGAAATTTTATCAATAATTTTTTTTTGGGGTAAGAATTTTTATCAATATTTTTAATTCATATACTATCATTATTTATTAATGGCGAGAATGAATCTGGTAGATTGAATGAGGAATGATAACAAACTTGAAAAAGGTTGCATGCCTAAAATCTTATTGGGAAAATAATGGAATGAAGAATCTTTGTCTCAAGTTGGCAACGATCCCTTGTTAGTAGTATCCTAAGAGGTCGAAGAGGAGAGCCAAAGAACCCAGAATTAAGTGGTGGACCCTCACAAAGGAGAAGGGAGGGTTAATAGCAGAAAGAATAGCTGAGGAGAGAGCTTGGAGGAGGGAAGAAGACGCCGACTCGATGTGGGAGGCTGTGGCGGATTGCATCCGAAGGTCGACTAAGGAAATCCTAGGTCTTTCCAGGGGAGGCGGTAACAGGATGGAGAGCGCTTGGTGGTGGAATGAAGAGGTAAAGGAGACAATCGAGGCAAAAAAAGAGGCTTATACGGAGTTCATGAGCAGCAGTTCGGAGGGTGAGAAAGAGGTTAAGAAGATTGGATACAAGGCGGCCAAGAAAGTAGCCAGAAGGGCGGTGGCAGTAGCAAAGACCTAGGCGTTTGATAGACTGTACCATAGATTGGGGACAAAGGAAGGGGAGAAGGAGGTTTTTAAACTGGTTAGGGCGAGGGAAAGGAAGACTAGGGATTTGGGAGTGGTAAGGTGTATCAAGGACGAAGAGGGTAAGGTGTTGACTGAGGATGTTGAAATTAAGGAAAGATGGAGAAGGTTCTTTGCTAAACTCCTCAATGGGGAAGGGGGGGAGACGACGGTAGTAGGGGAGGAAAGTGTAGCAATCAGCGTGCGGACGACTTCATAACAACGGAGGAGATTAGGGAGGCTTTGAAGAAGATGGCAAATGGGAAGGCATTGGGTCCGGACCAGATACCAGTGGAAGTTTGAAAGTTTATGGGGGAAGTGGGTCTAGAGTAGCTCACGGAGTTTTTCAATATTATTTTAAGGACCGCTAAGATGCCTATAGAGTGGAGGGCCAACACAGTCATCCCACTGTATAAAAAGAAAGGGGATATCCAAGACTGTAATAACTTTAGGGGCATCAAGCTGCTCAGCCACACTATGAAGCTGTGGGAGAGGGTGATTGAGAGAAGGCTCCGAGAGGAAGTACAGATTTCAGAGAACCAATTTGGTTTCATGCCAGGCAGGACGACCATCGAGGCGATCTACCTCCTCAGAGGGCTCATGGGCTTGTTTAGAGACAACTCTCCATATGGTGTTTATTGACCTGCAGAAACCATATGATAGAGTTCCAAGGGAGGTATTGTGGAGGTGTTTGGAAGAGAAAAGGGTGTCGCCCGAGTACATTCGTATAATCAAGGAAATGTACGAGGGAGGGCGGACGAGTGTTAGGACTCCGGGAGTGGTCTCCGATGAATTTGCTGTTAGTTTGGGCCTGCATCAGGGCTCCGCCTTAAGCCCGTTTCTTTTCACATTAGTTCTGGACGAACTCACTAGAGGAATCCAGGAAGAGGTGCCTTGGTGCATGTTATTTGCAGATGATATCGTTCTTATCGATGTGACGAGTCAGGGGGTGAATGACAGGTTGGAGAGTTGGAGGCATACGGTAGTGGCTGCGGGCTTTCGGTTGAGTAGATTGAAAACGGAATACCTCCACTGCTGTTTCAGCAGAAGAATAGAAGAGGGGGGAGAAATTGTACTAGATGGGAGGGCAAAACCGAAGGTCGCTAAATTTACATATTTGGGCTCAATCATCCAGCAAAATGGGGACATTGACGAGGATATTAGCCAACAGATTAGAGTGGGCTGGCATAAGTGGAAGTCCGCGTCAAGGGTGTTGTGTGACAAGAGAGTGTCCAATGGATTGAAAGGCAAAGTCTATCGGATGGTAGCTAGACCGGCTGTTCTCTATGGATCGGAGTGTTGGCCTCTAAAAAAGGCGCAGGTCCAAAGGTTGATGGTAGCTGAGATGAGAATGGTCAGGTGGATGTATGGTTTTACGAGATTGGACAAGATTAGGAATGGAGTAATCAGAGGCTTAGGAAAAGTGGCCCCCATAGATGAGAAGATGAAGGAATCGAGGCTCAGATGGTTTGGCCACGTGAAGAGGAGAAGTGTGGCCGTCCCAGTGTGAAGGTGTGAGAGGATCAACCCCCCGGTGGTAAGAGAGGGAGGGGTAGGCCGAAGAAGAGCCTAGAATTAAGGTCTGACGAAGGACCTGAGAGTTTTCGGTCTGACGAAGGACATGGCTCAAGATAGGAGGTTGTGGCGGGACAGAATTAAGGTCTCTGATTGTAGGGGACCAGCTCCATAGGGAGCAGTAGCTTAGGCAGTGTGGGGCGGGTAGGGTTTTTTTGGGTTTTTTTCTTACCTGCAGGTCGTACTTTTCTGGGATGTGACGGCAACAAGCGCCCTTGGTCTGTTGAGGTATGTCTCTGCTCCCTTTTCATTTGATATCCGGAACCTTGTCTCTTCCTCTTTCTCTCACTCGGTAAATGGTTTTTGTAACCGTTTTCTCTATAACCCTTTTTCACAAAACTGTTTTATGGGTCTTATGGAATCAACCTCTCTATAGGTAGGAATACCGGTAGAGGTAAGGTTGCCTACAGCTGGATCTCTCCAGACCCCGCGAAAGCGGGACCCACACTGAGAGTTTGTTGTTGTTGTTGTTGTTGTATCTTTTGCGGGTGAAAAATCAACTTTAAATATTGAGGTGTCCAATAAAATAATTATCAAAAAAATAATTTAAATAACTTACAATGACGAGTACTAGGAACTATTCTATAGATAGTCTAAATAATGTTCACATTTTGTTGATATTAACATATAATTTTTAAGAGGGAATTAAATATCATGTAACTTAGAGACGATGGTTATGATGTTAGTACTTTGCTGTTTTCATAGCTTACACATAAGATGGAAAGAAATGATGAAAAATTTCTCCATGTGAAAAATAAACTAATACAAAGCCCCAATAGTGCTAAACTGAATAGTTGGCTCTACGACTTCTCAAGCAAAGAGAGGAAATGTACCTCTTCAACTAGAAATAATGTGGTAATATGACAAGCAAAATCGACTAGTCAATAGGAATGGAAAGCCCTACTATTTCCACCAGAGCACGACAGCCGAAGAGGTTAGATGCATGATTACTAAAATCAAAGATGTCTCTGGAGTATGAGTTGATGAATTCACCCATCTTGAAAGCATGCTTGCGAATGATTTTATGGCTAGATTTAAATCAGCCTTTTATGATACGTCTAATGTTGATACAGGATCTGGACAAACTTGTAATGGATGAAGATAACAAAATGCTAGTTAGGCCCACTTAAGATTCCAAAATTAAAGATGCCGTTTTCCCAATGAATAAATATAAAGCCAAGGGCATGGCTCTAGAGCTGCCTTTTTTCATGACTATTAGCACATCATCTACATAAAAATCTATGATGTTGTTAAAGACTTCTTTCAAGAAATTCAAAATTTGAGTAGCATTTTAGTTTGATATGTAAAATCTTTATGATTTAGTTGAAGGGAGTTTTCTCTTCAAAGCATTACAAGATCTAGGCTCCCTTCCCGAATGGGTGGATTGGATTTGAGAATGCATGGAAATGGTCTTTTACTCTATCACCATTAATGATGATGTGTGTGGTTTCTTTAAGCTATCGAGAGGTATCCAACAAGGTGACCCCCTTTTCTTCATCTTTTCATTACTTCTATGAGGGTCTTGACTAAGGCCCCTCGAAAGACGATCTCCAAAAAGAAATGTGAAATAGGTATTCAAAATTCTCCCAGAGCAGATAAAATCTTATACTTGCTTTTTGTCGATGACACCCTTTCGTTCTGTAGAACTAATTTAAAATCTTGAGAAAACCTTAGTGCAATTTCAAATAAATTCATTCAAGTTCTGGTTAGCTCATCAATTTTTAGAAACGCCTTTAACTTTATGTAAGAATGCAATGACTCATGATTGACAAATTATCTTGTTTGTCTTCAATATTACCCTCCAAGACAATCTTGATATGTATCTCGCATGTCCAATTTTTAGAAGCAACAAAAAAATGGAAACTTTTTTTAGTATTAGGTAATAGAACTGCTAACAAACTTTAAGCTTGAAAAACTAAAAGCATTTGCAAAGTAGGCAAAATAGCACTAATCTAAGCTTATGTTGAAGCAACGCTTGTTCATACCATGCAATGTTTCAGTCACCAAAAGAAATGAATCATGAAATTGATAGAATCAATAGAAATTTCTTCTAGAAGAGATACTACATGCCTTCCTACAGTCTCTTGGGACAAGATCTGCAGCCCTAAAAAGAAGGTGATCTAGCATATGGAGGATGGAAGTAGTTAATAGTACCTTCTTAAGTAAACTAGAAACTATTCCATTGGCAAAGTTTATTAGTAAAGTAGATGCAAGCGAAATATTCTATTGATGAGAACTTTTTTACAAAACCAAAATAATCGAATCCGTGGTCTTGGAAGTGTATCAAGAAGAGTTGTTATTAGTTTCGTTAAAGGATTAAATTAAAGATTGAAAATGGAGCCAATATTAATTTTTGGTTGGATAATTGGTGTGCCAATGGCAATTTGGCAAGCATGTTTCATCTTATTGATCATTCTTTAATTGATAGCTCTCTGAAGACATTATCACAATGCATGGGAAGTGGGATACTACCAGTCTTAGCAGGCTGGTGGACCACTATTTTTTGTAGCTAACTCTTGCTACACCTTTACCCCATAACCTAATCCTTAACTCCATTTTTGGGAAGTATTGAGTAATGGTGATTTCTTTACTAAGTCTGCAACTTGGGTGGCTCACAAATTGATCCAGCAAACTCGCCAAATTGGAAATTTAATTGGATCTGGAATGTACATGTAGATATCTTGCCTAAACTTAAAAGTATTTCTTTTACAACTTCACCATGGATCTCTACCTACAAGGTGAACCCTCCTCAAAATAAGTGTGCGAATTGATCCCCTTGTCCCCTCTATCATGATGAGATTGAGGATGACGATCGCATGTTCCTTCGATGTAATGTCACTCACAACATTTTGTGGTTGGCTTGTAGCCATAATTTGAATAGCACCAATCCTTCGTCTCATGGCAATATTAGAGTTTTGCAGATGCTCTCAACGTTTAAAATTGCTATCTCACCAACCAAATTGTACAGGATAGATGCTATCCTATGGAGCATCTAGAAAACACAGAATAATACGGTGCTTCATAATTTCTAGAAGGATACATTGATAAAAGTAAAAAAAAACAACAAAAGCTAACACTGAATGGTGCATTAGGCACAAACTCACATAAACAATTCAACCACCAACCCAAAATAATTCAGTTACCAACTGCAAGAAGAAACATTGGATAGCATGAAGGAAACCACTAAGATAATTTATCAAAATCAACTTCAATGGATGCAAGACGTCGCGAGGAGCACCAGGAGGCTTCACAATTGGATAGCATGAAGGAAACGTAATGTCACTCACAACATTTTGTGGTTGGCTTGTAGCCATAATTTGAATAGCACCAATCCTTCGTCTCATAGCAATACTGGAGTTTTACAGATGCTCTCAACTTTTAAAATTGCTATCTCACCGACCAAATTGTACAGGATAGATGCTATCCTATGGAGCATCTAGAACACGCAGAATAATACGGTGCTTTATAATTTCTAGAGGGATACATTGATAAGAGGAAAAAAAAAACAATAGAAGCTAACACTGAATGGTGCATTAGGCACAAACTCACATAAACAATTCAACCACCAACCCAAAATAATTCACTTATCAACTGCAAGAAGAAACATTGGATAGCATAAAGGAAACCACTAAGATAATTTATCAAAATCAACTTCAATTGATCCAAGACGTCGCGAGGAGCACCAGGAGGCTTCATAATTTGTAACTAAGAAGCAATATTAATTTGAATAGTAGCATCCAAGTTGGGAACAACATCAATTTTGGTAGCTTACGCTACAACTATGAGGAATGATTTAAAAGCGAAAATACAATAAGGTTTCATTGATATTCACAAAGGGGGAGACAACAAAATATTCATCGAATCAACTCAAGGTCACATCCAAGCATCGTGGGAAAATCAATTCTTGTTACAAGATATATATTACTAGTTACATTCAATTATGTAATCATGTTTAGTTGCTCATATTTTTAGATAAGGTAATTGTTCGGTCGATTAGCTAGCAAAATTTGCTCTTTGTTTACAGTTCACATTGTGTGGAACGAGGTGTTACACATGGATTTACTCTGTATCCCCTATGAGGCTAACTTAAGGAGAATTCTTAAGAGAATGACTTCTTAAAATGTATTACTTGTTTACCTTTCTTTAAAATAAATAAATAATAAATATGAATTTATTTTTTATATTTTAATTTTTGTAATTTTGAGGTTGTTGTGTATACTCTACTTTGATCATTACTAATACTTGTTTGTTGAATGTTAGTGCATTGTTCTCAACCCTTAAATAAATAATAATCTAGAATATGTTAGTTACTTCTTTTGTCCCAATTTACTTGTCCTTCTTAGAAACGACAATCACATGTATGTTTCACAAAAATTGGGCTCTTGGTTTTGGAAGCATCACCCTATAGCCTGATGATCACGGTATGCCAAACTCACTTGCATTATGCTTCTTGACGCACAGCACATGATCCACATTCCTTGGCTCATGTTACGGTTGGAGCAGCAATCTATCCCATGAGCTCTTTCTTTGGGTTTTTTTTTAATATAATTTTGGGTTTTACTTTTTGTCTCTCGCAAAAAAGAGTTGTGTGTTGTGAAATGCACCCATAACATTATTTTATTTGGTAATCGAAGATGGTGATTCTTATATTATGAACGAGAGAGGAATAAGATCTAAAAAAATCAAATTACAGGATGATATAGAGGGGTAGAACCCCACTTAGTGATTCCAAATGTGAATTACGTACCCTTTATATGAGTTATAATAATTTGACACAAATAGAATACTAATAAACAAGGAGTCTTCGAAAGAATATGAAATTATTGTCTCTCATTAATAGAAAGACTGAACATGGAAGATTGAAATGCAGAGTCAACAAAGTGGGGGGCCACAAGAATAGTGATTGCATGAAAGTCAATGCTAGTATGATGGCTCAACATGACAGCCCTCGCATTTGAGTACATTTATGACGGTTGTCATATCATACAACCGGTTGTATAGAGGCAGTTGCACAATGGATTTGGGCTCACTAAAAATACCGCATATCTAACTCAAAAATATTATTGTACGGCCAATTTCGCTCACTAAGAATATTATACAACTCACTAAAATATTTTAGTAAGTTGAGGCACATTTTTAGGGAACTAATGAATACTTTTAGTGAGTAGACATACAGAAACCAGTATGTTTTATGTACCTGGGTTTATCTTAGTAAAAATACTATACCTTATTAAAATGTGCTATTGTACAAAAAAAAAAAATGTTGTTCTACATTTGAAACTCACATCTATACTATTCTTTTGTTTTTAGTAAAAAATGATATTTATTTAGTGAGTTTTAATAGTTCTTTGGTGAGTTATGAAATATATTGGTAATCAATATAATTTAGAGAGTAGTACTAATTGATCATAATGAAAAAAAAAGAATGAGCAAACATATAGTATACAATTTTATGAGCATACACATTCTTGTTTATATTTTGACGTACGGTTTCTTATTGAGCTACACTGTGATATGTTTAGTGAATAATACTTTATATTTATCTTATAATATGCTATGATATATCTTTTGGCTAGCTAAATATAAAATTCTTTAAATGTACAAGAATAACATAACGTAAAATTTGCAGTCACTTGTACTACTTCTTTTAGTGAGTTATGATATTTATTTGCTGAGTTGTGATGCATATTTAGTGAGTTATAGAATACTTCAATGATCAACATAATTTAGTGAGTAATACTAACTACTCCTAATCAAATTGAGCGAGAAAATAATATAATACACAACCACATATTCTTGTCATATTTTTGAGATATGACATATTTTTAGTGAGCTTCACAATGACTTTTGGTGAACTAAGATATACATTTAATAGGTAATAATTTATAGTCGTCTTTTAATGTGCTATTAGTTAGGACCCGTGCGTTGCCTCGGAATTAAGTTTTTGAATAAGCAATGGTTCTTCGAAAGTTTCACCAAATAGTTTTCAAGTTGACGTCATTACGTTGATCTAAACAATAAACAAATAATGAAGATTTTAGTCCAACTCCAGAAAGAAAAAAAAAGGTTGGGATCAATGGTGAAAAGAAATATGTTGCAAATGTATGGGCACAATATTTGTTTGAAAGCTTTACAATTGCAAAGAAGTATATAGCAAATGGTTTACTGAGGTAGAGTGGGGATATCATTGAAGACTTCCGTGTAGACAACATTTTTGGTAACATTATTAGGCACGTTGCTCTTGTTCACAATCAAGAACCATAACCCCAATGGCGAGGTCACACGTGATACTGCAACATAAAGTTGGCTATGACAGAAGACTGGCTTGGGAAGACATCCTCTAACATAGTTAATATTTGCCCTTGGCTTTTGTTGATGGTCATTGCAAAAGCCAATCTAATCCGGAATTGTCTACATTTGAATACAAATGTTGTATCCTATGTTGATGGTGTGAGATCGACATGCGGTGTAAACACCTTTTGCCCAATATTTCAACCTGTAATGATCCATTCTTCAAGAACCTTTTTCCCAAGTTGCTCAATGATTAGGCGTGTCATATTACATAACCCCAAAGATGGATCAAGATTCCTCAATAGCACTACATGGGTGCCGACTTTCAATGCAATTTCATGATTAGGCAAGCCTGAAATATTAAGCCCGTGCAATATCTCAGAGGAGTTGATATCATCTATATTAGGATGGTGTTCACTCTCATAAAATGTATTTGAACTCAAGTAAATGCGGGACTCACTAGGAAGCATAGTTAACATCTGTAAGTTCAATTGATCAACATCATTATTTATAGGAGCCAATATGCAACACTCTTGTGTGTAGGATCCATCGTTGTACCTAGTAGATAAATTCAGGTAAATGTCTGATTTTAACTTCCTCGGTCCTTGATTGTCATTAGGAATAAGGAATTCTAAGGGAATCTCTGTCCAATTAGGTTCAGTTCCTGGATGTAACGAAATCCCCTGCAAGCTACCAGTACCAATATTCAAGACCCAATCCGTAAAATCTCTCAAACGTTGAAATTCAAGATTACTTGAATTTGGATCCCTCAGTCGCATATTAATCCTGAGATGTACGACATGGCAATGAGGCCAAAAATTCGATCGAGACAATGATGCTACTACTATATCTGCTCTACTTTTCTTTGTGACAAATGAAAGTATTTGTGTAAAATCACCACCAAATAACATTAATTTTCCTCAAAAAAGCACATTCTGTTGGTCAGAAGTATCCTTTAATGTACGGTCAATGGTCTCCAACACAAAACGATGTGTCACAGGAGCCTTATCCCAAATAACCAATGATGTTTGTCGAATTCAACCAACTCATAATGCTTTGAGAATGAACAATATGTTGCTTCTATAAGAGTAATAGGGATCTTGAGCATGGAATGAGCAGTTTTCCCAAATGGCAATAGTAATGCAACTATTCCAGATGATACAACAGATAAAATTATCTTCTCTTTCGATCTGAGCGTAGCAATGATCGCCTTCCATAAATATGTCTTACCTGTGCCATCACTCCCATACACGAAAATACACCTCTTGTTATTGGGTCGTCAGCATTCACTATAGTATGAAATATGTCCATTTGTACAAAGTTTAATATAGGTGGCATCGTTATAAGAGTCTCAATTTCTGTAGAAATGTCATAATCTGACTACTCCTTGATGAGATGATTTCTTAACTCAAGCAGCATATTTGAGAAGGCAATGGCATAGGAAGGTAGTCCTTTAACGAACCACCATTTTTTTCTCAAAATTAACTCCAGTCCATATAAGCATAGATTTTTCTTTTGATTGGTAACTCAGAATTCTGATGCTCATGTTGTAGTCTTTGTTCAAGGTCATTAGAAAGATCTTCCCAATGTTTATCCCAAAGCAGTTGAGGTTGTCCCAGTTCATTGTACATAAGTAAAGACCAAAACATACTCTGTAATTGGGCCCCAGTTGCCTATGTGGAAGCCTCAAATAGAGCATTATCCCACTCATTATTATCAGCTACCAATCCCAATGCTACACAAGCTTCACGAAATGTTGTGTATTCAGCACCATCAATTGTTCTCAATTCTTGGAAAGACTTTGCACCATGAATAATTGTAAGTAACACTCTTAGCTAATATCTCTCTCCGGAGTTAGGATATGCAAAAGGAAGTTGACCAAGACATACTCGTTTTTGCTGATGTGTCCATTGTTTGGCTCCCCGATTTCAAACATAATATATGGGGAATTCAGCATATGTGTACAATTTGCTACAAAGTCAGGTTGATTAATTTTGAAACCATACCATGTGCATGCTAACACTATGTTGAGCTCGATCAGCAACATCATCCAAATCTTCATCGTCATTGAAAAAAACATTGTGTTGTCCTGGCAACTGAAATTGTAGCATTTCTATTGACGGATAACGGTGAGTTATTTCAAATTCAAATATGTACCAAGCTGCCTCGATAGATGAAATATATCTACCATCCAGGTATTGTTTTATCTCATCAACTTCCCTGTAGTGAGGTTCTCTTCCTCCCTCCATAGTTTCGACATTTTCCTCATTAACAAATACATGTCGCTCGATATGGACCCTTGTGCATGTATTTGTGAGGTACTTGTGACCTTTTTCTGCACACATCGTTCAACATTAATATAAGCATCATACTTTACACACAGATCTTGATTGTGGGGAACGACCCAACGCTTATCTAACTCATTTCCATTTGTGATGATTTTTATGCCATCATCCCTCCTCCTATACTTGACAAACCCATTCTCCTTAATAGATGTTTCATAACAGAAAGATTTTGGATCATGTTTACTGCAGTCTGAACTTTCATACAAGGAGTATGGGGAATATCTGGACCACATGGACCATGTATTATGTGTTGTGTGATTGTTGCTTACGTAAGTGGATTAAGATCTTGTTTAGGGAGCTCTGCGCAAATGAAGAAATCAATTTCTTCTGCATAACTTGGCTTGTCATCATGTGCAAGGGTTAAGAGAATATGAGCATGTAGTAACCCTCGCTCTTGAAATTCAATAACATATATATCTGCAAAGGAAGCAGTAATTGATTCTAGTGAGGCACTGCAAACTAAATTGGCAAACATTTCCAACAGTAAAAGATGTAGAAATATTGTGACACATTTATAACAAACCTGCAACTATAGTTCCAAATATATTTCTTTCTTTAGAATCTCGTATCAACTCTCTCAACCTCAATCGAAAGACCCGAGCCACAATATTTGGTCCATTGTTTGCTTGTTGTCCCAGCTGCTGTTAGACGGCCTCTTTAATTTTTGGCCAATTTGGATTACATGTAAAGGTGATGAAGAAATCTGAATAACCAACTTATGCGCATATGGCCATAGCATCAAGGAAATGGCACCTCATTTAACGCAGGCCCCCAGTAAATGAAAATGGCAATATACACTGTCAGCTAATACCACTTGTGTCTGTCTTTCCAATAGTGATTGCATCTTCTAGACCAATGTAAACCTCTACACATAGTTGTACCTGATGTTTCTTGACATAATGTAGTCGCCATTACTTTATAACAGTAAAATAATCAACAATAAATTAAAGAAACAATCTACCCCGGGGAAGTAAAATGTTAGTCTTATTCAATTGAAATTGTATCCTAAATGCATAGTGTTGACAAATGCTCACTCCTGACTATTGCTATTCGATCCTCTAGCAGAAGGAATTCCCTTCCCCAACTGTCTGTTCCATATGGAAATAGGAGTGGATGTAGTAGGGCCATATAAGAAGGGTGAGTGTCATATATTCGTTGTAGGTTCCTGTCTAATTTGTGTACTACTATATCACTGCCCATTTCCTCTGCATCCTCACCTCCTATTATAAGGGTAGTGATTTCATCAGCAGTGGGTCTGATATACTATCCTCTTGGACGGGATCAAAGAATCCGAATAAGCACATTATGTACAATGCCACTATGGAGGATATCTCTAGCATTTCTGACTACATGCACATAGGGATTGCATTCATCCAACATGTGTTGTAAGTCTTCTATAGTAGATAGCCTAACTCCGGTGGAACTGTTGTTTCTGTTTAATGCATGTAGTTGATTTCGAGACTTAAAATGCATGTCATATATATAAAGTTGCGCAAATCTTGGTGGTCGTCCTTCTTGTGGTAGTAAAGACCCAATTTGATGATAATTTTCATCGCTTAATACGAAATGTGTAGGGTCCACATCCATTCATGATAGAATTATCAATAAATGCTCCTATTGAAGTGACGGATCTCATAGAGTTATAAGCCCGTATATTCTCCATGAAATTTCTATTATTAAACATAGAACCAAGGAGAGGTGGGGGTGCAGGTGACGGATCCAATCGAACTTGGCCGTAATGGCAGCATATATTAAAGTAAGGCGGACCCCTTCTTCAACTAGCAACCATTTCATCATACCAGATCATTGCACTATGATCACTACATGGAAGCATGGTTCTAGTGAACAACCAACGTTGTTCAAACCTTCTAGCAGTGGACTTCCGTCCTAGTGGGATAAGTTCCACAATCTAGCTTCTTCTTCGTATCATTGATGTTGTGCAATATAGTGTGGGTCATTAACATCTGGGAACCTTCTTGTGAACAACCTCCACCTAGCATTCAATCAGGCTTCTTTATATCGCAACCGCTTTCGAATAGATTCAACAGATAACATGCATGGTGTCATCCATAGCTGTATGAATCAAACAATACTATAGTCTACAAATGAATGTCTAATAAGCAAGTACTTTTAAGGTTTAGAAGTTCTCGACATCATATCATATTACTTTCTGCAATACATACTTCTATATGAGAGTTCTTCTTTATTGATTTACAATAACTAAATTTCAGAGTAGATAATTTTTTTCTATTATAAAAAGTTTCAATCTAAATTGTACGTGTTAGAAAAGGGTTACCAATTAATATTTATATGTATTGTCACTTTTAAGGGATTGTGGGATTTAAAAGGTGGCGTGAAGTGTTTCTTCCAGTATGCGATTGTATAAATGAATGTGTAGCTTTTTGATATTTTACTACTATAATATTCTTGACATAAAGGTGTTATACTTAACTAAGAAGTTTCAATTTCAACTATACATATAAGAAAAGATTACGTTGTGCATAGAAAATGTTTTTTTGAGGGTTCATGGACATGGATGCAATGAAGTTGTGTAATGATGTTAGTGTGATGAATATTATAATGTGAAGAATATATTGTTTTTTGAGTAATTTACAACAATAGTATTCTAGAATTAAAGCAGGTTTTGCTATGTTATGGGAATTTCCAATTTTTACACCCCTAAAAAATAAAACTTCCAATTTAAATTGTACGTATAAGAGAATGGATATTAGTTAATAAATAACTTTTTTTTTAGTTTTGAATTTATAGATAGTATAACATATTAGTTCAGGCAGTACACGAATATATAAATGAATACGTCTGAAGTGCACATATAAGAAATGGGATGAAATCAATTATTCTGTAAATATTTGACATTTATGCATTGATTGGAATAAAAACAT
Organism: Selenicereus undatus; assembly: GCA_017589665.1. Classification (NCBI taxonomy): domain Eukaryota; kingdom Viridiplantae; phylum Streptophyta; class Magnoliopsida; order Caryophyllales; family Cactaceae; genus Selenicereus; species Selenicereus undatus. The sequence continues at coordinate 86,227,786 of JACYFF010031959.1, forward strand.
CCAAACAGTCTGTAGGCATTGGTGAAAATTTGTTATTGTATCTTATGTGGGCATTAAAGAAATGGAAAAGTTCAATATTCAATGGAACTTAAGAAATGTGGTAAATTGGTATGGGTTCTTTTTCTATACGAAAATAATTAAATGGTTTTTGAAGAAAAAAATTATAAAATAGCCTTTGACGACATGACGTTTGTAACTTGAATGAAGATGCTAATTGCTCTAGACAGTCAACTCACACAAATTTAAATATTGTCACTGTACTTGTATAAACAAAGAGATATATAAATGAGAGGTTGTGGAACTAACTCAATAAATAAACTCTTGAAATCATTTATGTTGGTTATAGTGCAAAGGAAAAGAGAGATGGAGACATATTGATAATACATATGAACTTAGTATCATAAGTAATAGAAGGCTCAACAACTAATAGTATTATAACTGAAGCACCCACTTAAATAGTTATCCATGTCTTATGTTATTAACCTAGAAACCTAGATTAAAACATCCACAAATGAATATGATGATCGAAAATAATGCAAATTACCAAGGTTCAAGTCTAAGTCAATTGCACGTGAATTTCACCAGTAATCAGCACTTGTAGCGCCATTGGTCGAACTCAAAAATGAATTTTGACTGAATTCCGATCTCTTGATTAGTATATGTCAAGGGTTTAGTATTAGAGAAAGATAAAGATACTAATGTTCATCATATTTCACAAAAATACGAATATGAAATGAAACAATCTACCATTGAATCATAACGAAATTATTATCGAATACACCAACTAAGTTTTATAGTTGTAATCGTTGTTAATCGGTGGGGGGGGGTTTTTTTTAAGGAACCAACACATAAATTTGTCTTGAAAACTTCATCCAAAATATAGACAAATAAAAATGTGTATAAGACAGAAAAGGCTGTATGAGGCAGATAAAAAAAATATATGCTAATGGCAACGAGGCTTAGGTAATGCCATTGCAAATATATTGGTTGTATTTTCTGGTGAACAGATAGCATATGCAGAATCAAATGTCTACTCTTTGATCACATAATAGAATACAATATCAGCAAATCATTTTTCTGGTTAACAAATTAAAGTGAGATGTAACCCCTCCCCACTTTGCATTTCTATATCTGAATGAAAAAAGAAAAAAGGGTACACCTAATAAACAACATTAATTACTTGTACAGTAGAAAAAGAAATTATATCAATGACCATATCCTACAAATTCTTGTATGAAATGGACTTACGATAATTTATCATGAGACCACACATATGGCAAAATATTTTCCTTTAAAATTTACGAAGCAATTAATAGTGCATGAGATGTCTTACAGTAGAAGTCATCGTGAGATGGTCTCACACAAGACTTACTAGTTTCATTATAGCTAGATTTATGGGCTTAAATATTTGGTATAAGTGTTGATTTAAAGTTCCTACAACTATTTGATAGTATATAATGGATCAGATCATGTTCACCCATATGAAGCCTTGGAGCAACCTCCCCTGCCCCTCCAAAAAAAATTGACACTTTTCTTAAAAAACAAATCCATGTAGTTGTTTCATAATTAAAGAACATGAGTCCTAAATGTAATTTAGCACCCTAATTATTTGGTTAATTAATCTGCAAATTGAATTTATTATGTGCGTCATTTCAAATCCAATTTCTATTGCAAATTGGAAATTTCAATAGTTTCAAATTAGAAGCATTAATAATAGCAAATACAACTTTGCTTTGAATCTATATCTATAATAAAAGGACAACCCATTTGACTCTCTTCTCCTTAATTAGTGGGAAATATGATTTATAACCCTTGATTAAATTACACAAAACATCTCAACCACTACTTCATTTTGTTAACTTTTAAACATAATTAGGAAGAATAATCACTGCCAATCCCAAGTTCACTGTTGTTTTTTGCTGGCGCCACACTTACTTCTCAAATCCCGCTTTCTCCCTAAACTGTCGTGACATGCCACCCCTCAACCTTTCTCTCTCCAATGCTCGTCTCTTTCCATCTTTCCATCTAACATACATGGGATACAGTGAGTTTTACTTCAAAGAAAAAATGTGATTAGGGTATGATTCTTGTTTTTTTATAATTTGTGATTCTATAAAAAAAAAATCCTTTTTAATTCCTTATTTTGGCTTTAGAATAGACTTACTATACTGGCTCCTAGAGTTGAGAAACATGTTGTACGGAGATTTTTTTCCATAACTATTATTATGGACCTTGTGAGAAGAGGGGATTTCAAATTGGAAAAGAATGTTACCAGGGTTAATTGAAGTTGTTGAAATTGAGCAGCATAACTATAAGAAATGTAGGACATCTAAACTACTACTCATCATTCATTGTTGTTATATCGTTTCTGAATAGTTTCATTGATTTTTTTAACACCCTAATACAATAGGAACAGTAAAAAATGACAATTGCAGTATAGCTTTTTTTTAACCGGAAAAGAACAACTCAGCATTACAAATTTGATATCATAAGTTCACAAAAGCCAATCTCAACTAAATTCTCCCCATTTCTCAATGACCCGCTCCGCAAATTTACCAAAAATTATAGGGAATTAGCTAGTTTAAATTCAGGAATTAGTAATAGAAAAGGGGATGGCTAAAACAAAGAAGCAAAAGGAGATGAAAATAAATTATCAAAACAAACCAATGCAAAGATTCCACAATGAGAGTTTAGGGGAAAAACAGAACGCCACCAAGAACTTATCCAAATTGAAGTAGGAGAAAAGGCAAATAAATAAGTTGAAAAAATGACGAACTAGCTACCTTACTGCAGATATATAACCTCATCCATCTTTATATCCTCACCTTTAGTTCTCTACACCGAAAGAAGGAAAGCGACTGATAAGTCTCTCTCATAACAAACCTGATATGTTAAGTACAACAAAAATACAATTAAGAAATAATCAAACACCATAGACAGGAGAGAGGGAGTGACATAGACGCAGAAGCAACTATCTTTTGGTATTGTGTGTTTAATTTTTTCTTTGTTCAGAAAGGGGAGATAAAGTAGAGAAATCCGTAAACCTACCATATTAAGTACAACAAAAACACAATTAAGAAATAAAATCAAACACGATAGATAGGAGAGAGGGAGCAACATAGAGGAAAAGAAACTATGTTATGTTAGTGTGTATTTAATTTTGTCTCTATTAAGAAAGGGGAGATAAAGTAGAGAAACCTGTAAAAATACCCCAACAGAATGGAACTAAAATTCAACTCATAAGAAAAAATTAAACCCAAAACATGAAATGTACAAAAATATCACTAAAATCACCTCCATTACACATTTGACTGATGATATAGATGAATGAGTGCTCCCATTTGCCTTTAAAAAATGAGCCTGAAAGTGATGTTCAATAAACCGAAACTTGACAAAGTCACTAAAATAATCTCCATTTACACATTTAAATGATGACATAGATGAATAAGTGCTCCCGTTTGCCTTTAAAAGATGAGCCTCAAAGTGTTGCTCAATAAACTGAAACTTGGTAAAGAGATTTGAAGAACACTAACTCTCCAAACCCACCTTTGCGTGGCAATTGATTAGAAAGTGTACCCCTTTTATGTAGATGGAATGCCAAAAAATCAAATGAAAATAAAACAAAATAATGAAAAAGAGGCTTAGCAACAAAAAAACAAAATCTAGGTTGAGAAAGAGAATAATGATTAGAGTGGGGACATCCATGGGTGAAGGAAATGTTTGGGGGGGGGCATAGAATAGGAGAGGTAGAAAGAGAGTGTGAGATAGAGGGAAAACATGGAATGTTCAGCCTGAAATTATTACATTTTTATACCCTTTATTATCTATATTTGCTCGAAAGAAATTATTAATTTAGGTTGTTAATGTGTTTTTATTTATTTTTGTAGGAATAATAAAATCTGGATAAATTGGGTGTCAAAGGATATAAAAGAAGTATTGTGGATCAAAAACAAGGAAGGAAACAGGCCCAGTCATGAGCCCAAGAATAACGCCAGCCCAGCAGTTTTCGGGCTACAGTTCTCGGCCTATTCTCAAGCCTTGCACATGATCCAACCAGCATGCCCTTCTTCTTTATCCCCTTTCCTTCTCTCCTTCCTCACATTGGCCCAGCCAAGTTCAGTCCTCAGTGGCCCAGTCCCAGTCCCTCCTTCCCTTTTCTTCCCTTAGGCCTGTTGTTCCCAAACCAAGCCCAGGCGCCCCCCTCCTCTTTCTTTTCTTTTCTTTTTCCCTTCCACCTTCTCTTCTTCTTTGGCCCAACAGCCAGACCGCCAACCCAACTTCTTTCTTCCCTTTATCCCGACACGCCACGCACGTGGTCTGCTTGCCTCCATCTTCTTTTTCGTTCCTCCATTTATTTTCGCCAGAGACCCAGTCAACCCAGACAACCCGAAGAGGAGCAGAGCATGGCGGCTGAACATCTTCCCATTATCATCCGTTTCGCGTCTCTTTCTCCTTGTTCATTACCCATCATCATCACCATCATTAATCCATCAGTTACAAGCAATAATTTGAGGGTAATGAAGTGGGCATTTTTGGGAGCATTTCAAAGGGGGAGTCAAAGGGAAGGAAAAATAGATCAGTAGCAGTGTAAAGTAGCAGCAAGGAGTTTTCAATTTTCGTTTCTCTACTTTTCAGATTAAGTTTTCATTTATTAGTTTTAGCTTGGGCTATTGGATTCAACCAAAAATTGTAGTTTCGATTCTGAAATTGTTCAAAGAAAATTTCAACTGTTCAGTTCTCTTCCCCAATTTCGATTTTGGATGCTCTGTTATGGGTGCTATTTGATTCGAATTTTGTGGCCCTGATCATTCACGTTGCTCTGGCTTGCTCTGTTCCATTCTCTTTGTTGTGGGCTCTCTATTTCTAGGTTCCTTTGCTGTGTTTCATCTTGATATCTTTTTTCTCAAATGTCAGAAATAATTACGGCTATGTGTTGGTGGCTCACCTTATTTGCATTTTGGTGTTGCTTTCCTTGGCTAGCGTTTTTTTTCCAGTTAGAGCTTCGTACTCGATTTCATTACTTTATCTTAATAGTTTAGTTTCATATTTAACTTAAATATTTGGTAATTAGCTCAATTTAATTTGTATTAATTTTGATCTTAGGTTATCGTATACAACTTAGTAACTTAATTTCACATCCATCCACGAGGACAATACCCGTTAGAATTACGACGATAACCGTATACTTGCGGAAAAATCACAACAAGTTTTTGGTGCCGTTGGTGGGGATGACGTCGTGAATTTTGGTTGCCTTGAGTCATAGTTTAGTAATCGAGTAGTTAGAGTCGTTTTCGTTTTAGTTTTAGTTGAGTCATTATTTTTGTTTTAGTAGTTTAGTTTAGTTTTCATTTTGATTTTAGTTTATATTTTGATTTCGATTTTTGTTTTTGCCAAGATTAGTTTAACTTTAATTTTTAGATGCTATTCATTGTTGAAAAAAAAAAACAGTATTAACATATTTTGTTTTTGTGCAGCGAAATAAGCAAAGTAGAACTGATCCAGAAATATTTAAAGTGCCGATTTTTTATCAATTTTTTCATTCTGTTTGAATTTTATGGGTGAGTTTTGTCGTGATTTCTGCTATTTTGATATTTTTTCTAGATTCACCATAATTTTTAGAGTTTGTGCAAATTTTTGTAGATTTTTTGGAACTGTCATGGTTTTTCTGTGAATTTTGAACTTAATAATCTCTTTGCATTTTTTTGCACTGTTCGGGGGCAGAAAAAATTCGAGACAAATTATATTTATGTCCCTTGTGATTGTGTGGATTTTTCTGTATATTTAGTTCTGATTTTAGGAGTCTCATTTTCTGTTTTAAATTTTATTTTTAGAATTAGGTTGTTTAGGTATAGTTTTATTTATTTACTTTTAGTTTCTTTGTGTTTGTGCTTTTGTTTGAGTTTTGCTTATTTTCTGTTTGTAAATTGTTTTTTTTTTTACTTTTGATTCACTCTTTTTGTTTTGTTTTGTGGCTTTAAAGAAAAAGAAAAAAATAGAAAAACCAAAAAAAAGAGAAAAGACCAAAAATAGAGCCTTTGGTGAGGGTGTGGGATTTATATGACTGGTTGGGTTAGAAATCCTAAAAATAATAGACTTTTTAGGAGTGAGCCTGACCCCAGGATTGAATTAACTCCTGAATCTGAACCCAAGCCTAGAATTGAAGAAATGACACAAGAAAGATCTTTGAGTGATATCTTCTATCCTCCTAGGACTGTTTTGTCATCTTGTTTTACTATGCCTGACCGTGGATCGAATGTAACTTTCGAACTGAGACCTTACTATACTCAGATATTTCTTAAATTTACTAGTTTAGAGAATGCTTATTTATTTTTGAGGGAATTCGAAGAAGTTTGTTCTATGATGCATTTTCCTAATATTCCCATTGATGTTATGCGTATGAAATTGATTCCTTTTGTTTTGAAAGATTCTGCTAAACGTTGGATGTATGGCTTGGCTACTAATTCTGTTTCTTCTTGGAATGATTTTGTACGATTGTTCTTAAGAAAATATTTTCCTAATGCCAATACTGTAAAGCTAAGGAATGAAATTAATCAATTTGTGCAACTCGATAGGGAATCATTTTGGAAATATTTTGATAGGTTCGAAAATTTGCTAGCCCAATGTCCCCATCATGGTCTAGACCAGGCACGTTTGTGCCGAATTGTTTATGAAGGACTTGACCAACAAACTAGAACCATGGTAGAGTCCATGTGTCAGGGTGGCTTTCTTTCTAAGAGCGCCACTGATACGTCGGAATTTTTAGAGGACTTAGCTGAGAAAACCATGCAATGGGAAACTACTCGTGATGACAGTCTAAGTTCTAGGATTACAAGGGGTGAGTTGCATTCTGTCTCTGATGTAAGTCACTTAGAGTCTAAGATTACTGTTCTGGAAAACATGTTAAAGGGATTGTCTTCCCAAGTGCCCCAGATATCTCAGACTTTTACTGTGTCATGTTCCCACTGTCAGCCCTAGATCATTCCTTAAGTGCTTGTCCTTATTTTGCTCATCAGTTAGCAACTGGACACGAGCAGGCGAGTATGGCCTTCTAGAGACCAAAGAATGACCCATTTTTCCCTTATTATAATCCAGGGTAGAGGAATCACCCTAACTTTTCTTGGAGTAATGGACCCAATGCTGCATCTCCTAACTCCCAACCTATTTCCCATCCTCCCAATTCTTTTCAAAGACCGGCTTTTTTAGGTGTGCCCAATGCACCTAGACCTCCACCCCCTGTAGCTCAAGCTCAATCTCCTCCTGGTTACACTGATATTGATATAATGGAGAGGAGAAGTAACAGTAATGTGGAGAGAATGATAAGTGCTAATATGGAGAAAATGATGCGAATGATGACTGAATAGTTTTCCCAATTATCATCATCTTCTAGGGAGCCAGGTACTTTTTCGAGTCAACCTGAGGTGAACCTTAAGGGTCATATCTCTTCATCTTCTGGTGCTAACCCTAGTGAGTCTGTGAGAAAAGTGAATGCAGTTATATCTCTTCGATCCAGTCGAGAGATTGATAATCAAGTGAGAAATCCCAATGACCCCTGCAGGTATCCTCACCAATTTTTTCAAAATTCTTCTTCTTCTTCTTCCCCTCCTTTTTCTCCAGAAACTGGTTCATCCAGTAAGCCAGAGGATGTTACTAATGGTGTCCTTAATGATTCTGATACTCTCTTGAGCCACCTTCTAAGAAAGAGGAGCCCAAGGATAAAGCTTCCATTGATTCAGTTAAGCCTCCCAACGATTCTTCTACTAAGAAAGTCCATATGCGTTTGCCTTCTTTTCCCCATAGGCTTAAGAAGAAAGACCAAGCTCATGTTGAGAACATGAGAGAGACCTTCTCTCTCAAGTCAAGATCAACATTCCCTTACTCGATACTATTCAGCAGATGCCTCCTTACGCTAGATTTTTAAAGGATCTGTGTACAACCAAGAGAGCAACTAGTGTCCCTAAAAAGGCTTTCTTAGCTTCTGGCGCTAGTTCTATCCTTTCTCACTAGATCCCAGTGAAGTATAAGGACCCCAGTTGCCCTACTATTTCTATAGTTATAAGGGACTAGCTCATTCATAGAGCTTTGCTTGATTTAGGGGCTAGTATCAACTTGATACCCTTAACTGAGTATGAGAGGCTAGGGTTAGGTGAGCTTAAGCCCACCAAGATGGTTATTCAATTAGCTAATAGGTCGAGCAGATTGCCTAAGGGGATAGTTGAGGATGTGTTGATCAAAGTGGGTGAATTCATTTACCATGTGGGCTTTGTTGTGATTGAGACTGAGATGATGTCTAACTTAGCTAGTCAAGTCCCTGTGATTCTAGGGCATCCTTTCTTGGCCACTGCCAATGCCCTCATTAATTGCAGGAATGGCATGATAAGACTGTCTTTTGATAACATGACTTTAGAGTTGAACATTTTTAACATGCAAAAACAGCCCTCTAGTTTTGATGATATGGAGTTCTCTACTCTTCACTGGGTAGAGGATTCTATACTTGATGATACTTGTGATGATGTGTTCGCTGTTGAGTATTGTGAATGATGAGCCTGAGTATGATGCTTTTGAGTTTGATGACTTGTACTCTACTGCTGATTGTTTGCTCATTACTGCTTCTGAATCTGTTTCCCCTCATACTCTTGAACTAAAACCCTTTCCTGACTCTCTCAAGTATGCATTTCTAGGCCCCAATGAATCTTTGCCTGTCATTATTGCTTCTGAGCTAGACGGGAACCAAGAGACTAAGTTGATTGCCCTACTTAGAGAAAACAAGGAAGCTTTAGGTTGGACCTTGGGGGATATTAAGGGTATTAGTCCTTCCATTGTGCAGCACAGGATTCATGTAGAGGATAATGCTAAGCCCTATCGTGACCGTCAAAGGCGTTTAAACCCTACTCTTCAGGAAGTAGTTAGGAATGAGGTATTGAAGTGGTTGGACCATGGGATCATTTACCTAATTTCTGATAGTGAATGGGTTAGCCATATTCAAGTTGTTCCTAAGAAGACCAGTATTACCGTGATTAGGAATGACAAGAATGAGTTAGTCCCTACTCGTGTCCAAGCTGGGTGGCGTGTGTGTATCGATTATAGGAAATTGAATGTTGCCACTAGGAAAGGCCACTTTCCCCTTCCTTTCTTGGACCAGATGTTAGAGAGGTTGGCTGGACATTCCTTCTATTGCTTTTTAGATGAATACTCTGGCTACACCCATATCTCTATTGCTCTTGAGGATCAAGAGAAGACTACTTTTACCTGCCCATTTGGGACATATGCCTTTAGACGTATGCCTTTCAGACTGTGCAATGCCCCTACTACCTTTTAGTGTTACATGATTTCCATTTTCTCAGATTTACTTGAACAATGCATGGAAATTTTCATGGATGACTTTTCTGTGTTTGGGTCATCCTTTGATGAATGTTTGTCTAATCTGAGAAAAGTGTTGGAAAGGTGTAAGGAGAAAAGTTTGACTTTGAACTGGGAAAAGTGTCATTTTATGGTAAAAAAGGAAATAGTCTTAGGCCACATCATTTCAAAAGAGGGGATTGAAGTAGACAAGGCTAAGACTGATTTGATTGTCAATCTTCCCCCTCCCACCTATGTGAAAGAGGTAAGGTCTTTTCTTGGACATGTTGGCTTCTATCGTCGATTCATTAGAGACTTTAATAAGATAGCGAAACCCTTGACCAATTTGTTAGCTAAGGAGGTGCCATTTCACTTCTTTGAGGAATGTCTTGTGGCCTTCACTAAGCTTAAGGAAGCCTTGACCTCTGCTCCCGTTCTTCACCCTCCCATTTGGGGAGAATCATTTGAATTGATGTGTGATGCATCTGATTAAGCTGTTGGGGTTGTTCTAGGACAGCGTGTTGATAAGAAGTCCCATGTCATCTATTATGCTAGTCACACTTTGAATGATGCCCAACTGAACTATACTGTGACTGAGAAAGAATTTTTGGCTATGATTTTTTGGTTTGAAAAGTTTAGAACTTATCTGATTGGGTGTCATGTGATTGTCTATACTGATCACTCTGCTCTTAAGCATCTTCTTTCTAAGAAGGATGCTAAACCTAGACTGTTGAGATGGATCTTACTTTTGCAAGAGTTTGACTGTGAGATTAGGGATAAGAAAGGTTCTAACAACATCGTAGCTGACCATTTGTCTAGGATTCTCTATGATAGAGAGAGTGAGTTAACTGTTTCTGAGTGCTTCCCTGATGAGCAGTTGTATGCCATCCACCCTGATCCTTGGTATGCTGACATTGTAAACTACCTAGTTGTTGGTAGGATCCCTGAGGGTTGGACCAAGAATGATAGGGATAGGTTCTTCCACCTCGTGAAATTCTTTGTTTAGGATAATCTTTATTTGTTTAAGTACTGTGCTTACCAAATCTTTAGGCGGTGTATTCCAGACAATGAGGTGATGAGTGTCCTTTCTTTTTGTCATGATCAGGCATGTAGGGAGCATTTTAGTGGAAGGAAGACTACAACCAAAGTTCTTCAATGTGGATTCTACCGGCCCACTTTATTTAGGGATGCTTTTAAATACTGTAAGAGTTGCCTTAGGTGCCAGCAGCTGCGTAGACTAAGCAGGCGGGATATGATGCCACTGAGTCCCATCATTGTGGTGGAGATTTTTGATATGTAGGGAATAGACTTTATAAGACCATTTCCATCATCTTTTGGGAATGAGTATATTCTATTAGTTGTGGACTATGTGTCTAAATGGGTTGAAGCCATCCCTTCTAGGACTAATGATGCTAAAGTTGTTGTAAAGTTCTTGAGGGATAACATCTTTGCTAAATTTGGCATGCCCCGCGCTATTATTAGTGATCAGGGCACCCATTTCAATAATAGGTCCTTTGATGCCTTACTGAAGAGGTATTCAATTGTCCATAGGCTTGCGACTCCCTATCATCCCCAAACCAGTGGCCAGGTTGAGGTGTCCAATCGGCAAATTAACCAGATTCCTGAAAAGACAGTGAGCCGGAATAGGAAGGATTGGGCTGACAAGCTCATAGATGCTCTTTGGGCCTATAGGACGACTTGCAAAACTCCCTTAGGCATGTCGCCCTATAGGGTTGTTTATGGTAAGCCTTGTCATCTCCCCATTGAGATTGAGCATAGAGCTTGGTGGGCCATTAAAATGCTCAACTATGACTTGATTGAGGCAGGTGAGGAGCGCAAACTGCAATTGAGTGAGCTTGAGGAGATTAGAGCTGAAGCATATGAAAGTGCTCGTTCTTACAAAGAGAGGGCTAAGTTGTTCCATGATAAGCATATTATTAGGAAAGAGTTTGCCCCGGGCATGAAAGTACTCTTATATGATTCTAAGCTCCATTTGTTTCCAGGGAAATTGAGGTCCCGATGGATGGATCCCTATATTGTCTCACGTGTTTTCCCTTATGGTGCAGTCGAAATTCAGGATCTAGAGAATGGTGCTAAATTCAAAGTGAATGGCCAACGACTGAAGCAATTTCTGGAGCTTCCAAATGCAGAAGATGTGGAGTGTCTGATACTCCACGAGCCGAGTCCTGCTCAGTGATGTGTTGAGATGATAGCTCGGGTGTATTTAGCACCCGGCTTGGTTTGCTAAGAACTTTTTTTCATCCCTTCTCTCTTTTACTCTTTTTCTCTTTTTCCCTTTTCTTTCCTTTTGTCTAGTTGGTTCTTTTTGTCTTTCTTTTGTATATATGTTGACTATTTGATTTGTCTTTGTGAATCTTGTTTTATTTGTTTTCTTTTTCAGTTTTATTTTGTGGTTTTATGTTTCTTTCTACTCCCAATGAGGACATTGTTCGAAATAGGTGTGGGGGTGGGGAAATTCAAAAGATTTTTTGTTTTATTTTTGGGAAGGTTTCATGCTATTCTGATTAGCTTAATCCCCTATGCTTGGATTATTAGCTTGTATGTAAGCATGATGTGCATGTTAGGTCTCTGTCCTTGGCGTGTCATTCTTAGCTCTAATTCTAATCCCATTTGTTCATTATTGTTGTGCAATCCAATCCCTAATTATACTATCCTCACTGTCTTAAGGTTTTAGTTATCCATTATCGCTCTCCCACTTATTTTTGACACAATTACTTTGGTTTTTATTCAAAAAGAAAAGAGAGAAAAAAATGAGAATAAAAAAAATGAAAAAAAGTGAAAAAAAAATGAAAAGCAAAAAAAAAGAAGAAAGAGAAGGAAATTAAATAAAAATGGAATGACAAGTAACCCTTTAAGGCATGCGCTACTAGGTGTTACTCTTTGAGGCAATACTGCTACTGGAAAAGCTTGCTTCCAATGTTAATAAATCAATAACGTAGTTTGTGTCAGTCAAGGGGGATTGGGTTTGATTTTGGTAAACCAGAGCCCTAAGATGATGATACATTTGCACACGAGCACTGGGATGGATTCCAAGTCTTGATGTCTAGTGGGGTGAAAAGTTAGTGCTTCGATGTCATTCATGGGATAAAGAGCCTTGATGTATACAATCTGTTTATATGCAAGCCAATATCTTTGCTACATGGGTGATTTAGTTGATTAAAATTTGTATATATCCTTCTCTAGTTTTCTACATATTAATTTTTGAAAAAAAATAAAATAAACAAAACCAAAAAAAAAGATTTTCAAGTTTCTATTTACGCTTTCTTTTATAGATTTTGTGGGTATATCTACTGCAAATCCTCATGAGACCTTTCTCGTCCACTAGGGGTGACCTAGGGGTTAAAGGGCTTATTGCACATGCTAAGTATAATCGTGATTCCTACGAAAGTGAGTTAGAATTTTATTTTCTTTTCTCTGGAATTCATTGTTTTGTTTTACTCGAGGACGAGCAAAACTTAGGTGTGAGGGTATTTGTCCAGTCTGAAATTATTATATTTTTATACCCTTTATTACCCATATTTGCTCGAAAGAAATTATTAATTTAGGATGTTAATGTGTTTTTATTTATTGTTGTAGGAATAATAAAATCTGGATAAATTGGGTATCAAAGCATACAGAAGAAGTACTGTGGATCAAAAACAAGGAAGGGAACCGCCCTAGTCACGAGCCCAAGGATAAGGCCAGCCCAGCAGGTTTTCGGGTTACAGTTCTCGGCCCATTCTCAAGCCTTGGACATGATCCAACCAGCGTGCCCTTCTTCTTTTTCCCCTTTCCTTTCTCTCCTTCCTCACGTTGGCCCAGCCTAGCTCGGTCCTCAATGGCCCAGTCCTGGTCTCTCCTTCCCTTGGGCCTGCCGTTCCCAGACCAAGCCCAGGTGGCCCCCTCCTCTTTCTTTTCTTTTCTTTTTCCCTTCCACCTTCTCTTCTTCTTTGGCCCAACAGCCAAACCGCCAACCCAACTTCTTTCTTCCCTTTATCCCCACACGCCATGCACGTGGTCTGCTTGCCTCCATCTTCTTTTTCGTTCCTCCATTTATTTTCCCCAGAGACCCAGTCAACCCAGACAACCCAAAGAGGAACAGAGCATGGCGGCTGAACATTTTCCCGTTATCATCCGTTTCGCATCTCTTTCTCCTCCTTCATTACCCTTCATCATCACCATCATTAATCCGTCGGTTACAAGCAATAATTTGAGGCTAATGAAGTGGGCGTTTTTGGGAGCATTTCAAAGGGGGATTCGAAGGGCAAGAAAAGTAGATCAGTAGCAGCGTAAAGTAGCAGCAAGGAGTTTTCAATTTTCGTTTCTCTACTTTTCAGATTAAGTTTTCATTTCTTAGTTTTAGCTTGGGCTATTGGATTCAACCGAAAATTGTAGTTTCGAATCTGAAATTGTTCAAAGCAAATTTCAACTGTTTAGTTCTCTTCCCCAGTCTCGATTTTGGCTGCTCTGTTATGGGTGCTATTTGATTCGAATTTGGCGACCCTGATCATTCATGTTGCTCTTGCTTGCTCTGTTCCATTCTCTTTGTTATGGGCTCTCTATTTCTAGGTTCCTTTGCTGCCTTTCATCTTCATATCTCAAATGTAAGAAATAATTACGGCTACATGTTGGTGGCTCACCTTATTTGCATTTTGGTGTTGCTTTCCTTGGCTAGTGTTTTTTTTCTCAGTTAGAGCTTCGTACTCGATTTCATTACTTTATCTTAATAGTTTAGTTTCATATTTAACTTAAATATTTGGTAATTAGCTCAATTTAATTTGTATTAATTTTGATCTTAGGTTATCGTATATGACTTAGTAACTCAATTTCACATTCATCCCTGAGGACAATACCCGTTAGTATTACGACAATAACCGTATACTTGGGGAAAAATCACAACATGGAAGTTACAACTGCAACCCATTATCTTTTCTCACTCTCCTTTCAGTCAGGTTCAATGGCAGTTAATATTGTGAAATCGGGTTATGCAAGTCAATATCTCTTCAAGTAATAAATGGAAATTTTATGAAATTTAATGGCTAAGATTGATAGACTTAGGAAGTCTACAGTGGTAATTTAACTAACTTCTGCAAAACACTCTAGTGCAAGTCAAAGGGATTCTTTTTTTATTATAGATATAGATTATTTAGGTTTTGAATAACTCAAATATAAGATTCTTTAAATGTACAAGAATGACATATTTGAAAAGTTTCAATCACTTGTACAATGACTTTTTAGTGAGTTGTTTTCATTATATTTTGTTGAGATACAATATACACTTAGTGCATAAATGCTTAAAAAATTTATATTTGATTGATCTGTATGATGTCTTTTAGTAAGCTATCACATATATTTTGTGAGTTATTTTATACACACACACACACACATCTGAAAGTAATTATATAATCAAACTTAGAACAAATTATGTGAAACAAATTGATCAATCTAAACAAATAAAGTTATGAAAATATGAAAGTAATTAGATAATCAAATTGGTCACTAATATATACAAAATGCTTATTAATACTCATATTTTGCTTTGTAAAAATGTACAACTCACTAAAATAGCTTACCGTACACTTGGATTTCGCTCACTAAAAATATACAACTCACTAATATATATGCAATGCTTGCTATTACATAAACATTGTTCACTAATATTACATCCAATATTTTGTAGTTTTTAAAAAATTGAACATTCAGGTTGTTATTTAGTGATCATTTGACATACAATTAATTCATGATTAAATAGTTCATGATTACCCTTTTGTTTTTCAATGATACGATTATTGTACCTTTTGATAAACATTTGATCTCATTTAGTGAATATTAGGCATATTAAGGGAGGAAAAATACATAGAAAATACCGAAAAGGCTTGAAAAGATGTAAAAATAAAAACCCGAAAGAACATATATTAAAAACAAACTTAGTTAAGAAGGATATTAAACTTTAAATAAAAAAGTTTAAAAGTTATAGATGTAGTTGAATAGAATATATTAAGGGCAAACAAAATGCAAGTAAATGATGAAAAAAAAAAAGCAAAATGATGAACTTTAACTAAACAATCTAAAATTCGTGGCATATAGTTTTGGGGAAAAAACAGGAAGATGAAAAGTCAAAGGAAATAAAACAAAAACTTTGTATAGGACTAGATTCAAATTCACGATCTAAGGAAAGTCCAATCATGGCTTTACCACCCAAACTCCTCTTACTTAATTCGATGTCTTGCACTAATAACTAAAGGCCATATTGAAAAAATGCACAACCGAACATAAACGTCACCAGCCTAATCTGAAATATGCACGGTCGGATCGACACAGCATGTGTCCAACCGGTTGCATCACATAATTTGCGCATTTATGAGGACTCAAGGAGACAAGGTGGGGACTCGAGAGGGTGTGCTCACTTGTCTTGAAAAGGACATAAACCCAATATGTAGCCCAAGACGGAAAGTGCACTGCCCCTCTTTAGGTTTACAAATTTTAAAATAATTCGCTTTGGATATGTAATTCTATAATCCAAAAGGTATATTTTCTTTCATTTTTCTTCCTTTAATGTCATTTACAGATGATAAAGATGGGAGTCGCACCAAACTCTGAAAAATCCGGTCCTAACCCGCCCCATTTTTAATAGGTATGTGTATGAAAACTTGTTAAAAAAAATAGGTATGGAGCGGGTATGAGTATTGTGTTTGAAAATGAGTATGGGTATGAGTATGGATTCTTAAAACTCGTATCCGATTGTGTACCCGATTTGCTAGTAAAAGGCGACCAAAATACGGTAAAATTCAAAAATATATGTTTGGCACGAAACTCTAAGTGTATAGTGTTTATTTATGTAGAAATGAAAAATTAAATTTTTTTACATTTTTAACTTCTATGAGTTTATCCGACATGAATTTTAGTAGCGTCGCTTGAAATTTCTAATCAAATATACCGTGTATGCAAATATGAGTTGAATATGGGTGACACTTTGCGCACTCTATGTATACTCGAATAAAACCTGTAAACCCGAAAAACCCGATGGGTATGGGTACAATCATTCAAAACCCAATGGGTATGGGTATGGGTATGACTTTTGAAAATGGGTATGGGTGCCGGTATGGCTCAACCCGCACCGAACACATTTATGAGGATTCAAGGAGACAAGGTGGGGACTAGAGAGGGTGTGCTCACTTGTCTTGAAAAGGACATAAACCCAATATGTAGGCCAAGACGGAAAGTGCACTGCCCCTCTTTAGGTTTACAAATTTTAAAATAATTCGCTTTGGATATGTAATTCTATAATCCAAGAAGTATATTTTCTTTCATTTTTCTTCCTTTAGAGTGTGTTTGGTAGGGGGGGGGGAATCATTTTTCCGGAAAATAATTTTCCCATTTTACGTCGTTTGGTAAAACAAGGAGAGGAAAATCATTCTACCCCATTTGAAGGAAATTGTTTTCCCTTGAAAAAGTAGGGAAAATGATTTTCCAAGCTCAATTTTCGTTGTCCAATTTTATCTCTCGTTTTATTTTCTTTTAATTATGCCTAGAATCACTCTATTTTCATTCTCATTTTGTTTCTCATTCTTCCCCTCTTCTTCATGTTTATCATGTTCATCGATGATTTCCATCGTTAATATCTGTAATTATTTCTTGAGTTCTCTGATCTTGTTACAGTTGCCCTTTTGAAGAACTTCACAATCTGAGACACTCATCATCTCCCCGTTCGTCATTTTCTTTAATCTGGATTTAATATCACTCAAAGTCAACTGAGTAATCCTTGGGAATAGTGAAAACATTGAGATTCATTAATGTTGACTCTCTCTTTTGCTGGGTTTGTTATTTGGTATATTTCTTACTAATGTTTTAGGTTTGATTTTGAAGATGAGAGAGAAACAAAATTCGTAGGTTGGGTTGGGTTGGGTTGGGTCGGGTTAGAGTAGTGAGCAGGGAATGGGGTTGATGGTAAAAAGAAATGAAGTGAGGACGGGGGTTCATTCTATCAAATAGCAAAAAATGAAGTGGAAAGAAAATGATTTTTCATTTTACCAAACAGCTGAAAATGTAAGTGAAAAATCATTTCTCTTGGGAAAATATTTTTCATGAAAAATGATTTTCTGGGAAAATGACTTTCCCCCCTACCAAACATACTCTAATATCATTTACAGATGACAAATAAATTATTGTCATCTGTAGATGATATAGGTTAAACAAATAAGTTAAATTAATTACAGTTATGAGGTAAACTAGTGATATAGATTAAAAAACCACTCGTGTTAAAAACTTGAAGTTTAAAGTTTTAAATTATTGTCGTCCAATATTGCGGAAAGTTATATAGTTTGATTGTATTTTCTTCGCAAACTTTTATAATGTGTTTGTCGATACAAACTCATTATTTAGTTTTTTTTTCTTTTCAAAATTGCCTCTTGTGGATTCGCCCCTTTTTGTGCATAAGATGTGTAAAAATCAATATAAATGTATGAGATGATCTTCCGCAATTACTTTCAAATATTTTATCAATTATACTCATTGCAGATATATTTTCCCGTTTGTTGCAATCAAATTTGAGGAGAAATTTGGAAACATGACCACCAATATTTTTGGAGCAAGTTTACTAAAATACATTTTAAGCAAGTATTGGTTGATGTCCCTGTACAAATAGCAGGGTGTCTTATATATGTATATAATTTATTATTTATCAAAATATATAGCATGTTTGACCCTTAGTTTTGTTTTTTCAGAAAGGGTGGCCAATGTTCAATAGAATTCAATACGACTTCCCACCTAATGATAGGTGGCAGCTTGGCTTGCTGACCAACATCGAGCTCACGTACCATTTCAAAAAAAAAAAAAAAAAGATCAACATAGAGCTTTTATGATTTAAATATTAGCAAAAGGTAGTTAAATTAATTAGTACATTCTTTAAGCATTTTAATCAAAAGTCAAGGTCCCTTATCCTACATAGTAAATTAACAAAAAGATTAATACAATCTAAATTTCAAACTTTTCCTTTCAGAAAATTCTAAAATTACATTCTTAGTTGTGTACGCAAATAACTAAAAGCGTGACATAGGTGAAAGTTGACTCACCTGCCAATAAATACATGGGGTTCAAATTCTAATAGAGGTATAAAGGAATTTATGTTACTTTTATTCCCCTATTCTTTTTCATATCATTCTCTACTTATGATGTTCTTAAAAGATATGAACGTTCAAGTGGGCTTGTGTTTTCAATATACATATGTGTGTGTATGCGTGCTTATCTGCGCTCACATATGTTTGCTCGCTTCATATTTTAGAACACACCCTTTAATTTGTAGTATCCTAATAAGACTCAACATGTGCCACAATTAACGATAACAGGGACCGTATAAATTGATAAACTAAAGAAGAACCCTATTAGACCAGATATCACGCTCTTAAACTATCTGACTAAAATTCTAAGATTGCTGAAGGTATATGTATTGTTTTATATGCTAACATAGTGGAACCAATGGACACAAAATTTTAGATAAGTTACATACCTAAACTTTTGATACTTACTCTACTATTAAATAAATTTCAATTATCACTCATGTGACAATTTTGTTTTTCTATCATGTGACTAACTATGATAAAAAAAAAAAAAAACCTTATTCAAGGACAAACTTTATTTGGTTGCATGTGTACCCGATTTCATAGAATCATAATATCTCATAACTGATTTTAATAATTCTTAGATTACGTCTCACACCGAAAAAATCTTAAAACTGCTTTTTTCTTGTTTAAAATTAAGAGAACCCCCGCCCCCCCCCCCCCCCAGATTTTTGCTCACGTAATTTGAGATGATATCATTCAAAGGTAAAAAGCCTATATCATACCTATAAAAATACATACTCTTACATGCTATATCAACGCTACAAATTAAAAATTATCTATATGATAAATATATAACAAAAAAATATATATATGTAATAAGTAGATGTGATATACTTATTGCATATATATATTTCGAAGGTGACAAAACCCTGTGCCCGTACACGACTAAAGCATGTGGAGGCGTGGAGCCAACGGGTGTGCATTCCCTTGAGGTCCTCATGGACATCAGAAAATAACGATTTTGCCACTGTTGATCCTCCTGCTCAAGGTATATATAGCAAGTCGTAGACCCCCACTTTCCATCAGTCCTACACCCCCCCCCCCCCTTCTTTCTCGCCTTTGTATCTGTAAAAATTCTCAACTGAAGTTGGGAGCAGAAGAAGAGGGTGAGGAGGAGCGAGAAAATCTTAGAAAATCCAAGATGAGCGATGTGAGGGCCAAGTTCCTTGAAGTCTATGCCGTGCTCAAATCTGAGCTCCTCAATGACCCTGCTTTTGAATGGACTGATACATCTTGTCAGTGGGTTGAGAAGGTGATTAATCTCCACTCTCTTCATATACATTTTGACTTTTTCTTCTTCTTCCATCGATATATTTTGGGCTTATTCTAATTGCATTTGCGATTTCCCTACTTGAAAATGGGTTATTTGTTCACTGGGTTGTTTTTGTTGTTCTTCACTTACTTTTGTTGTTTGTTTTCCTTGGTTGAAAGATTTGTGGTTCACTGGGTTCTGGATTTTGCTGCTCTTTGATGCGATGTTTCATTGGTTGACTTTGGTTTAAGAGTCTAGTGGCAAAGCCAAAATTTGAAAAGGGGTATCAAAAATAAGTTGGTAATTATGGGTGAGTGATATCGTTTCCCTCTTTTTCATTCAATACTGAGTTTTCAAATTAAAACTTGAAAGGAATAATGATTCTTTGGTTATTTTTAAAAAATATCTATGCATTTTGAGTTAAAATTCAAATCAATCCACAAATTAAACAACTTTAAATATAAAATTGGCAAATTAAGCTCATAAATTAAAACTAAGAAAGCAAATTAATCTCAACTTACATGATTAATCAACAAGTTTGATCCAGAATTGAAATTAAACCGACAAATTAAACAAATTTAGAATTGAAATTTGCAAATTAAACTCATGTATAGGCTTAAAAAATAAATTGATTTATAAACTAAGTATTGAATAATAAATTGATGTCAATTAAAATACTAAACTTAGTAGACTTTGAAATTCTAATAAGAGAGATGCTATCAACCAAAACAACAACAACAAATGAAAAAATAGAAAAGATGTCCGAGCAGGATTCGAACCAACGACACCTAGAAGGCTAGAACCGAAAATAAACAATACAGCGGCTCCTACTTCCCAGCTGCACGCATTCTCGATTAACGTATCACCCACAATGCTAAGCTAAGTTATATGTTTCTTTGTATTTTCCAACATACTAATTTATTTTTCTCTCCAGCGGGGGAGGGGTATGAGTTGACATCACTAAAACCACGCTCCCTCCGCCTAAATTATCTGATTTTCTGTGTGTGTGTTTGAGACTGGCGCTTGATTTGCGCTATGTATGATTGGGAGGCTTGCAAAAATGACGTTTGAGCATTCTGATAACTCTTGTTGACAACTTTGATCCGGTTTAGTGCAAGTGATGAAGTTTTATTCAAGTTAACGAGTAATGGGATTCGTGCTGCATTTTTGTGGAGCACCAAATAATCAAAAATGAGCTTATGATGACTACTGGATAAGAGCTCTATTTCTCATGCTTCTAGATCAATTGAGAAGGACATTTCTATAGAAAATTGTGTGGGAAGTGTCAGTCTTTGTTAGCATTCTGATAAGGACATGCTTCTTTCACTTGCATTTGAAGGAATAGATTCTCTTGTGTAGTTTGAATTCAAATTGCTTTTGAGCTTTGTCCTGTCTATTCTTGGATGATTCAGTGTGTTATTCTAAAGTTTTCTTCATTTGCTTTGTTTCAGATGTTAGACTACAATGTACCCAGAGGTAAGCAATAAAGAGCCGAATCCTTGTCTTTTTTGATTATTCGTTGGTCAATTACAGCCCACGTACTACAGATTCATATGTTTGCTGTTGCTCTTCCTGTCTTGTCAATGCTATATTTTTGTTCTTTTTGAGGAAAGGGGATTAATTTTGGTTGAAAATCGAATTTTGAGGGTTTTTGTGTGTGCTTCAAATAATTGCATCTGGTAATCTAAATTATACTTGAGGTGTATACTTCTTTTCCCTTTTTCTTAGCTATGAATCTGTGATTATTTTCCAAGTTTGGTTGTGTATGCTAACACTGGAATGCAATAAAATCCCAAGGAAATGAAATTATAAGTTGGCCCCAACTTTTGGCATCTATCATTCAAGTATCTTGTATTTTTAAACTATTTGATTTACTATGCGTTGCCAGTAGCACGCATATTTTGTACAAAAAAAATTTCATGGGACTTCTTCAAACAAACCTCTATGACAGCTCCTGATTGGAGTGAGTTCACACACAACTTGATATCAAATCAATCAAGACAGCTTCTTACTGGGCTGTCATCATTATCATTGTTTGCTCGACTTTAAATTGTCCTTTGATGTTTATATTTAAGAACCATTGGAAAGTAAATGACAGTTGAGTGAATGTTTATATGAATTAGAAGGGGCATCAGGTCTGACAATTCTAGTAACTTGATGCATCTGTGTGAACTACCCAATTCTTAATTCCGCTCCCATGTGGTTTTATGCATCACCTGGTAAAACTTGTCCTGATGCTTTGTGGTCGGCAGGGAAGTTAAACAGAGGACTATCTGTGTTTGACAGCTATAAGTTGCTGCAGGAAGGAAGGGAATTGACTCAAAATGAGATCTTTCTGGCTTCTGCACTTGGCTGGTGTATAGAATGGGTACATATATATACATATACATACTTCATGTCATGTAAAGTTTCCCTTCTTCTACTTCAAGAGTTAACAACTGATTTTATCCTTTTGTGCCTCCCTTTGACAGCTTCAAGCATATTTTCTTGTGCTTGATGACATTATGGACAACTCTCATACAAGGCGTGGTCAGCCTTGCTGGTTCAGAGTTCCCAAGGTATTAATCCGTTGTGAAAACCTAGCTCTTTTTAATGATTCATTATGGTACTTTGAAATGGTGATTGTAAAATCTGTTGTAAATGGAGAATTTCTCATCTCTTTTTAGGTTGGGATGATTGCCGTTAATGATGGTATGATTCTTCGTAACCATATTGCAAGAATTCTTAGGAACCATTTCAGAGACAAAAAGTACTACGTGGACTTGAAGGATCTTTTTAATGAGGTAATGACAGTGTTCAATGGTTCAAGGCGTCAACAAGGGTTATTTCAATAACCAAGTACTGACGGCTCTGCTTCTCTTCCCCAATTTGTAACAGGTGGAATTTCAGACTGCCTCTGGACAGATGATTGATCTCATAACTACCATTGAAGGAGAAAAAGATCTTTCAAAATATTCGTTGAATCTGTGAGTGGAATTGAAGTTATTTTCTTGTATAAATTCACACAGATTTGCAAATATTTTGAATGTTGCTGAGTCGAGTGTTCTGTTGCAGTCACCGCCGCATTGTTCAGTACAAAACTGCCTATTATTCGTTCTATTTGTCGGTAAGTCAGATTCCTGAACTCATTGGTTTTAGCATTTTCAAAATTGTATGTTTCATGTCTCACAAAACCAAGTTCCCTACAGTATAGAACTCTTAGTATTTTTTTGGGGCAAAACATGAAATAAATATTACCAAAAATACAGTGAGGCTACATCCTGCAGACAGTTTAATTAGAGCCAAGAAGCAAAGTGACATCCAACATAATTACAATCTGTGCAGTTCCAGAATCCACACTTATCTGATTATAAAGCTTTAGCTTTTGTTTAGGCCTCTCTTCTGATTCTAGAACAGAGTTTATTGACAGATTTCTCACTTCCAATATGGAGCCCTATAGTTCTCTCCTTCCAGCAGTGATATACAATTGCAGCCATAGTATTGTAACTAGCTTGTCAGCTAATTTGCATCCTGACACTTCTTCTAAGCCATCATCAGCATCTATCAATTGCTGGAAGGAAATTATTCAATACAGCATCATCCATTACTGTTTTTCATGCAGTGGCTGAATAATACACTGGAAACATAAATGTTTGATTCTTTCCGGCCTTTCTTCACACGCAAACAATTTTGATCAAAATCAATGTATTTTCATAGCAATCTATCCTCTCTTAGCAGCCAACCATGCATCAACAGCTAGCATGTAACTATATGCCTAGAGAGATGCTCCTATTCCAAACTAATTTGCCCCGTTAAATTTCTTTGGCAGCCCCTTCTTTTCTAATAACCAATTATAAAACAGCAGTGTTAGTGTATCTTCCATTCTGCTGCGTCATCATTTAGTAGGGAGAGCATCTGACATTACTAGTCTGACTTCTTTTAAACATTAGTACAAGGTGAATGTTCTTATGCTGGTTTTTCTGAGATTCTCATCCTACGATTACCCTAATATGTGTAAGATGGATTAGCTATTAGCCTATAACTAAGCTCTGGTCCTCAACTTTCTGCTTCCCTCATCAGCATTCAAATTAGCCAAACCAAGAAGCCAGAGTGTTGCTTAGGCAAGGCATCTCCCCCCCCCCCCCCTCTTTTGGGTTTTCTGGAGGGAGGGCCAAGCAGTTCAGCAGTAGAGAATCTCACCTTTAAATTGGATTGTGAAGAGGTTGTTTCCACTGGCCCCTTGGTTCGTAAATGTTAATTGCGTATTTGCATTCTACTCCACAATAGAATTAAAGCATGCTGTTGTGAGATATTTTGCTTTAGCGACCATTGTGAGAAGCTGAAAAACTCATTGAATATGGACCTTTTCGACTCTCTGTAAAGCAGACAGATTCCTGGTTTGAGCTTCAAGATGCTAAGTGTGTCAGTGCGGCGTTCTTAGATGTAAAATTATGTGACTCTCCATGGAATTGTTCTTAATGTAGTTGAGCAGTAGAAAAGTGGCAAACATGCTAAACTCATTACATATCCATCTATGATTAGAGGTAACTGCTGCCCTTCTGTGACATTTTGCCATTGCTCTTTATCATACAGGTTGCATGTGCCTTACTTTTGAGTGGTGAGGAGCTCGAAAATCATCTTGATGTCAAAAACATTCTGGTTGATATGGGCATATATTTCCAAGTTCAGGTCAGTTTCAGACCTGTTACTATTCTGGTGTATATGATGGGATTAGGTTTCAAGGATTTTTAAGTTCAGCTCCAAAATTACGTTAGCAATGAAGTGCAGCAAACTCCGCTGACTGCCCTAGTCAACTGCAAATGACTGACGCTGATGTTCCTTTTTCTCAGGATGATTATCTTGATTGTTTTGGGGACCCTAAAGTTATAGGGAAGGTGAGAGCCTAACCTGTCGCCCATTCCATCGTTGAATGGACTTGTCTTGAAAGTCTGAAATTTCGTATTTTCTCGCTCCATACCTCAGATTGGAACTGACATTGAAGATTTTAAGTGCTCTTGGCTGGTTGTGAAAGCAATTGAACTCTGTAATGATGAACAGAAGAAACTCTTATATGTAAGTCATAATTTGCCATTCTTGCGCATATGTACCCTAGTAACCCTCTC
This sequence comes from Selenicereus undatus, assembly GCA_017589665.1. NCBI lineage: Eukaryota > Viridiplantae > Streptophyta > Magnoliopsida > Caryophyllales > Cactaceae > Selenicereus > Selenicereus undatus. The sequence continues at coordinate 86,252,595 of JACYFF010031959.1, forward strand.
CCCCTTTTTATGTTGTTGTTTTCTCTTTCTAGCCCGAACCAGACGCGAAAGGATAGAGGTAAGAATCAATGTTGGAGTTTCTTTCTGGCTGTAAGGGGGTAAAAAAGAACAGGGGTTTGGGGGGAGGGGTGTCAAACTGCTAGGGATCGACCATCACAGTCCATGGTAGCTAGACCGAATACGGTATACCATCCATGACAAGCTCATGCCTCATGAGTCAATCTGCGGTTTCAGGAGAACTATGGCAAAGAAGACCCAGCATGCGTCATAAAAGTGAAAGAACTTTACAATGAACTCAATGTTCAGGTTTGCTTTCTTTCCCTTTACCCTTATTCTACCTCCTCTTTCCCTGGTCTAGGCCTTCATCCATTGTCTTAAATCTTTTACAATGCCTTTCTGCAGGGCATATTTGAGGAGTATGAGAGCCAGAGCTACGAAAAGCTGGTGAACTCCATCGAAGTGCACCCTAGCAGGGCAGTGCAGTCAGTTTTGAAGTCATTCTTGGCAAAAATATACAAGAGGGAGAAGTGAAGCCCGTCTGAGTTCTCCCTTGTCATCCTGTCTGAATAATTTGAATTTTGTTCAGCATTGTGAGTTTCAGTAGGTGGTTTTTGGTGTTTGTATTTTTCTGCCTCGACAGTCATATTATTTATCTTTGATGCTCCTATTGGAGACTGGCTGCCATTTTATCTCATTTTTCTGTTCAATTAATTATTCATTGTGACTTTCCATTCCACACTTGCAATATATCCACAAAAAGAACAAAAGGCTAAGGTAGTTATGGATACAAATAGTTTCATTATAAAGGCGTACGACTCCGTGAGATTGTCTTATCCATATATTTTGTACGCCTCACTTATAGTTGACAATATGCATTTGTCTTTGATCTTTGTACTGGTTGTATTTCATTTTCATTTGTGTCCTATTAGACCCAAAGAAAAAGGGGGCGGGGGGCACAAAAGGTTATTTTGAATGTGGGTGTTTTTCCCCTCTTTTTATTGTAATAAGAAAAAAAAGGTTCATATAAATAGAATCTAGATGAAAACTTGAGGACAAACCTTTAAGAGTTTTACTAGCTAAATAAGTTGATATTTGTTGTAATAATAACTTTTAAGAAAGTTGGAAAAAAGAATAGATATGAATGTGTATCTACCATACATTTGTGTTTTTTTATTGTAAAAGGAAAAAAGAGGTTCATACATCTGTAAAAACTGCATTTGGCAACCCACAAAATCATGGCCTCACCTAGATGGATGCACAGAATAGCAAAGAAACATCTGTGTTTTTCCTCAAATTAGATGGCAAAATTATGCAAAAAAAGCAGAGGCAATTTAGGCATGCACTTTTATATAAACCACAAACTTAAATTAGTCAACACCAAAAAAAGAATTGGTGGGGGGAAATTTTGGAAGACCCAGGAATTAAGGAAACTCAACTTTCTGAAAATGGGCATATTTTCTCTATTTACTTTTCTATTGTTGCCAATTCTCCTTGGGGCTCTCTCTCATTTCTGCCACCGAAAATAAAAAAACAAAACAAAAAGCATGGCAGGATAGTAACTTGATTAACAAGGCAGCCCAGCCCCTCATCGTCCCCTACAAGTCTTTGCCTGGTTTGATCATTGAAGCTAAAGTATTAAGGTGATTTTCCCCCCTTTGGGTGCGTGTGAGAGAGAATTATAGGTCGTCTTTTCCAAGTGTCAATGAGTTTGAATAGGAGAACAGAAAATGTAATCCATATGCCTTTTCAACAATTTGATTGGTATAAATTTCATACTATCTTCCTATTCTTTAAGAGTCTAATAAGTGTTACAATTAGTCTGCAAATGTTAAAATTCACGTATGTTATCTTACAGTTGACAGGTCTTTTTGAAAACTTCTTACATTAATGACAACTTATAGATTTAAAGTTAATTAAGATTGAAAAAATAAAGTCCAAATAATGTGTAGAATTTTGTATACAGAGTGTCCATTTAATTAACCATTTAAGTGAAAAAATTTACTTTTTTTTATAACTATTATGTGTTTTTGTTATAAAAAAAAATCAGACTTCTCTGTTATCAAATTATTTTCCTTTCATAGATTGCATTTTAAAATTAAGTACCCGTGCAGGAGCTAGGGACAAACTAGTTTATATAAATATAGATTAGGTTTAATAAGGCAAACAACATATAAACTTAAAGTGAGGATCATCCATAAATTAATTGGTGGAGGATGCACAGGTAACCGAGGTAACTCCTTAAGCCTAGATTTGATATGAAAAGGAGTTACTTTTCAATGTAGAAAACCCACTTTTATCACAATACACTCCTCACAAGTGGACTAACAATGAACCCTACATATGACATGAGGAAACAATCAATCAAACAGGAGCATTGCCTTACAATGTTAGGAATATATTATTTTACAGTACGTTTGTAGAAGGCAAAAATTTACGACAAATTGGATGATGCCACGTGTAAAAAAAATGACCAATCGCAAATTGCCATGTGTCACGTTGACTTTGGTGACCCACTTGATCAAAATTAAATGTGGCTAAAATTCAACCAGTCAAAAGATGCCACTGTCATTGATGATGCAGAAAATAAATACTTATTTCTCTTCTAAAATTAAGGAAATAATTACTAAGATATGGGCCTAGACCCAACGTCCAATTCAAACCCTAGCATTCGAGCCTATAAATAGGGGTCTTCCCCCCTCATTTTGGGGGGAACTCAACATTCAGCATCCTACAAGCTCCAGAGCTCAGACTACAGATGACATTCAGCTACCAAGCAACAAGGATCAAAGTCAGCTAGTTCAACATCTTCTACAACCTCAAATTGAAGTCCACTTCAGAGTTCTTCATCTAGTTCATCAATCGAGATCAAGCAACATCGCCCTCGTATCGATTAATCTGGTCAACTACATTCAACATTCGCAAAATTCAGAGCTCACACGACAAGGAGCATCCAGCTACCAAGCGAGAAGGATCAAAACTTGCAGAGTTTCAGAAGTTACAATCAGCCACTTGCATATCAAAATCAAAAACAGTCTTCAGAGTTCTTCAGCTGATTTGCATCAACCGAGATCAAGTATCAAGCCCTCGGAATACTCAAATCATTAGAGGATCGAATCAGATGATCATCTTATTGTATTAAATTCAGAGATTACACCCATATACAACATCAATACAAAATTAAATTCATTTTTCAATTTCTTGTCAAATTTATTTTAGGTGTAAAATTTGTGTTCACAAATTTGGCACACCTGGTGGGACCTTTTTGCCTCTCATCTCTTTCTCCAAAATACAAACTTTGCACTCCTTCGAAGATAACATGGCCCCCAAGAACGCTTTGAAGAAGGAGACTATCGAATCTACATCTGAAGGATCCGGAAAGGCTAGTATTGCATCTGACAATCGAAGCACCAGGGCGATGATTAGGAGCATGACCAAAGCTACTGCCTCCATCACCTTAAAGCAACAAGTTGTAGCTCCAACTTTGCAGTCACGCAAAACTCAAAACTTTGGCTTTAACTTGCCTGCTGACGGAGTCAATCAAACTGCTTGTCTCCCTAATTTGAAGCTAAAAACTCTTGCTATCTTCAATATAAAGAAGGCTCTACCATGTGGACTAGAAAAATTCCAAACCTACATCAATCCTGTCTTCCAATCTATCAGTGAGGAGAAGGATGACTATGGTAGTAGCGATTCTTCACCAACATCTTCAAGAGATTCAGTTTTCTCACAAGTTGAAGTCGAAGCCTCTGACACTGTTATCATGCCAGTCATGGTCACAGAGACTATCAACTTAGAGGAACAATTGGCAGATATGAATGCCACATTCAATAGACTCTCAAAGGAAAATGCGAAAAAGGATGCTCAAATCAAGTGTCAAAGCAAACAGATTGTTGATGTAACAAAGAAGCTGGGGAAGCGGACGTCTAAAGCTTTCAACAAATGCTCAAGCAGTGAAGATTCTGACAAAGAGTGTAATCACAGTGAGGAGTCTTATGATGTACGCAAACCAAAGAAGGATTCATCCTTCAGCTTAATGTCAGTTGAGCAAATTCAAAATTTGATAGCTAAAGCAGTCAAGGCTCAGTTGGGAGAGTCTCACAAGAGTCACTTATATACAAAGCCTTATACAAAGAGGATCGATGTACTTCGTATGCCTCATGGCTAGCAACCTCCCAAATTCAACCAATTTGATGATAAGGGTAATCCTAAGCAGAACATCGCTCACTTCGTCGAGACCTGCAGTAATGTTGGCACTAAAGGAGATCGGTTGGTGAAACAGTTCGTATGGTCCCTTAAAGGAATTGCATTCGACTGGTATACAAACCTTGCCTCTGAGTCCATTGATAACTAGGGGCAAATGGAAAGTGAGTTCTTGAATCACTTCTATAACATGCGCCGCACACTCAGCATAACAGAGTTGGCTAACATAAGGCAATGCAACTACGAGCCAGTTATCGATTATATTAATCGTTGGCGTACTCTCTCTCTGAAGTGTAAAGACCATTTATCTGAATCTTCGGCTGTTGAGATGTGTGCTCGAGGGATGGATTGGGATATACTTTATGCCTTGCAAGTAAACAAGCCTAAAACATTCCAAGAATTGGCAACACGAGCTCATGAAATGGAGCTTACAATTGCCTACTATGATAGACAGCTCAATGATGATGAATCATTCGCATTGTCAAGAAATGAAAACTCCACGCTTAGAGACTCCGAAGAGAAAGAATGTCCTTATTCTGAGTCAGAAGTGCAAAGCATTCAAAATACAAGTCCTACAACTTATAAAAGAAGGAAGAATCATATTAGACGAAGACGACACTGAAGAATCTGATTGATCATCCATTATGATCATATTAGAAAGTGCTTCGGAAGAGAACGACCCAAAATTGGCATTTAGGGAGCAGACTTCCAAGTCAACCTCTGTAGACTCATAAGTCATCAAAGAACTTATAGACTTTCAAGTCACTCCTTGTAGAGACTCGAAGACTCTCAAGTCACTCATGTTAGACTGTCAAGTCATCCAAACTCTAAGACTTCTAAGTCAGTCTCTAGAAACACATATGTCATCGAACTCTCTGACTCTAAAGTCAACCATGCAAGACTCTTAAGCCAATCCTGCATTCAAAGTCATAAAATGTCAAAGACTCCCAAGTCGCAAAACTCTCGGACTTCTAAGTCAATATTACCAGACTCCCAAGTCACCAAACTCTAAGACTTCTAAGTCAGCTTTTACGGGCTTTTGAGTTAAGAAGCACTAAGACTTGCAGGTAAGCTTCTACAAACACCTCAGCCATCAAACTCTGAGAACTCGAAGTTGATCCTGCCAAACTTCAAAGCCCGGCTTGACAGACTCTAAAGTCATCAAATCTCGTGGACTTCCAAGTCAAACTTTTAAGACTCCCAAGTCGTCCAATTCTTACAAACAAAATTCTTCATTCTCAAGTTATCAAAGACTTTTAAGTCAACTTTATAGGCCTTCAACTCATTGATGCCACAGACTACCAAGTCGTCAAAGTTTCAGAGTCCTAAGTCAGTAAAGCAAAAGACTATCAAGTCATTCAAATTCAAAGACTCCTAAATCATCAAATTTCGTAAACCCCCAAGTTATCAAATTTGAAGATTTTCAAGTAACTTATATTAGACTTCCAAGTCAACGGACTCCAAGTCAATGTAATTGTACATTTGATGAAGACTCTCAAGTCACTCCTAAAGACTGCCAAGTTACAAGAAACTTTGACTCTCAAGTCACCCTTAAGACTTCCATGTCCAAACTTCTAAACTCTCAAGTCAGCACAGACTATCAAGTCACCCACATGATACTCAAGTCGTCAAAATCAAAGACTTCCAAGTCGCCTAAAGATTATCAAGTCGAGAAAATTGTAAGCTTGGAATTGAATTCAATGACTCTCAAGTCACCCTTAAGACTTCCAAATCCAAACTTCTAGACTCTCAAGTCAGCACAAACCATCAAGTCACCTACAGGATGCTCAAGTCATCAAAATCCAAGACTTCCAAGTCGCCTAAAGACTATCAAGTCGACAAAATTGTAAACTTTGAAGTGAATTCAACGACTCTGAAGTCATCAACATCATAGACTCTCATGTCACCAACGACATAAGCTCTCAAATAAAGCCTAAAGATTCTTGAGTCCTCTAAGTTGTAGACTCAAAAGTCAAACAGAGTTGCTGACTTTTAAGTTATCGAATACTTTCAAGTCAACCTTACAGACCCTCAAATCATTCATGTAATAGACTCTTAAGTCTTCAAAGTCAAAGACACCAAGGAAACGGATTGTCAAGTCGGTAAAATGCAAGACTTCTAAGTCATCAAATCGCAAAGACTCCAAAGTCATAAAACTCTCTGACTTCCAAGTCACAAATCTCATGGACTTCTAAGTTGATTTTCTTTTCAAAACTGTTTATTCAATACTCCCAAGTTAACAAAATTACTGACTCCCAAGTCACCAAGTGGACTCCCAAGTCGTCAAAGTTCAAGTCTCTCAAGACATCGAACTTAAAAGACTACCAAGTCATCAAAGCTCTATACTCCAAAATCAAGAAAGTTCTAAAGTCCAAGTTTCAAACTTAAAGACTCACAAGTCATCAATTCCAAGACGCCCGTCCATCAAAGTAAAAACTGTCAAGTCATTCTGTCAAAAGTGTTGACTCCTAAGCCACTACGCACATTTTCAAATCATATAAACAAGCTTCAAACAATCACCAACTTTTTACAAACTTTTAGAATGCCTTCAAGTTGGGGGCAACAGTAAGGTTGCATCCTCCTTCATATTAGCGATAGAGGCGTATTCTTTTAAATTGGCAGTATTTTCCTTCAAGTCAGGCACTAACAATGTGTAAAATCAAGCTTTTGGAGTCTGATCGGAAGGGCCATGTCTTTCCTGTCTGACCGAAAGAGTCAAGCCTATGTCTGTTCGAAGAAGTCATGTCTGCACTTTCTGATTGGAGAAGTCACATTTGTTGTATGATTGGACGAGTCATGCCTTATCTGTCTGATTCAACGAGTCAAGATGTTGCTTTCTGATCGGGATAATTCCATTCACTATATGATCGAATGAGCCAAGCCTTCTCTTTTTTATCAGAGCAATCATTTTTGCTATCTGATCGGATGAGTCACCTTTGCTGTCTGATCGGATGAGCCAAGCCTTTGCTTTCTGATCGGGAGAGTCACCTTCGCTGTTTGATAGAAGATTCCAAGTCTGCACTGTCTGATCGGATGAGCCGCCTATGTTGTCTGATTGGATAAGTCATGTCTCATTTGTCTGATCGAAGGAGTCAAGCTGTTACTTTCTGATCGTGATAGTTGCGTTTGCTGCCTGCTCGAATGAGCCAAGACTTCTCTTTCTGATCGGAAGAATCGCTTTTGCTGTCTGATGGAAGAAGTCCAGTTTTTGCTGCCTTATTGGAGGAGTCTATATGTCTTCGCTCTCTGATCATAGGAGTCAATCCTTTGTTGCCTGGACGGAGAAGTCAAACCTTTACTTTCTGATTGGAAGAACATGTCTTGACTACCTAATTGAAGGGGGCACACCTTCATTGTCTGAATGTCTTTACTGTCTGATTGGATGAGTAATGTCATTCCTATCCGACCAGAGAAGTTTTGCCTTCACAACCTGAGTGGAGAAAGTCATGCCTTCACAAATCTGATGGAAGAAATGCAAATCGACACCAATTAGATTAAGTGGGGGAGTCTCCTGCGAAGAATCAAATCTACGGGGAGAAACGATTTCTCATCTTAAAAGTCGACCTCACTTCCTAATCTAATTGGAGGAGTCGTGGCTAGAAGGAAAAAATTCAAGTCGACCCTAACTAGATTAAGTGAGGGAATCTCCTGCGAAGAATCGAATCTATGGGAAGAAACGATTCCTCGTCTTAAAAGTCGATCGCACTTCGCGATCTAATTAGAGGAGTCGCAGTTGAAAGAAAGAAATTTTAGTTGACCTCAACTAGATCAAGTGAGGGAGTCTCCTGCGAAGAATCGAATCTACAGAGAGAAACGATTCCTCGTCTTAAAAGTCGACATCACTTGTGATCTTATGGGGGAGTAGTTAATTCAGTAACTTCCTGAAAAAAGAAAAAAGAAAAAAAGAAAGCTTTAGTTTAGGTTTTTTAAGAAGGGGCACTAAAAACAAAAAAAAGGAAAATCCAAAAAAGTAGATAAAAAAGTCCTAAAAAAGGGGGCCAAAAAAAAAGAAAAGCAAAAGGGGTATTCGAAAAAAGGGCAACTTCAAAATCCAAAAAAAGGAAAAATCGGAAAGTTGCCTAAGGAACGGATTGCCCAACTCATCGAAGTGCAATTACATGTGAAATTACGATGAAGTGTTGGTCTCGTTCATACAAATATTTTAGGGCCGTTGGCCACCAAATTGCGTAAAAAAAATAGGGTATGCAGCTTTGGGGGAACACGGGCTTTCTTCCTCCTTTTCTATCTTCCCCAAAGAACGCCATGGCTGCTGTGCTGAGATTGGCCCAACAAATTATGAAAAAAAAAGCTACAAAAAAAAAATTCCAACCCCATAGAATCCCCAGAGATTGAAACAACCCAATTCAAGAATTTGGTTTTCTCTTGGCTGGACATGAAGTTGATTTGTACCCAAAGCAACAAATTTCAGATGTCAAAAATAGAGGCTGGAGGCTCGAAGACGAAGAATCGAAAAAAAAAGAAGAGGGAAGAGGTGACTATGAATTGACGGCAACCCGGGAGGTCAATTTATAATAGTTGTCAGAAAAATTATTGATAGAATTTTACCCAAATTTGTTGACAAAATTCTATCCTTTTAGACTGTTGATAAAATCTATCACTAATTGTTGATAGAATTTTATCCTTTCAAATTGTTGATAGACTTTATCACAAATTGTTGATAAAATTCTATCGCTGAAATTGTTGATAGATTTTATCAAAAATTATTAATGAAAATTTATCACAAATTTACAAGCAGAATTATCTTAAAAAAAAAAAATCAGCATGGATTATCTACTAAGTCGGCAAGTTGTTTGTCTAAAAAAGGGGAGGCGGTCCACAAGAAAAAAGTTCCAATTTTCATCATCTTTCAAGTTTTCGAGACTCAACCGCTTCAAACACTCAAAAATTCGTGTATGCGGCTCACTCTCGAGGGGGCATTTGTAGATGATAAAAATTTTACGACAAATTGGATGATGTCACGTGTAAAAAGAATGACCAATCGCAAATTGCCAGGTGTCACGTTGACTTTGGTGGCCCACTTGGTCAAAATTAAATGTGGCTAAAATTTAGCCAGTTAAAATATGTCACATGTTATTGATGATGCAGAAAATAATACTTATTTCTCTTTTAAAATTAAGGGAATAATTACTAAGATATGGGCCTAGGCCCAACGTCCAATTCAAACCCTAGCGTTCGAGCCTATAAATAGGGGCCCTCCCCCCTCATTTTGGGGGGAGCTCAACATTCAGCATCCTACAAGCTCCAGAGCTCATACTACATACGACATCCAGCTACCAAGCAACAAGGATCAAAGTCAGCTAGCTCAACATCTTCTGCAACCTCAAATTGAAGTCCACTTTAGAGTTCTTCATCTAGTTCATCGATCGAGATCAAGCAACCTCGCCCTCGCATCGTTTAATCTAGTCAACTATATTCAACACTCAACATTCAGCATTCACAGAATTCAGAGCTCACATGGCAAGGAGCATCCAGCTACCAAGTGAGAAGGATCAAAACTTGCAGAGTTTCAGAAGCTACAATCAGCCACTTGCAGATCAAAATCAAGAACAATCTTCAGAGTTCTTCAACTGATTTGCATTAACCGAGATCAAGTATCAAGCCCTCGGAATACTCAAATCATCAGAAGATTTAATCAGAGGATCATCTTATTGTATTAAATTCAGAGATTGCACCCATATACAACATCAATACAAAATTAAATTTGTTTTCCAATTTCTTGTCTAATTTATTTTAGGCATAAAATTTGTGTTTACATAGGTATATAATGATGTAAACTTATTGATATTGACACATCATCTTTAAGGAGAAAATGTATGTCATATAAGCCAAGACACTGGCTAGGAACTTAGGATCTAGTCCCATTTCTTTACTGTTTCAATTGCTTGTGTTGTTGTGCATACAGTTGTATGTTGTATATCATCAATGTTTGTGTCTGTGAGTTTGGATTTGTACACCGTGATTATGATGTTTAGACTTTGTTTCTCAGCACTTCAACAATAATCATTTAAAAAACGTTATTTATGTTTAGCTAGTAGATAGAGAAATTTTATCAATATTTTTTTTTTGGGTGAGAATTTTTATCAATATTTTTAATTCATGTCATCTCATTATTTATTAATGGCAAGAATGAATATGGTAGATTGAATGAGGAATGAGAACAAACTTGAAAAAGGTGGTATGCCTAAAATCTTATAGGGAAAATAATGGAATGAGGAATCTTTGTCTCAAGTTAGCAATGATCCCTCGTTAGCACCGATAGACAGCCTTAGCTAAATAAAAATTAGTATTTTTGCTTTCATTCTTTTGTGGGTTAAAAATCAACTTTAAATATTGCGGTGTCTAATAAAAAAATTATCAAAAAGGTAATTTAAATAACTTATAATGACAAATGTTAGGAACTATTCTATAGGTAGTCAAAATGATGGTCACATTTTGTTGATATTAACATATTATTTTTAAGAAGAAATTAAATATCATATAACTTAGAGATGGTGGTTATGATGTTAGTATTTTGATGTTTTCATAGATTATGCATAAGATGGAAAGAAATGATGAAAAACTTCTCTATGTGAAAAATAAACTAATACAGAGCCCCAATAGTGCTAAATTGAATAGTTGGCTATACGACTACTCAAGCAAAGAGAGGAAATGTAGCTCTTCAATTAGAAATAATGTGGTAATATGAAAAGCAAAAATCAAGCAGTTAATGGGGTGGAAAGTCCTACTATTTCCACCAGAGCACGAAGGCCGGAGAGGTCAGATGCAAGATTACTAAAATCAAAGATGTCTCGAGAGTATGAGTTGATGAATCCACCCATCTTGAAAGCATGTTTGTGAATGATTTTATGGCTAGATTTAAATCAGCCACTTATGATACGTCTAATGTTGATACGAGATCTTGTCAGACTTGTAATGGATGAAGATAACAAAATGCTAATTAAGCCCACTTAAGATTCCAAAATTTAAGAAGCCATTTTCCTAATGGATAAATATAAAGCCAAGGGCCTGATGGCTTTGGAGCTGCCTTTTTGCACGACTATTAGCGCATCATCTACATAAAAGTCTGTGATGCTATTAGAGACTTCTTTCAAGAAATTAAAAAACTTCTTAAGCAGATTAATCATATGCTTGTTGCTTTAGTCTCCAAAGTTAGCAATCTTGCAATGATTAGTTAGTTTAGACCAATCACCTTATGCAACATTTTTATAAAATCATCTTGAAATTCTAGTTAATCAGATGAGACGAAATCTGGATAAGATCATTGAACCTATTCAAAGTGCATTCGTGTCTTAGTGCTCTATTCATGATAATATTTTTCTTATACATGAAATCATGAATAAGTTCAGAAATATGAAAGGTAAGAAATCTTTAATAGCATTTTATTTTGATATATAAAATGTTTATGATTGAGTTGAAGGGAGTTTTCTCTTCAAAGCATTACAAGATCTAGGCTCCCATCCTGGATGGGTGGGTTGGATTTGAGAATGCATGATGATGGTCTTTTACTCTATTATCATTAATGATGATGTGTGTGGTTTCTTTAAGCCATCTAGAGGTATCCAACAAGGTGACCCCCTTTTCTTCATTTTTCATTCCTTCTCTGAAGTTTTTGACTAAGGCCCCTCGAAAGACGATCTCCAAAAAGAAATGTGAAATAGGTATTCAAATTTCTCCCAGAGCAGATAAAATCTTATGCTTGCTTTTTGTCGATGACACACTTTTCTTCTGTAGAACTAGTTTAAAATCATGCCAAAACCTTAGTGCAATTCTAAATAAATTCATTCAAGTTCTGGTTAGCTCATCGATTTTCAGAAACGCCTTTAACTTCATGTAAGAATGCAATGACTCATGATTGACAAACTCTCTCGTTTGTCTTCAATATTAACCTCCAAGACAATCTTGATATGTATCTCGCATGTCCAATTTTTAAGAGCAAGCTAAAAATGGAAACCTTTTTCAGTATCAGGTAATAGAATTGCTAACAAAACATAAGCTTGAAAAACTACATGCATTTGCAAAGTAGGCAAACTAGCACTAATCTAAGCTTATGTTGAAGCAATGTAAACATTACTAAAAAGAAACTTTTTTCAGTAGAAATTTGTTCTAGAATAGATACCACATGCCTTCCTACAGTCTCTTGGGACAAGATCTGTAGCCCTGAAAAGAAGGTGATCTAGCTTATGGAGGATGGAAGCAGTTAATAGTACTTTCTTAAGTAAACTGGAAACTATTCCATTGACAAAGTTTATTAGTAGAGTAGATGTAAGCGAAATATTCTATTGATGAGAACTTCTTTTGTACAAAACCCAAAAAATCGAAACTGTGGTCATGGAAGTGTATCAAGAACAGTTGTTATTAGTTTCGTTAAACGACTAAATTAAAGATTGGGAATGGAGCCAATATTAATTTTTGGTTGGATAATTTTTGTGTTAATAACAATTTGGCTAGCCTGTTTCATCTCACTTATCATTCTTTAATTAATAGCTCTTCGAAGGTGTCTCATATTATCACAATGCATGGAAAGTGGGATACTGCCAATCTAGTTGGCTGGTGGACCACTATTGTTTACAGCTAACTCTTGCTACACCTTTATCCCCTAACCTAATCCTTTACTCCACTTTTGGGAACTATTGAGTAATGGTGATTTCTTTACTAAGTCTGCGACTTGGGTAGCTCACAAATTGATCCAGCAAACTCATCAAATTGGGAATTTAATTAGATCTGGAATGTAGACATCTTGCCTAAACTTAAAAGTATTTCTTTTGCAACTTCACCATGCATCTCTACCTAAAAGGTGAACCCTCCTCAAAAGAAGTATATGAATTGATCCCCTTGTCCCCTCTATCAAGATGAGATTGAGGATGACAATCGTATGTTCCTTCGTTGTAATGTCACTCACAACATTTTGTAGTTGGCTTGTAGCCATAATTGGAATAGCATCAATCCCTCATCTCATTGCAATATTGGAGTTTTACAGATGCTCTCAACTTTTAAAATTGCTATCTTGCTGACTAAATTGGATAGGATAGATGCTATCCTATGGAGTATCTGGAAAACAAGGAATAACATGGTGCTTCATAATTTCTAGAGGGATACATTGATAAGAGTTAAAAGAAGAAGAAGAAGCTAGCACTGAATGGTGCATTAGGTACAAACTCACATAAACAATTCAACCACTAACCCGAAATAATTCAGTTGTCAACTGTAAGAAGAAACACTGGATAGCATAAAGGAAACCACTAAGATAATTTATCAAAATCAACTTCAATGGATCCAAGACATCATGACGAGCACCAAAAGGCTTCATAATTTGTAATTGAGAAGGAATATTCATTCAAACAGTAGCATCCAAGTTGGGAACGACATCGATTTTGGTAGCTTACGCTATAATTATGAGGAATAATTTAAACTACAGTAGAATAAGGTCTCACTAATATTCACATAATGGGAGACAACAAGATATTCATCAAATCAACTCAAGGTCACATCCAAGCGTTGTGGGAAAAGCAAGTCTTGTTACAGGACATATATTACTACTTACATTCAATTATATAATCATGTTTACATACTCATATTTTTAGATAAGGTAATTGTTTGGTCAATTGGCTAGCAAAATTTGCCCTTTGTTTGCAGTTCATATTGTGTGGAACGAGGTGTGACATGGATTTACTTTGTATTCTCTATCAGGCTAACTTAAGGAGAATTCTTAAGAGAATGACTTCTTAAAATGTATTAGTTCTTCACCTTTCTTTAAAAATAAATAAATAAATATGAATTTAGTCTTTAGATTTAAATTTTTGTAATTTTGAGGTTGCTGTGTATACTCTACTTTGATAATTATCAATACTTGTGTGTTGAATGTTAGTGTAATGTTTTCAACCCTTTAATAAATAATAATCTAGAATATGTTAATTAGTCACTTCTTTCGTCCCAATTTACTTGTCCTGCTTAGAAACGATGATGAACGATAAATTCACCCATTTTACGTGCATCTTTCACCCACTTTTAGCTCGTATAATAACTTAATTCTTAGGATTTTTAGTTGTTTTATTTATGTTTTGTAGGAAATAACTCTAAATCAAGCAAACGTCGCGAAAAGGGACGAAGACGGGACGAAACGAAGAAAAACAGCGGAAACCGACGAAAACCGGCAAAATCGGACAAACCGGGGGAGCGACACCGTGCCACCAGTGAAGTGGCACGGTGTGGCCGTGCCATGTGGCACGACCGTGCCATGTGGCACGACCGTGCCACCCTGGCACGGTCAGGCCGTGCCACATGGCACAACCGTGCCTTCCCCCCAGTTCGCCGTTTGCTCGGGTTTTTCTATTTAACCCTTCTTCGGGCGTTTTTGCAGGGGTCGTTGGGGGTTCGCTTGGGGCTTCTCTCTGGCGATTCTTAGGTTAGATTGTAGGTTAGTTTATCAAATAAAAACCTCAATAGGAGGATTAGTTTAGGATTGAAGATTGTAATTTTGGATTCAACCTGTGAATTTCAAGTTCCTTCTATCAATTCAAGCCTAAGTTTTCTCTCTCTTTCTCTCTCTCTTTATTTTACGCTTTTGTTCTTGTTTTGATTCTTGTTAGTTTAATTCTTGAATTTGATTTGTTTAGTTTATATGTTTTGTTTTCATTGTTGATTCATGCTATTTAGTTGTTTAGAATTATTTTATTTCATTCTCTTTGTTCTGTTCTTCAAGTTCATGTTCTTAGTTGTTTGTTTAGGTTTTGATGTGTTTGTGATTTCTAGTTGGTAGATTGTGTGGACTTGGGTTGTAATTAGCCTCTTGATGGCTAATTGATCTTGTACTAGGCCTAACCATACCTAATCTATGCTTAGAACCTAGAGTTTTCCCTCACGCCCACCAAGTGTTCGATGAAATGCTTGAGAGAGCTTTCATCCATATTTTTTGGGCGATTGACTTATGCTGAGAGGTGAGGTCAATTAGCTAGGGTGGGAGAGGGAATAGCCGGGTTCGGGACACGAAAGTAGTATCCGAATCGAGCTAGGTCCGGGGTTGCTAGTTTTGTGGTCTAATTCGA
>JACYFF010031959.1:86267867-86328141 GCA_017589665.1 Selenicereus undatus
TTAGTTGGTTCATTCATTGGTAAAATCATAAACCCAAGTCCCTTTTTGTTTATTTGTTTTAGTAGTTTAGTCCTTCTCCCTTCACTCTCTCTCTGGCCTAGATTGAGACGCTTTAGTTAACCTCGGTAGTTGGAAACACAACTCCCTGTGGACGACACCCCAAGTACTCAACGATACACCTTGTACTTGGGGTTTATAAATATTAAAACTGTGTGGTTTTTCCCTAACAAACGACAATCACATTTATGTTTCACAAAAATTGGGCTTCTGGTTTTAAAAGCATCACCCTGTAGCTTGAGGATCATGATATTCCAAACTCACTTGCATTATGCTTTTTGACGCACAGCACATGATCCACATTCCTTGGTTTGTGTTATGGCTCGAGCAGCAATCCATCCCGTGAGCTCTTTCTTTGGGTTTTTTTGAATATAATTTTGGCTTTTACTTTTGTTTCTGGCAAAAAAGAGTTGTGTTTTGAAATGTACCCGTACCATTATTTTATTTGGTAATCGACGATGGTGATCCTTATATTATGAAAGTGAGAGGAATAAGATCTAAAAAATCAAATTACAGGATAATATGGAGGGGTAGAACCCCACTCAGTGATCCAAAATGTGAATTGCCCTTTATATGAGCTATAATAGTTTGAAGCAAATAGAATACTAATAAACAAGGAGTCTTAGAAAGAATTTGAAATTACTATCTCTCATTAATAGAAAGACTGAACATGGAAGATTGAAATGCAAAGTCTACAAAGTGGGGCACCACAAGAATAGTGATTGCATGAAAGTCAATGCTAGTATTATGGCTTGACACGACATCCATCGCGTTTGAGTACATTTATTACAGTTGTCATATCATACAACCGGTTGTATAGAAGTAATTGCACAACTGAATTTCGGCTCACTAGAAATACCACATA
This sequence comes from Selenicereus undatus, assembly GCA_017589665.1. NCBI lineage: Eukaryota > Viridiplantae > Streptophyta > Magnoliopsida > Caryophyllales > Cactaceae > Selenicereus > Selenicereus undatus. Next base: position 86,268,790 of record JACYFF010031959.1, read on the forward strand.
GCTCACTAAAATATATTACTATACACCCAATTTCGCTCACTAAGAATATTATACAACTCACTAAAATATTTTAGTAAGTTGAGGCTCATTTTTAGGGAGCTAATGAATACTTTTAGTGAGTAGACATTGTTGACTTTCTCTTTATCCTTTAATATGATATTGTTATGTTGTTTTGATGAAAGACAAAAAGGAAGCTTAGATATTGACATTGTTTATTGATTTGAAATATATGTGGTCTTGCCAAAATTTATGCTTGTCTCCTAAATAAATCTTGGATTTTGAATTATCTAAATATGGCCACAATATTTTCAATATCTCTTCCTAATATCTTGGATGGCCTAATTTAAATAAATAGACAATTTTGGAGATGTATATGCAGAAAATCTGGTAACTGGCCGTTGGAGGAGATCAAAATAGCCGTTGGAAGAAATCAGCTGAAAATCAGCCAGTTCAAGGCCTTGAAGATGCTGTTCAGTGCCTTGAATTCAATGTGTTGATCAACTTCCTATTTTTAGGTGTAACGGCTAGCTCAAACTCAAGGGGCCTATAAAAGGGAGACAAAGCAGCATGTTTAAATCAAAGGGACAAACTTCCAATTTCGTATTTGTGCATGTGAATCAGCTAAAGAAATATGGGACAAACTAGTGGTGACGTATAAAGGGACAAGTCAAGTGAGAGAGACAAAAATCAACATGTTTGTTCATCAGTACGAGCTATTCAAAATGCAACCTGATGAAACGATCAAGGAAATGTTCGCCAGGTTCACTGATATAACCAACAATCTCAAATCCCTTGGCAAAACCTACACCAACGAGGAGATGGTCAGGAAAATACTTCGGTGTCTTCCTAAAAGCAAGTGGGGTCCCAAGGTCACTGCAATTGAAGAAGCCCAAAACCTCAAGACATTAGCCTTGGACGACCTGCTCGGAAAACTTCTTACGCATGAAATTCATCTTAAAGAAGATGAAGAGGAAAAAGGAACTCAATTCAAGAAAGGAGTAGCATTCAAAACTAGGAGTGAAGACGTCATTTCCTCATAAGAAGAGTCAAGCGAAGAGGATGAAGATACTATGGCAACGATCGCTAAAGGATTGAAGAAAATGTTCAAATCAAAGAAATTTGATCCCAAGAAGTTCTACAAAAAGGGATCATCATCAAGCAAAAATGAGAAGTTCTCAAAAGGTACGAAATTGATAAACAACAAAAATGATTCTAACTTGGGCCCTTGTTTTGGTTGTGGTCTGCCAGGACATATTGTAAAAGATTGTCCAGTCTTGCAAATGAAAGCTGAAAAACATAAGCATAAAGCCAAGAAGGAATTCAGGAAAGCCATGATTGCCGCATGGAGTGATAGTGACTCTAGTGACAGTGACAAACAAGAAGAAATGGCAAACCTTTGCCTTATGGCAAAAGACGTTCAAGAAACCGAACCTGAAAACTTGGATGAGGTAGACTATTCTGACCTTCTTGAATATTCAAAAGATGAATTAGCTCAAGCACTAATCAGATGCATTCAGTGTGAACAAGAATATTTGTTCAAAATAAAAACCTTCAAGAAGACCATTCATAATTTGCTCTCTGAAAAAGAAATGTTACAGAAAGAGAATGATGATGTTCATCTAAAGATTGAACATCTTGAAGAAGAAAAGCAGGAAGTTCAATCCAAATGTGGAGCTTTTGAAAAATTAGCCTTGAAATTCACCAAAGGCTAGGATAATTTGGAGAAATTACTTGGTTCGCAAAGAGTGTCCTTTAATAAAGAAGGCATTGGCTACAACCCCTTAAACAAGAAGAAAGCATATAAAAACTTCTTTATTAAAGAGACATCCAAAAATGAATCGCACACCACATGCAATTATTGCCTGAGAAACGGACACATTTCTCACTCATGTCCACTAAGGAAGACAAACGACAAAATAATTCAAGTTTGGGTACCAAAAGGAACAAGACCAAAAACACGATCAAAAACATCGTTGGACCCAAAATCGATGTCATGGCTAGAAAGATTTGATTTGTTGTCTTGACTAAAGGGGGATGATTAAATTATATTGTTGCATAAATTGAGGGGGAGCCCTCTCTAAGTACTAATCCAGTTATTGAGATTTTGCAGGTCAGTTATCAAGCAAACTGTTGACAAGTCAGAAAATTCAGGGCCTTGGGATACAGTTCAAGGCACTGAGCTGTAGGCAGAACCTAAATCTTCTCTGTAAGTCAAAATCAAGGGCTTCAATCCAGTTTCAAGGGCTTGATTGCTAGTGATCTAGAGAAATAATTAAAACGGTCTATCCCAAAAGGAAGGTAATTTCAGTTTAAATAAATTGCTTCCCTGTGGGGCATGTGGGATATGTTTTTGAATCTTGACATTTTATTTTATTGGTTATTTGTTATAACTGAATTTCATTTTTTAAAATCAAATTTATTTTTGATACTAGAATCACCTTTTTCAAATCCAATCTTCCCTTAAATCAAGCAATTGTTTTTTTTACCTTCTACGCATGCCACTGCCTGACTGATTTACTTCCTACTTGAGAAACTTTGATTTTCAAAATTTTGAATCTGCTCAATTATCCTTAGAAGGTAAGCATGATTAATGACCATCATACTTTATGTTTTCAAGGCATGTGACATATTATTATGCTTGCTTAATACTTTGAACATCAAATAATTCTATTAGTGCCCTTATATGCATATATGTGCTTTTTAAGAGTTATTAAGTTAATGTATGCTGGCATATGCAATTAACTTTAATATTAGTATTGCCTCTACATGCATTTTTTTTATACATAAATGCCATAGATTAAGGGAGAGCATCTTTATATGTCATTGATTTGTTAAGGGGGAGCTATATGTGTTTGCCATAATTTTTGCATGCTCTAATTTTTTATTTTTTTTCCCTTCTTATGCTACCTTTTTGATGAAATACAAAAAGGGGGAGAAAGATTATGGCAAGCTAATTTGGTTATTTGATGAATCCATGCATTAGTTTTGTCTTTCATCAAAAAAGGGGAGATTGTTGACTTTCTCTTTATCCTTTAATATGATATTCTTATGTTGTTTTGATGAAAGACAAAAAGGAAGCTTAGATATTGACATTGTTTATTGATTTGAAATATATGTGGTCTTGCCAAAATTTATGCTTGTCTCCTAAATAAATCTTGGATTTTGAATTATCTAAATATGGCCACAATATTTTCAATATCTCTTCCTCATATCTTGGATGGCCTAATTTAAATAAATACACAATTTTGGAGATGTATATGTAGAAAATATGGTAACTAGCCGTTGGAGGAGATCAAAATAGCCGTTGGAAGAAATCAGCTGAAAATCAGCCAGTTCAAGGCCTTGAAGACGCTGTTCAGTGCCTTGAAGTTCAATGTGAAGATCAACTTCCTATTTTTAGGTGTAACGGCTAGCTCAAACTCAAGGGGCCTATAAAAGGGAGACAAAGCAGCAAGAGGAACAACAAGAGAGCCAGCACACAATTGGCATACTACTTCCTCGAACATACTTTGGCATTCATTGAGCTTAAATTTGCTTTCCTTTACATTTGAGTTGTATTGTTCATTGTGTACTTAGGTAGGATTATAGTGTTGAAGGGTCAACTCTACCAAGCGTAGTTGAAGGGTTCAACTTGAGTCTTGGAACTTAGAGTAGGTGTACTCTAGAGTTGTGTAATTAATCCTCCTAGTAAAAGTTCGGGTTAATCCTAGAGTTAGGGAACTCTAGGCGGGGATTAAGCCTTTTGAGGCCCAACCTCGTTAACAATCGATCGTGTTTTGTCCCGATTTACTTTTCTACATTTACATTTCGATTGTTTAGCAATCTTGATTATCTCCCTATTCACCCCCCCTCTAGGGTGATCTTATAGCCTTTGATTCTTCAGACATATAGAAACCAACACATCTTATATACGTGGGTTTCTCTTAGTAAAAAATATTATAGCTTATTAAAATGTGCTATTGTAAAAAAATGTTATTGTGCATTTGAAGCTCACATCTATACTATTCGTTTTTTTTAGTGAGTCATGATATTTATTTAGTGAGTTATAACAATTCTTTGGTGAGTTAAGAAATATATTTGATGATCAATATAATTTAGAGAGTAGTACTAATTGATCATAATTAAAAAAAAGAATGAGCAAACATATAATATACAATTTTAGTGAGCGTACACATTCTTGTTTATATTTTGACGTACGATTTCTTAGTGAGTTACATTGTTATATGTTCAGTGAATAGTACTTTATATTTATCTTATAATATGATGTGATATATCTTTTGGCTAACTAAATATAAGATTCTTTAAATGTACAAAAATAACATATTGTAAAATTTTTTGTCACTTGTACTACTTTTACTGAGTAATGATATTTATTTACTGAGTTGTGATGCATATTTAGTGAGTTATAAAATATATTCACTGATCAACACAATTTAGTGTGCAATACTAACTACTCCTAATCAAATTGAGCGAGAAATTCTTGTCATATTTTTGAGATATGACATATTTTAGTGAGCTTCGCTATGACTTTTGGTGAACTATGATATATGTTTAATAGGTAATAATTTACATTCATCTTTAATGTGCTACTAGTTAGGACCCGCGCGTTGCCCTGGAATTAATTTTTTGAATGAAGCAATGGTTCTTCGAAAGCTTCGGTGAATAATTTTCATGTTGACGTCAATACGTTGATCTAAACAATAAACAAATAATGAAGATTTCAGTCTAACTCAAAAAAAAGAAAAGTTGGGGTCAGTGGTGAAAAGAAACATGGTGCAAATGTATGGGCACAATATTTGTTTGAAAGCTTTACAATTGCGAAGAAATATAAAGCAAATGCTTTACTAAGGTGGAGTGGAGATATCATTGAAGACTTTCGTGTAGGCAATATTTTTGATAACATTATTAAGCACGTTGTTCTTGATCACAATCAAGAACCGTAACACAAATGGCGAGGTGACACGTGATACTGCAACATAAAGTTAGCCACGACAGAAGACTGACTTGGGAAGATATACTCCAACATAGTTTAATGCTGCCCTTGGCTTTTGTTGATTGTCATTGCAAAAGCCAATCTAATCGGGAATTGTCTACGTTTGAACACAAATGGCATGTCCCCTGTTGATGGACTAAGATTGACACGCAGAATAAACACCTTTTGCCCAATATTTCGACCTGTAATGATCAGCGCTTCAATAGCCTTTTGCCCAAGTTGCTCAATGATTAGGCATGTGTTAAGTCAAAAATCATGCATTATTTTTATAACTATTTCGAATATATTATATATATATTATTTCGTTTAATTTGTTTTGTTTTATATATATTTTTCAGGGTTAGTGTTAATTAATAAAGAGGAGAACAGAGGACGTAGAAACTCGGTTTTTATACACTTGGCTACAAGACGGTCCAAAAATAATTATGAAAATTATTATTTTCATAACTATTATATTCAGCTAGGGTTTCAAGAGTTGGAATAAAGCTAAGAATCTTGGGGAAGAAGAAACCTAAAGAAGAGATGAAGGAAACCCAAATATACAACCTAACCTCCCTCACTCCCTATATATACACCCACAATAACAAAGCCTTCATTCATCATCAGCCACGCCACCCCCATCTTCTTCACCTTCATCTTCCCCTACTGCCCCTTCTCTTCCTCACGCCACAGGCATCATGATACCCATCATCATCATCAAGCACCCTCCTTCTTGCCTTCACACACCATCATCATCTTCTTCAGCCATCTCATTCATCACCGTCCTCAGCTTCATCAACCTCCACGCCTAACCATCTCTCCATCATCATGAGCTTCATCTTCTTCCCCTCACCATCATCCCCTTGATCAATAGCATCACCTCCTTCATCTAGTCCTCACCATCGTCACACGCATCATCTTCAGCATCCTCATCATCGTCAGCAACGTCATCCTTCTCCTTCACCTTCTTCCTTCACATCAGCATCATCATCCCCATCGTATCATCATCCCCATCAGCCTCACCGTTCATCATCACCATCATCTTCACGCACCCCTGCTCAAAGTAGTGTTTTTATTTTGTTTTAGTATTATTATTTTTAGTATTATTATTATTATTATTATTATTATTATTATTATTATTATTATTATTAGTTTTAATTTGTTTTATTTATTTTGTGCTAGGTTTTATATTAAACATGAAATATTTGAGCTATTATTGTAATTTGATTTTTATTATGAGTGAGTAATTTTTTATGCTTAGTATAATCTTCTTGAAACCATGCTCAATTAATTATTTTGAAACAAGTTTTATGCTTTAATGCCTAGTTGATTTATATTCATGATTCTCTAGCGATTAGTGTTTATCGTTTATTAAATTTGTGTTAGATTGATTAGAATGCGTGCTAGTTGATTAAATACAATTTCGATTGATAGTTTAGAAGATTATAATACGTAAAATTTATCATCCTTTAGGCCTAGATATCACCCAAATTAATCATGGATTGCTCAAACCCATCTCTTTTAATCAAGTAATCGCTTTAGATCTTTGTTAAATCGATTTGCTGGTAAATTGGTTACAAAGTGTCAAATGATGTTTTTCTAATTCTTAATGCTCTAATTTGGTTAAATTTTTGCACTGGTGTAAAGATTATCAAATTAGTAGGGTTTATATTAGGTTTGGACCTAAGTAAACTAAAATCAAAGGAAAAACGAGGAAGAACCGCTGGTGGATATCTTCTACAGTTTAACTCATGAATAAATTTAACTTGTGTGTTAATGATAAATATTAATTTGCATGGTGGATTGAGATTATGCTAAGTATCTTTCATAAATTTGATAACTTTTGATTATTATTTATTGCTTAGAATTAATTTGATTAGTTTGTTGATTTTTGTTCCAGTTTTATTAGCTTCAATATAATTTCAATTGACCCCCCCCAAAAGTATAGTATTTTAGGAGTGTCTAGGTAATTTTATATAGCTTAGATTTTGATTTCTAGAGTGGTTATAATTTTAGATTGATTTATATTCAGCTTTAGTATTTAATTACCGGTTTGTTCGAACTTAGACTAAAAATAGTTATTTTTTTATTTTTCGATTTTAATTAATTCCTATGGTTTATATAGTGCTCGAATCTGCCCATATTAAATTTCGTAATGTTTGGAAATTATTTGATGATTTTTCAGATTTATTTTGTGAAATTGGTATGTGCAGGTTTTTAGGTAATTAATTCTGAAAATTTCGATTTTTAATTTTAATTCATGATTTTTAGGTGTTGTTAAGTCCAGAAAATTGTGTCCGAGATTTAGGGTAATTTTCCTGATTAATTTCGTATTTATATTTATGATGATTATTTTATTCCTAATTTTAGATTTATTATTCTGCTGAATATTCTGTGCTGATTTTCTGATCTGATTTTTTGGAAATAAATTAGATAAAATTTAGAGTTTATAAGCCTATATACCTGAAGTATAATATTTTAGGTTACTTTTTGATAATTTTAATATTTATTTCTCTGATTATTAATTGTTGTTTTGATTTTTAATTAGAATTTCAGTTACTATTCTGATTTTATTTTTCTGGATTATTTAGGAAATCTTTTTACTGTTTAATTTTCAGAATATAGTTCACAATATTTAGGAGCATCATTGGGTACTTTTCTAGATTTTTATTCATTAGATCATAATTATTTTAGAATTATTAAGTTTTGATTTAATAAATTGGATTAATAAAATCATTTAGGATTAAGCTAGCAATTTACAACAATCTTTCCTCGTGGATCGATCCCTACTTCCCTATGCTATAAAAATTATTTAATAATCGAAGTAGTAGTTAAATTTGTAACTCTTGACAAGCTTTACAAATTTTGGCGCCGTTGTCAGGGAAAGAAAATTAAATTGCTAGTTTACTTCTATTTAATTTTACTACTTTTATTGCTTTGTATTTATTTTAATTTTTTGCAGATTGCCAGCAAGTCTTAAGTTTAAAGAGGTAAGCATGTCTACTCTTCGAGAACTTGCTGCTCCTAACTTAGAAACTCAACCAATGTCCATCACCTATGCTGTTTTAGATAAGCCTTTGAAATTAAACTCAGAATTTATTAATTTGTTACCTAAGTTTCATGGATTGGCTGGAGAGGACCCCTATAGACACATTAGTGAATTCCTTATTACTTGTTCTGCTATGGTGCCTGGCTAGGCGTGAAGGTGATGAGACGAAGGTGGTGATGGTCGTGGGTTGTAAGAGGAGAGGGGAAGAGGATGGATGATGGATGATGGATGATGATGGAGCCGTAGGTGGTGTGTTGTGCGTGAAGGAGATGAAGAAGATGATGGGGTTGAGGCTTTTTTTTCTGATGAGGAAGAGAAGAAGCAGCCGTGAGATGATCGATGATGATGGTGCCCGAAGGAATTCCTGAGGACCAAATTAGACTAAGGGTCTTTCCTTTTTCTTTCCTTGGTAATGCTAAGGACTGGTTATATTATATGTCTGTTGGATCTCTTTCTACATGGACTGCATTGCATAAATCATTTCTAAAAAAGTTTTTTCTTGCATCCCGTATTGGATCTATTAGGAAAGATATATGTGGAATCAAACAAATGAATGGGGAAACTTTTTGTGAGTACTGGGAAAGATTTAATAAACTATGTGCTAGTTGTCCCCAACATTAAATAACTGAACAATTATTGATTCAATATTTTTATGAGAGTTTACTTCCTATGGACCGTAATATGGTAGATGCTGCTAGCGGAGGGGCTCTAGTTAATAAAACGCCAGCAGAGGCTAGAAATTTATTTAATTTAATGGCCCAAAATACTCAGCAGTTTGGTGCTAGGGAGTCACAAGTAAAAAGGGTCAATGAGATTGGTTCTAGTTCATCTTTAGAGAATCAGTTATCTTATATTACTGCTATGTTAAATAAGATTATTACTGGGGGTATTCAAAAAGCATTAATATGTGGCATTTGTTGTCTAGAGGGGCATCCTACTGATACATGTCCTACTTTAAAAGAAGTTAATGTTAATGCTCTTTACTCTAACCAAAATCAAAGGAGGTATGATCCCTATTTGAATACTTATAATGAAGGATGGAGAGACCACCCTAACCTTAGGTATGGCCCTAAGCCTAATCCACCGGGTTTTGACCAACCCTCTCATCAACCTTCTAGTCAAGATAGGACCAATTTCCTCCTAGAACAAGTCCTCAAGAAAATGGATGATAGGTTCCAAATTTTGGAGACAACTCTTAAGCAGGTTCAAAAGAAACAGACTGCAACTGATATCATAGTTAGCAACTTGCAGGCTCAAATACAAAATAGATTACCATCTCAGCCTTACCCTAACCCTAAGGAGAATGTTAGTGCCATAACACTTAGGAGTGGGAAAGAGTTACAAGAGCCTAGGCAGAGTAGAGAGGTTGAGCCTGAGTTAGAGGTCAAGGGGACTGAACCAGAGTTGGGGACAGAATCTAATCAAACTACTAAGGAAATAGGAGAAAAGAAAAGAGAACCTTATAAGCCCATTCCACCTTTTCCTAGTAGATTTAGAAGCCCTACTTTTAAGGTAAATGAGGCTAACCAAGAGATCTTAGAGACATTTAGGAAGGTAGAGATCAACATACCTCTCCTTGATGCTATTAAACAGGTGCCTCGTTTTGCTAAGTTCTTAAAAGAATTATGCACTACCAAGAGGAAGCTCATTGGTAATGAGAAGATAAGTGTGGAGGGAAATGTGTTTGTTGTTTTTCAAAGAAAACTTCCCCCTAAGTGTCAAGACCCTGGTGTGTTTTCTGTTCCTTGCAAGATAGGAAACCTTTGCTTTGATAAAGCTATGCTTGATTTGGGTGCTTCCATTAATGTTATGTCTAGGTCTATTTATGACAAACTGAACTTAGAAAAGTTAAAGAAAACCGGTGTAGTGCTTTAGTTAGCTGATAGGAGCAATATTTACCCAGGTGGAGTGTTAGAGGACGTCTTAGTCCAAGTGAATGAACTTGTGTTTCCTGCTGATTTTTATGTGATAAACATGGGTAATGCATGTCATGATATTCTCATCTTGCTTGGCAGGCCATTTTTTAAAACAGCTAGGACTAAAATTGATGTGCATGAAGGAACATTAACCATGGAATTTGTTGGTGAAGTTATTAAATTTAATATTTTTGATGCCATGAGATTCCCTGCTGATGTGAATTACGTGTATGCACTTGATGTTATTGCTGAGTTGCCCCAAGATATTTATGACTTATCCAATAAGGATGAATTTTTGACTGTGCTTACTAAGAGTCTTGATCATGCTGAGTTTCAAAAAGTTCCTTACCAGATTAATGATGAGTTACTGGAAGAGATCCAACTAGAGGATCCAGGAGTTTCATGAAGTCGAGCCTAACGACTATAAACAAAGGCGCTGGTTGGAAGGCAACCCAACGTTTTCAGGGAAGTTCCTAGTTACTTTTACTTTTGTTTTCATTATTTCTATCTGTTTGCATGCATTAGGGATAATGCATGAATTAAGTGTAGGGGGTGTATCCTACATTTAATTCCTGCAGTTTTTATTCTCGAAAAAAAAAGTAGAAAATCGAAAAAAAAATAAAAAAAAATAAAAATTTCTTTTAAATAATGCATGATATGAGTTTATGTTAGGCTTGCTTGTTTAGAAAAATTTTGTTTTATTAGCTATTTGTTAGTTTATTCTTTTATAAGTGAAGACTTCTAAGCATGATAATTATCCATTAAAGAAGTTTGAGTTGATCCTCATACATCTTTTTAATGAGTAACTCTCTTGATTATCCATCTTATTTGGTCATATAATATATCTGATTAAAAGGCAATAAAATAACCTGGCCCATCTCTTAGACTATTGAATTAGTTGAATAACTCATTAAAATTGTGATTTTACTTGTCTATTTTTCATCTATGAAAAAGAAATAAAAGAAAAAAGAGAGTCAAAGTTGGAAATGACAAGTACTCCTTTGAGGCATGCGCTACTGGGTGTTACCCTTTGGGACAATACTGCCATTGGAAAGCTTGCTTCCCATACTAGTGAGCCAATCAAATAAAGAAATAATAAGATGAGAATGAATTATTTGCTCCAGCACCTCTACTCTAGTGAGTGAGAGACAGGGAGTGTTTAAATTCTAAGACCCTATATGGGGCTCGAATATGTGCGCAATTGGAGTTTGAACAAAAGAAGAAGAGGAAAATAAATACAAGGCAAGTTTAGGATCAAATTTAATGAAATTATTCTACCTAGTTCAATTGTCTCTATAGCCAGACCATGCCCAAATTTTTCCATCTTAAATTCCTTTTCGGCCTCTTGACTGGTGTATGCATAACCCAAAAGAGATGGATAATTATTGATCTTGTTACTTCATTATGAAAATGTTGTGAGGCTAATGAATAAACTCTCTAAGGATAGTTGGATGTTTAGCATATATTCACTTATTGAAGGAAAAACTAATCAACTCAGTAAAACTGTTTTTCTAAAGCAAGCCAAAGCCCAGTATGAACATCATAGTTATGCATGACTTTATAATAAAGAAAGAGGGTAAGTTTTAGATTGAGTCTAAGATTTCTTTGGAAAAGGACGTCCAAAGTCTAAGTGTGGGGGAATTTGTTAAGTCAAAAATCATGCATTTTTTTATAACTATTTCGAATATATTATATATATTATTTTGTTTAATTTGTTTTGTTTTATATATATATATTTTTCAGGGTTACTGTTAATTAATAAAGAGGAGAACAGAGGACGTAGAAACTCGATTTTTATACACTTGGCTAGAAGACGGTCCAAAAATAATTATGAAAATTATTATTTTCATAATTATTATATTAGGCTAGGGTTTCAAGAGTTGGAATAAAGCTAAGAATCTTGGGGAAGAAGAAACCTAAAGAAGAGATGAAGGAAACCCTAATATACAACCTAACCTCCCTCACTCCCTATATATACACCCACAATAACAAAGCCTTCATTCATCATCAGCCACTCCACCCCCATCTTCTTCACCTTTATCTTCCCCTGCTGCCCCTTCTCTTCCTCACGTCACACACATCATCATACCCATCATCATCATCAAGCACCTTCCTTCTTGCCTTCACGCACCATCATCATCTTCTTCAGCCATATCATTCATCACCGTCCTCAGCTTCATCAACCTCCATGCCTAACCATCTCTCCATCATCATCAGCTTCATCTTCTTCCCCTCACCATCATCGCCGTGATCAATAGCATCACCTTCGTCATCTTGTCCTCACCATAGTCACACGCATCATCTTCAGCGCCATCATCATCATCAGCAGCGTCATCCTTCTCCTTCACCTTATTCCTTCACATCAGCATCATCATCCCCATCGTATCATCATCCCCATCAGCCTCACCGTTCATCATCACCATCATCTTCACCCACCCCCCTCTCAAAGTAGTGTTTTTATTTTGTTTTAGTATTATTATTTTTAGTATTATTATTATTATTATTATTATTATTATTAGTTTTACCTTTTTTTATTTATTTTGTGGTAGGTTTTATATTAAACATGAAATATTTGAGCTATTATTGTAATTTGATTTTTATTATGAGTGAGTAATTTTTTTATACTTAGTATAATCTTCTTGAAGCCATGCTAAATTAATTATTTTAAAATAAGTTTTATGCTTTAATGCCTAGTTGATTTATATTCATGATTCTCTAGCGATTAGTGTTTATCGTTTATGAAATTTGTGTTCAATTAATTAGAATGCATGCTAGTTGATTAAATACAATTTCATTTGATAGTTTAAAAGATTATAATATGTAAAACTTATCATCTTTTAGGCCTAGGTATCATCCTAATTAATCATGGATGACTCAAACCCATCTCTTTTAATTAGGTAATCGCTTTAGATCTTTGTTAAATCGATTTGCTGGTAAATTGGTTATAAAGTGTTAAATGATATTTTTCTAATTCTTAACGCTCTAATTTGGTTAAATTTTTGCGCTGGTGTAAAGATTATCAAATTAGTAGGGTTTATATGAGGGTTGGACCTAAGTAAACTAAAATCTAAGGAAAAACAGGGAAGAACCGCTGGTGGATATCCTCTACAGTTTAACTCATGAATAAATTTAACTTGTGTATTAATGATAAATATTAATTTGCATGGTGGATTGAGATTATACTAAGTATCTTTCATAAATTTGATAACTTTTGATTATTATTTATTGCTTAGAATTAATTTGATTAGTTTGTTGATTTTTGTTCCAGTTTTATTAGCTTCAATATAATTTCAATCGACCCCCCCCAAAGTATAGTCTTTTAGAATTGTCTAGGTAATTTTAGATAGCTTAGATTTTGATTTCTAGAGTGGTTATAATTTTAGATTGATTTATATTCAGCTTTAGTATTTAATTACCGGTTTGTTCGAACTTAGACTAAAAATAGTTATTTTTGTTATTTTTCAATTTTAATTAATTCCTAGGGCTTATATAGTGCCCGAATATGCCCATATTAAATTTCGTAATTTTTGGAAATTATTTGATGATTTTTTAGATTTACTTTGTGAAATTGGTATGTGCAAGTTTTTAGGTAATTAATTCTGAAAATTTCAATTTTTAATTTTAATTTACGATTTTTAGGTGTTGTTAAGTCCAGAAAATTGTGTCCTAGATTTAGGGTAATTGTCCTGATTAATTTCGTATTTATATTTATGATGATTATTTTATTCCTAATTTTAGATTTATTATTCTGCTGAATATTCTGTGTTGATTTTCTGATCTGATTTTTTTGGAAATAAATTAGATACAATTTAGAGTTTATAGGCCTATATAGCTGAAGTATAATACTTTATGTTACTTTTTGATAATTTTAATATTTATTTCTCTGATTATTAATTGTGGTTTTGATTTTTAATTCAATTTTCAGTTACTATTCTGATTTTATTTTTCTGGATTATTTAGGAAATCTTTTTACTGTTTAATTTCCAGAATATGGTTCATAATATTTAGGAGCATCATTGGGTACTTTTCTAGATTTTTATTCATTAGATCATAATTATTTTAGAATTATTAAGTTTTGATTTAATAAATTGGATTAATAAAATCATTTAGGATTAATCTAGCAATTTACAACAATCTTTCCTCGTGGATCGATCCCTACTTCCCTATGCTATAAAAATTATTTAATAACTGAAGTAGTGGTTAAATTTGTAACTCTTGACAAGCTTTACAGCATGTCCTATTACACAACCCCAAAGGTGGATCAAGATTCCTTGAAAGTGCTACAGGGGCGCTGACTTTCAATTCAATTTCATAATTAGGGAAGCCTCAAATATTAAGCCCGTGCAATATCTCAGCGGTGTTCATAGCATCTATATCGGGACGGTGTTCACTCTCACAAAATGCATCTAAACTCAAGTATGTGCGGGACTCACCAGGAAGCATAGATAACATCTGTAAGTTCAATTAATCAAAATCATTATTTATAAGAGCCAGTATACAACGCTCTTGCATGTAGGATCCATTATTGTACCTGGTAGATAAATTCGGGTGAATTTCTAATATTAACTTCCATAATCCTTGACTGTCATTAGGAATAAGGAATTCCAATGGAATCTCTATCCAATTGGGTTCATTTCGTAAATGCAACGAATCCAATACAAGCTACCAGTACCAAAATTCAAGGCCCAATCCGCAAAATCTCTTAAACGTTGAAATTCAAGATTACTTAAATTTGGATCCCTCAGTCCGTATTAATACTGAGATGCATGAGATGGCAGTGAGGCCAAAAATTCGTTCGAGACAATGATACTGCAACTATATCTGCTCTACTTCCCTTTGTAACAACTGGAAGTATTTGTCTAAAATCACCACCAAATAATGCTAATTTTCCTCCAAAAGGCACATTCTGCTGATCAGAAATATCCCTTAATGTACGGTCAATGGTCTCCAACACAAAAACGATGTGTCATAGGAGCCTCATCCCAGACAACCAATGATGTTTGTCGAATCAATACAGAGTTTGAATGAACAATATGTTGCTTTTGTAAGATTAATAGGGATCTTGAACATGGAATGAGCAGTTTTGCCAAATGGCAGTAGTAATGCAACTATTCCAGATGATCCAACATATAAGATTATCTTCTCTTTCGATATGAGAGTAGCAATGATTGGCTTCCATGGATATGTCTTACCAGTGTCATCACTCCCATACACGAAAATACAGCTCTTGTTATTGGAGTCATCAACATTCGTTATAGTACGAAATATGTCTATTTGTACGAAGTTCAATGTAGGTAGCATTGCGTCAAGAGTCTTAATTTTTGTAGAAATGTCATAATCTAACTACTCCCTGATGAGACGATTTCTTAATTTAAGTAGCATATCTGAAGAAGGCAATGGCATAGGAGGGTAGTCCTTTAACGAACGACCATGTTTCCTCAAAATTGACTTCAGTTCATATACGCATAGATTTTTCTTTTGATTGGTAGTCAACTATAACTCAGGATTCTGATGCTCATGTTGTAATCTTTGTTGAAGGTCCTCATAAAGGTCTTCCCAATGTTTATCCCAAAGCAGCTGAGGTTGTCCCACTTCATTGTACATAAGTAAAGAATAAAACATACTTCGTATTGGGCCCCAGTTGCCCATGTGGGATCTTCAAATAGAGCATCGTCCCACTCACTATTATCAGCTACCAATCCCAATGCTACGCAAGCTTCACGAATGTTGCATATTCAGTACCATCAATTGTTCTCAATTCTTGGAATGGCTTTGTGCCACGAACAATTGTAAGCAACACTCTTAGCTAATATCTCTCCCCAGAGTTAGGATGTGCAAAAGGAAGTTGATCAAGACATACTCGTTTTTTCCGTTTTGTCCATTGTTTGGCTCTCTGATTCCAAACATAATATATGGGGAATTCAACATATGTGTAACAATTTGCTGCATAGTCAAGTTGATTAATTTTGAAACCATACCATGTGCATACTAACTCTATGTTGAGCTCGATCAGCAACATCCTCTAAATTTTCATCATTAATGAAAACAACATTTTGTTGCCCTGGCAAGTGAAATTGTATTATTTCTATTGATGGATAATGGTGAGTTATTTCAAATTTAAATATGTGCCAAGCTGCTTCAACAAATGAAATATATCTACCATTTATATATTATTTTATCTCATCAACTTCCCTGTATTGAGGTTCTCTTCCTCCCTTCGTAGTTTCGAATTTTCCTGAATAACAAATGCATGTCGCTCGATCTAGATCCTTATACATGCATTTATCGAGGTACTTGATGACTTTTTTCTGCGCACATAGTTCAACGTTAATATGAGCATTATACTTCACACACAGATTTCAATTATAGGGAAGGACCCAATGGTTATCTAACTCCTTTCCATTTGTGATGCTTTTTTTGCCGTCATCCCTCCTCCTATACTTGACAAACCCATTCTCCTCAATAGGTGTTTTGTAACAGAATGGTTTTGGATAAGGTTTCCTACAGTCTAAATCTTGCATATAGGGAACATGGGGAATATCTAGACCACATGGACCATGTATCATGTGTTTGTGGCTGTAGCATATGCAAATGGATCAAGACCTTGTTTAGCGAGCTCTGCACAAATGAAGGAATCAGTTTCTTCTGCATAACTTGGCTTGTTATCATGTGCAAGGTTAAGAGAATATGAGCATGTGGTAACCCTCACTTTTGAAATTTAATAACATATATATCTACAAAGGAAGCAATAATTGATTCTAGTGAAGCATTACAAACTAAATTGGTAAATATTTCCAATAGTAAAAGACGTAAAAATATTGTGACACATTTATAACAAACCTGCAACGACAGTTCCAAATATATTTCTTTCTTTGAAATCTCGCATCAACTCTCTCAACCTCAATCGGAAGACCCGAGCCACAATATCTGGTCTATTGTTTGCTTGTTGTCCCAGCTGCTGTTGGAGGGCCTCTTCAATTTCTGGCCAATTCAGATTGCATGTAAAGGTGATGAATAAATCTGGATAACCAACTTATGCGCATATGGCCATAGCATCAAGGAAATGGCATCTCATGTAACGTGGGCCCCCCAGTAAATGAAGACAGCAATATATACTATCGGCTAATACCACTTGCGTCTGTCTCACTAATAGTGATTGCACCTTCTAGATCAATGTAAACAGCTATACGTAGTTGTACTTGATGTTTCCTGACATAATTTAGCCGCCATTGCTCTATAACAGTAAAACAATCAACAATAAATTATTAAAGAAACAATCTAACCCCACGAAGTAAAATGTTAGCCTCATTCAATCGAAATTCTATCCTAAACGCATAGTATTGACAAATGGTCACTCCTTGACAATTGCTAGTCGATCCTGTAGCAAGAGGAACTCCCTTCCCCAACTGTCTATACCATATGGAAATAGGAGTGGATATTGTAGGGCCATATGAGAAGAGTGAGTGTCATATATTCGTTGTAGGCTCCTGTCTAACTTGCGTACCATTATATCACTACCCATTTGCTTTGCATCGTCCCCTCCTACTATAAGGGCAGCAATTTCATCAGCAGTGGGTCTAATATACTCTCCCCTTGGTCGGCATCGAAGGATCCGAATATGCATATCATGTATAACGCCACTATGGAGAGCATTTCTGAATACACGTACATAGGGATTGCATTCATCATATTCAACATGTGTTGTAAGTCTTCTATAGGAGATAACCTAACTCCATTGGAACTATTGTTTCTGTTTAATGCATGTACTCAATTTTGAGACTCAAAATGTGTGTTATATATATAAGTTTGTGCAAATCTTCATGGTCGTCCTTCTTGCTGTAGTAAAGACCCAATTTGATGATAATTTTCACTGCTTATACGAAATGTGTAGGGTCCACGTTCATCGATGACATAATTTTCAATAAATGCTCCTATGGAAGTGAAGGACATCATAGAGTTATAATCCCGTATATTCTCCATGAAATTTCTATTATTGAACATAGAACCAAGTAGAGGTGGGGGTGCAAGTAACAAATCCAATCAAACTTGGCCGTAATAGCATCAGATATTAATGCAAGGCGGACCCCTTCTTCTACTAGCAGCTAGTTCATCATACCATATTATTGCATTACAATCACTACATGGAAGCATGCTTCTAGTGAACAACCAACGACGCTCAAACCTTCTAATAGTGGAGTTCTTTCCTGATCGTGATAGAGATAAGTTCAACAATGTAGCTTCTTCTTCGTATCATTGATGTTATGCAATATAGTGTGGGTCATTAACATTTGGGCACCTTCTTGTGGACAGCCTCCACCTAGCGTTCAATCAGGCTTTTTTATATCGCAACGGCTTTCGGGTAGATTCAATAGATCACATGGTGTCATCCATAGCGATATGAATGAAACAATACTATAGTCTGGAAATGAAGGTCTAATAAGCAAGTACTTTTAAGGTTTAGAAGTTCTCGACATCATATCATATTACTTTCTGCAATACATACTTCTATATGAGAGTTCCTTTTTATTGATTTACAACAATTAAATTTCAAAGCAGATAATTGTTTTCTGTTATAAAAAGTTTCAATCTAAATTGTATGTGTTAGAAAAGGGTTGTCAGTTAATATTTATATGTGTTATCACTTTTAAGGGGTTGTGGGATTTAACAGTGGACATGACATGTTTCTTGCAGTATGCGATTGTATAAATGAATGCATAACTTTTTGATGTTTCTCAACTATAATATTCTTGATGTAAAGGCGTTATACTTAACTAAGAAGTTTCAATTTCAATTATACATATAAGAAAGAATCAGGATTTGCATAGAAATGTTTTTTTGATGGTTCATGGACATGGATGAAGTTGTGTAATGATGTCAGTGTGATGAATATTATAATGTGAAGAATATATTGTTTTTTGAGTAATTTACAACAATAGTACTCTAGAATTAAAGTAGGTTTTGCTATGTTATAGGAACTTCCAATTTTTTCACCCCAAAAAAATGAAACTTCCAATTTAAAATGTACATATAAGAAAATGGATATTAGTTAATAAGTAATTTGTTTTTTGTTTTTACTTTTGAATTTATAGATAGTATAACAGTTAGTTTATGCAGTACGCAATTATATAATTAAATGAATACGTCTAAAGTACACATATAGGAAATGGGTTGAAATCAATTATTGTATAAATATTTGATATTTACGCATTGGTTGGATTAAAAACGTCCAAACGGTATGTAGATTGTTGACTTTCTCTTTATCCTTTAATATAATATTGTTATGTTGTTTTGATGAAAGACAAAAAGGAAGCTTAGATATTGAGATTGTTTATTGATTTGAAATATATGTGGTCTTGCCTAAATTGATGCTTGTCTCCTAAATAAATCTTGGATTTTGAATTATCTAAATATGGCCACAATATTTTCAATATCTCTTCCTAATATCTTGGACGACCTAATTTAAGTAAATAGACTATTTTGGAGATGTATATGCAGAAAATCTGGTAACTAGCCGTTGGAGGAGATCAAAATAGCCGTTGGAAGAAATCAGCTGAAAATAAGTCAGTTCAAGGCCTTGAAGATGCTGTTCAGTGCCTTGAAGTTCAATGTGAAGATCAACCTCCTATATTTAGGTGTAACAGCTAGCTCAAACTCAAGGGGCCTATAAAAGGGAGACAAAGCAGCAAGAGGAAAAACAATAGAGCTAGCACACAATTGGCATACTACTTCCTCAAGCATACTTTGGCATTCATTGAGCTTAAATTTGCTTTCCTTTACATTTGAGTTGTATTGTTCATTGTGTACTTGGGTAGGATTATAGAGTTGAAGGGTCAACTCTACCAAGCCTAGTTGAAGGGTTCAACTTGAGTCTTGGAACTTAGAGTAGGTGTACTCTAGAGTTGTGTAATTAATCCTCCTAATAAAAGTTCGGGTTAATCCTAGAGTTAGGGAACTCTAGGCGGGGATTATGCCTTTTGACGCCCAACCTCGTTAAAAATTGATCGTGTCTTGTCCCGATTTACTTCTCCGCATTTACATTTCGATTATTTAGCAACCTTGATTATCACCCTATTCACCCCCCTCTAGGGTGATCTTATAGCCTTTAAATTGTACATATAAGAAAATGGATATTAGTTAATAAGTAATTTGTTTTTTTTTTTACTTTTGAATTTATAGATAGTATAACAGTTAGTTTATGCAGTACGCGATTATATAATTAAATGAATACGTCTAAAGTACACATATAGGAAATGGGATGAAATCAATTATTGTATAAATATTTGATATTTACGCATTGGTTGGATTAAAAACGTCCAAACGGTATGTAGATGTTGGTGGAATTTGTTATTGTAACTTATGTGGGCATTAAAGAAATGTAAAAGTTTTATACTCAATGGAACTTAAGAAATGTGGTAAATTGGTATGAGTTCTTTTTCTATACGAAAACAATTAATTTTTTTTTGAAGAACAAATTTATAAAATAGCCTTTCATGACATGACATTTATAACTTGAATGAAGATGCTAATTGCTCCAGATAATCAACTCACACAAATTTAAATATTGCCAATGTACTTGTATAAACTAAGACATATATAAATGAGAGGTTGGGGAACTAACAAAATAAATAAACTCTCACAATCGTTTATGTTGGTAATAGTGCAAAGGAAAAGAGAGATAGAGACATATTGATAATACCTATGAACTTAGTATATCATAAGTGATAGAAGGTTTAACAGCTAATAGTATTGTAACTTAAGTCACCCACTTAAATAGTTATGCGCATGTCTTGTGTTATTAATCTAGAAACCTAGATTAAAACATCCAAAAATGAATGTGATAATCGAAAATAATGTAAATTAACAAGGTTCGAGTGTAAGTCAACTGCACGTGAACTTCACCTGCTATCAGCACTTGCAGCATCATTGGTCGAACTCAAAAATGAATTTTGACTGAATTCCGGTGTCTCTTGATTTGTATATGTCAAGGGTTTAGTATTAGAGAAAAATAAAGATCCTAATGCTCATAATATTCCACAAAAATACAAATATGAAATGAAGCAATCAACTATTGAATCATAATGAAATTGTTACCGAATACACCAACTAAATTTTATAGCTGTAATTGTTGTTAATCGGTGGGGGTTTTTTTTAAGGAACCAACATTGTTTTCAAAACTTCTTGTAAAATGTAGACAAAATAATAATGTGTACAGGATAGAAAAGGCTATATGAGGCAGATAAAAAAAAAATATGCTACTGGCAAGGAGGCTGAGGCAATAGAATTGCAAATATATCGGTTGTATTTTCTAGTGAACAGATAGAAAAAGTGGAATCAAATGTGTACTCTTTGATCACATAATAGAATCCAATATCAGCAAATCATTTTTCTAGTTAACAAATTAAAGTGAGATGTAACCCCTCCCCACTTTGCATTTCTATATCTGAATGAAAAAAGAAAAAAACAATACACCTAATAAACAACATCAATTACTTGTACAGTAGAAAAAGCAATTATTTCAATGACCATATCCAACAAATTCTTGTATGCAATGGTGTTACGATGAATTATCGTGAGAGCGCGTATGTGACAAAATATTTTCCTTTCAAATTTATGAAGCAATTAATAGTGCATGAAACGTCTTACAATAGAAGTCATCGTAAGACGGTCTCACACAAGACTTACTGACTCTATTATAACTAGATTTATGGGTTTAAATTTATAGTATAACTATTGAATTAAAGTTCCTAGAACTATTTGATGGTATGTAATGGATTAGATCAAGTTCATCCATATTAAGCTTTGGAGTAACCCCCCCCCCCCCCCCGCCCCCCAAAAAAAATATTAACACTTTTCTCAAAAAAACAAATGTTGTTATTTCATAATTGAAGAACACGAGTCCTAAATGTAATTTAGCATCCTAATTATTTGGTTAATTAATTTGGAAGTTGAATTTATTGTATGCATCACTTCAAATCCAAATTCTATCGCAAATTGGCAATTTCAATAGTTCCAAATTAGAAGCATTAACAATGGCATTTACAACTTTGCTTTGAATCTATATTTGTAATAAAAGAAGAATCCATTTGACTCTCTTCTCCTTAATTAGTGGGAAATGGGTCATTTATAACCCTTGATTAAATTACACAAAACATCTCAACCATTACTTTATTTTGTTAACTTTTAAACATAATTAGAAAGAATAATCATTGTCAATCCCAAATTCACAGTTGTTTTTTGCTGGCGCCACACCTACTTCTTAGATCCCGCTCTCTCCCTAAACTGCCAAGACATGCCACCCCTCAACCACTCTCTCTCCAAGGCTCATCTCTCTCCTTCTTTCCATCTGACATACACAGGGTACAGTGAGTTTTAGTTTTCATTTCAAATTGTATTTTTAACCATTATTGGGTTATCATGAGCTTTGGCCTATGATAGTGGGCTCTTGGATCACTGGGTACAGTAGATAAATGGTACTTTTTAAACAAACTTTTATGTTAGAGGAGGGGGAGATGGTGTAATTTTGTGGGCACTGAAAATCTATAGATGTAATGAAATCTGTGTGTGTATACTCTAATTGAGCCCATCAATTAATAGTTCAGAATTAGGATATTTCTGCTTAGTAAATTGTTGTTTACATTACCAACATTTTGTCACAATCGCTACTTGAAAATTGTATGAACTATGTGGGATCATTGTTCTAATTATTTTTTCCCGACACTCTTTTCAAGCATTTTGACTTGGCACTAATAAGTAATACTCTTCTATCTAGGAACTTCTGCCTTTTTCAGTGACATGTTTGATGTTTTTCATATGTGTAGATTGAATGAACATTAGCATTGCATTGTATTTCAACAAAACATCTGCCATATAAGAAAACACACATGAAATCAGGTATATGCCTTTCTACTGAATGCAATTGATGTCTTCCCAGTTACTGCAATTATTGTGTTTCTATGTATACTGTTCACTAGGTTGACTCTAATCACATTTGCATTAATTTCTAAGGAATCCTATATGACAACTAATTCATTGTGATACGATTGTTCCATTTTATACTAGAACCTATGCATATATTGTTATCTCATATCCTTGTTCTCTAAACCTTTAGATAAAGAGTTTGAGGAGGTGGTGTCTTGGAAGGGGGTCAGGGGAGGAATTGAATACAAATTCGAATTTTATGCTCATAATTGTAAGTAATTTCTTTTCCAAAAAGTTTTGTTGGTATATTTTATCATAACGGCAGCATGGGCTTTCGATGTTGAATTGATTGAAGTTTGCAGCTTAGTGAATTTGATTTTGCCTATATTTATTTGGTCTAAGAGGTCATCACTGACATTTTTTCTCTATGAATTCTCTAACTATCTCAAGAACTCTTCTATTCCTTCATGTTTCTATCAGTTTTCTAATTTATTAAGAATTATTTCAAATTTAATTTTTTGTTTCAAATTTGATAATCAAGTAATTTTACAGTGCTATGGATTCTGTGATTTTGCTGGTTGCTTTATAATTAGTACAATCTTGATTGCTTGGTGCGATCTTTTTTTTTGGGTATGAGAATTAACAAGTTTTTCAAATTTTGTAGCTTACAGATGCAATATTTTTGCTTGACATTTATGTTGTTTTTTTCGGTTTTGTAGATATTGATCATTTTATTAAGCTATGGCTCTTATTTCTTTATAATTTGTGATTCTTTTAAAAAAATTTATTCCTTTTGATTCCTTCTTTCGGCTCTAGAATAGACTTACTGTACTGGCTCCTAAAGTTGAGAAACATTTCGTACGGAGATTTTTTTTCCATTGCTATTATTATGGACCATATGAGAGGAGGGGATTTCAAATTGGAAAAGAATTTCACTAGGATTAATGGTAATTGTGGAAATTGAGAAGCATAACTATAAGAAATGCAGGATATCTAAACTACTACTCATCATTCATTAATGCGGTATTGTTTCCAAATATTTTCATTGATTTTTTTTAAAAGACCCTAATGCAATAAGAACAATAAAAAATGACAATTGCACTATATCTTTTTTTTAACCGAAAAAGAATAACTCAGCATTAGAAATTTGATATCATAAGTTTACAAAAGCCGATCTCAACTAAATTCTCCCCATTTCTCAATGACCCGCTCCCCAAATTTACCAAAAATTAAAGAGAATTAGCTAGTTTCATTTGAAGAATTAATAACAGAAAAGGGGATGGCTAAAACAAAGAAGTAAAAGGAGATGAAAATAGATTACCAAAACAAACCAATGCAAAGATTCCACAGTGAGAGTTGAGGGGGAAAACATAATGGCACCAAGAACTTATGCAAATTGAAGTAGGAGAAAAGGCAAATAAATTAATTTAAAAAATGACGAACTAATTACCTTACTGTAGATAACCTCAGCCATCTTTATGCCCTCACCTTTAGTTCTCTACACCGAAAGAAGAAAAGTGACTGATAAGTCTCTCCCACAACAAAACTGATATATAAAGTACAACAAAAACTCAATTAAGAAACAAACAAACACCATAGACAGGAGAGAGGGAGTGACACAGACGAAGAAGCAACTATCTTCTGTTATTGTGTGTTTAATTTTTTCTCTGTTAAGAAAGGGGAGATAAAGTACAGAAATCCATAAGCCTGATATATTAAGTACAACAAAAACACAATCAAGAAATAAAATCAAACACGATAGATAGGAGAGAGGGAGCAATAGAAACGATAAACCTATGAATATATTGTTATGTCATGTCCTTGTCCTCTAAACCTTTAAATAAAGAGTTTGAGGAGGTGGTGTCTTGGAAGGGGGGCAGGGGAGGAAGTGAATACAAATTCAAATTTTATGCTCATAATTGTGAGTAATTCCTTTTCCAAAATTTTTGTTGGTATATTTTATCATAATGGCTCGATGTTGAATTGCTTGACATTTGTAGATTAGTGAATTTGATTTTGCCTATATTTATTTGGTCTAAGAGGTCATCACTGACATTTTTGCTCTGTGGATTCTCTAAATATCTGAACAACTCGTCTATTCCTTCAAAGTTTCTATTGGTTTTCTAATTTATTAGGAACTATTCCAATTTTAATTTTTTGTTTTAAATTTGATAATCAAGTAATTTTGCGATGCTATGGATTATGTGATTTTGCTGGTGGCTTTATAATTAGTTCGGTTCTTGATTGCTTGGTACGATCTTTTTTGTTTGGGTATGAGAATTAATATGTTTTTCAAAGTTTGTACCTTATAGATGCAATATTTTTGCCTGACATTTAGTTTGTTTTTTTTTGTCATGTAGATATTGATCATTTTAGTAAGCTACGCCTCTTATTTGTTTATAATTTGTGATTCTTTTAAAAAAATATTTATTCCTTTTTTATTCCTTCTTTCGGGCTAGAATAGACTTACTGTACTAGACCCTAGAGTTGAGAAACATGTTGTACGGAGATTTTTTTTTTTTTGGCATTGCCATTATTATGGACCATCTAAGAGGAGGGGATTTCAACTTGAAAAAGAGTGCTACCAGGATTAATGGTGGTTGTGGAAATTGAGCAGCACAACTATAAGAAATGTAGGACATCTAAACTACTACTCATCACTCATTGTTGCTATATCATTTCCAAATAGTTTCATTGATTTTTTTTAAGACCCTAATACAATAAGAAGAATAAAAAATGACAATTGCAGTATAGCTTTTTTTTAAACCAAAAAAAAAAAAACTCAGCATTAGAAATTTTATATCATAAGTTCACAAAAGCCAATCTCAACTACTTTCTCCCCATTTCTCAATGACCCGTCCTTAACATGACCAAAAATTAGAGGGAATTAGCTAGTTTCATTTGAAGAATTAAAAACAGAAAAAGGGATGGCTAAAACAAAGAAGTAAAAGGAGATGAAAATTGATTATCAAAACAAACCAAGAACTTATGCAAATCGAAGTAGGGGAAAAGGCAAATAAATTAATTTAAAAAATGACGAACTAATTACCTTACCGCAGATAACCTCAGTCATCTTTATCTCCTCACCTTTAGTTCTCTACACCGAAAGAAGGAAAGCGACTGATAAATCTCTCCCATAACAAAACTAATATATTGAGTACAACAAAAACACAATTGAGAAATAATCAAACACCATAGATAGGAGAGATGGAGTGACAAAGAGAAGAAGCAACTATCTTCTGTTATTATGTGTTTAGCTTTTTCTCTATTAAGAAAGTTGAGATAAGGTAAAGAAATCCATAAACGTGATATATTAAGTACAACAAAAATACAATTAAGAAATAAAATCAAACACGATAGATAGGAGAGAGAGGGAGCGATAGACACGATAAACCTATGCATATATTGTTATCTCATACCCTTATCCTCTAAACCTTTAAATAAAGAGTTTGAGGTGGTGGTGCCTTGGAAGGGGGGCAGGGGAGGAATTAAATACAAATTCAAATTTTATGCTCATAATTGTGAGTAATTTCTTTGCCAAAAATTTTTGTTGGTATATTTTATCAAAATGGCAACATGGGCGTTCAATGTTGAATTGATTGAAGTTTCCAGCTTAGTGGATTTCGTTTTGAATATATTTATTTGGTCTAAGAGGTCGTCACTAACATTTTTGCTCTGCGGATTCTCTAAGTATCTCAAGAACTCTTCTGTTCCTTCAAGTTTCTATTAGTTTTATGATTTATTAAGAATTATTTCAAATTTAATTTTTTGTTTTAAATTTAATAATCAAGAAATTTTGCGATGCTATGGATTATGTGATTTTGCTGGTGGCTTTATAGTTAGTTCGGTTCTTGATTGCTTGGTACGATTTTTTTTTTTGGGTATGAGAATTAATAAGTTTTTCAAATTTTGTAGCTCAGAGATGCAGGATTTTTGTTGCCCATCCCGCCACTTTCTTTTGGGGGGGGGGGTTATGTCGATATTGATCATTTTATTAAGCTATGGCTCTTATTTCTTTATAATTTGTGATTCTTTTGAAAAAATTTATTCCTTTTTTATTCCTTCTTTTGGCTCTAGAATGGACTTATTGCACTGGATCCTAGAGTTGAGAAACATGTTGTACGGATATTTTTTTAAATTGCTATTATTATGGACCAGCTGAGAGGAGCGGATTTCAAATTGGAAAACAATGTTACCGGGATTAATGGTAGTCATGGAAATTGAGCAACATAACTATAAGAAATGTAGGACATCTAAACCACTACTCATCATTCATTGTTGCTATATCGTTTCCAAATAGTTTCATTGATTTGTTTTTAAGACCCTAATACAATAAGAACAATAAAAAATGACAATTGCACTACAGCTTCTTCTTTTTTTTTTTTTCCAGCCGAAACAGAATAACTCAGCATTAGAAATTTGATATCGTAAGTTGACAAAAGCTAATCTCAACTAAACTCTCCCCCTCTCTCAATGACCCGCTCCTGAAATTTACCAAAAATTAGAGGGAATTAGCTAGTTTCATTTCAAGAATTAATAACAGAAAAGGGGATGGCTAACACAAAGACGTAAAAGGAAATGAAAATAGATTATCAAAACAAACCCATGCAAAGATTCCATAGTGAGAGTTGAGGGGAAAAAAACAGAATGGCACCAAGAACTTATGCAAATTGAAGTAGGAGTGTAGAGCTTGTCGTAGAGCTCACAAATTAAACTACTACTTTATTTTTAAATAAGATTTATAATATAGAAAAGTAAGGGCCGATCCCATGGAGAGAGATATAATTTTTTTTAAGGCTTACTTAATATCTAATATTGATCCAAAAAAAATTCTGGAAAGTTACTACCTCAGATTATTTAATAAAATGATCTAAGCTATAAAAACAACTACTAATTTTAAACTTAGGATTATGATAATTCCAAAATTTTATACCTAGGATTATGATAATTCCAAAATTATTCATTCGCAACTTAAATACTAAACTATTGGGGGGGGGGAGGTTGAAGAAATTTAAATTGAGCAAGGAACACTTAGTAAATTAACAACTGAAAATATAAACAATTAATTAAGAGAATAATAATAAAATATTAATCAAGGGTACCTAAATCAAATAAATCACTTGACCTAATTATGATTCACCATGCCATAATTTACATCTATCATTGATATAATACATCATTCATTTTAATAGCTAGACACTAGGAAAGACCCACCAGTGGTTCTTTCTTGATTTTCAGTTTAACTTCTAAGAGCAGCCATGGATTTAAACTCTTTTAATCAAATTAACCAATTCATACCAACATAAATTAACTAATTTAATTAGGGCATTGAACACGTCTAACCCTAGCAAATTACAATTACCAGCAATTATAATTCACTAGTCCTTATTTGAAAACCTAATTCAAGTCATAATAAGATTAATCAAGACCAGCCTTAAATTAATCTTTATCATAACAATTTTAATAAATTAAATTCTCACAAGATATCAAAATTTAAACAATGGAATAAACATTAATAACAATCAACTTATCTCAAAATATAAATTTGACATGGTTTTACATAATCAAATCAAGTGGAATAAAATTTAGAATAACATATTAAATAAACCACAAATTAATGCATTTAACAAATTTGGATTAATTAAAGGGTAAATTAATTAAAACAAGGAGGCGATAAAATGTAAAGCAACACCACTTGGAAATGTAGAGAATAACTAACACTAAAGGGAAAAGAGAAAAAAACAAACAAATTCTGAGCCTTGCAATTGAAGAACACGAATGAAAACATAGAAGAGAGCAGCAAAAAACGAATGGACAGAAAAACAGAGCAGCGAAAAACGAACGAGCAGAGCAACAAAGAAATGGAGATTCTGATGAAGATGGAGATAGCCGTGAAGATGCTGGTGATGCTCGACGATGGTGGTAATGAATATGACGATGATGGAGCTTCTGATTATGGTGATATTCTGATGATGATATGGATGATGGGGCTGAGGAGATGATGATCAACGAAGATGATGATCAAGATGATTGTAAAGATGATGCCTCGTTGATGATGCTTCTGATGGGTTTTATAGTGGACGATGGAGAGTGGTGATGCTGAGATCTATGATGGAGCGTGAGGAGTGGAGGAGATGAAGGAGCACTGTGAGTTTTGTGTGGCATGGAGAGGTTTACTGTGGTGATGCCGGTTGATGTGAGTCGAAGAAGAAGGAGGATGAACCGAGTTTTCGGTGGTGTTGATGTGGTGACGACGTTGAAGAATTCTAAGAGAGGAGAGAGAATAAGTGAGGGTTGTGGGCAGTGAGGACTGAGAGGAAGGAGAGAGAATGTGAGCTGTGCAAACCTTGGTGGGCTAGTTGAACGAATTGTCTGAAATTACAGACCAACATTCAGCCCATAAGTATTTTTCCTTTTTCTTTTGGGCCATGAGTAGAAAGGATTCGGCCTTAAATGAACTTGGCTCAATTCTTCATTTCCAATATCTCTTCATCTTTTTCCCAAATTTTTTTGAATTATTCATTGCCACAAAACCAAAATAAAAACAAATTAAAGTTTAAGAATAATAATTATTTCCTAAATAATGTAAAAACAACGAATATTACACAAATAAATAACATAAAATAAATTAATAACACATAAAAAATATGCATAAAATAAGACTTAATTAACAAGGAGGAAAGACAAATAAATTAATTAAAAAAATGACGAACTAACTACCTTTTTGTAGATAACCTCAGCCATCTTTATATCCTCACCTTTAGTTCTCTGCGCCGAAAGAAGGAAAGCGACTGATAAGTCACTCCCATAACAAAACTGATATATTAAGTACAACAAAAACTCAATTAACAAATAATCAAACACCATATACAAGAGAGAGGGAGTGACATAGATGAAGAAGCAACTATCTTCTGTTATTGTGTGTTTAATTTTTTTTCTCTGTTAAGAAAGGGGAGATAAAGTAGAGAAATTCATAAACTTGATATATTAAGTACAAGGGTTATCTCATATCCTTGTCCTCTAAACTTTTAAATAAAGAGTTTGAGGAGGTGGTGTCTTGGAAGGGGGCCAAGGGAGGAATAGAATACAAATTCGAATTTTACGCTCATAATTGTGAGTAATTTCTTTTCCAAAATTTTTTGTTGATATATTTTATCACAATGGCAACATGGGCTTTCGATGTTGAATTGATTGAAGTTTGTAGCTTAGTGAATTTGGTTTTGCCTATATTTATTTGGTCTAAGAGGTCATCACTGACATTTTTTCTCTGTGGATTCTCTAAGTATCTCAACAACTCTTCTATCCCTTCAAGTTTCTATCCACTTTCTAATTTATTATGAATTATTTCAAATTTAATTTTTTGTTTCAAATTTAATAATCAAGTAACTTT
This sequence comes from Selenicereus undatus, assembly GCA_017589665.1. Lineage (NCBI taxonomy): Eukaryota > Viridiplantae > Streptophyta > Magnoliopsida > Caryophyllales > Cactaceae > Selenicereus > Selenicereus undatus. The sequence continues at coordinate 86,299,035 of JACYFF010031959.1, forward strand.
GCAATGCTATGCATTATGTGATTATGCTGGTGGCTTTATAATTAGTTCGGTTCTTGATTGCTTGGTGCGATCATTTTTTTTGGGATGAGAATTAATAAGTTTTTCAAATTTTGTAGCTTACAGGTGCAATATTTTTGCCTGACATTTAGTTTGTTTTTTTTTTTGTTATGTCGATATTGATCATTTCATTAAACTATGGCTCTCATTTCTTTATAATTTGGGATTCTTTTTTTAAAAAAAATTATTCCTTCTTGATTCCTTCCTTTGGTTCTAGAATAGACTTACTGTACTAGCTCCTACAGTTGAGAAAAATATTGTGCGGAGATTCTTTTCTGTTGCTATTATTATGCACCAGCTGAGAGGAGGGGATTTCAAATTGGAAAATAATGTTATCAGGATTAACGGTAGTTGTGGAAATTGAGCAACATAACTATAAGAAATGTAGGACGTCTAAACCACTACTCATCATTCATTGCTGCTACATCGCTTCCAAATAGTTTGATTGATTTTTTTTAGACGCTAACACAATAAGAACAACAATAATGACAATTGCGCTATATCTCTTTTTTAACCGAAAAAGAATAACTCAGCAATAGAAATTTGATATCATAAGTTCACGAAAGCCAATCTCAACTAAATTCTCCCCATTTCTCAATGACCCGCTCCCCAAATTTGCCAAAAATTAGAGGGAATTAGCTAGCTTCATTTGAAGAATTAAAAATAGAAAAGGGGATGGCTAAAAGAAAGAAGTAAAAGGAGATGAAAATAGATTATCAAAACAAACCAATGCAAACATTCCATAGTGAGAGTTGAGGGGAAAAACACAGAACGCGAGCAAGAACTTATGCAAATTGAAGTAGGGGAAAAGGCAAATAAATTAATTAAAAAAATGATGAACTAATTACCTTATAGTAGATAACCTCAGCCATCTTTATATCCTCACCTTTAGTTCTCTACACCAAAAGAAGGAAAGCGACTGATAAATCTCTCCCATAACAAAACTGATATATTAAGTACAATAAAAATACAATTAAGAAATAATCAAGCACCATGGACAGGAGAGAGGGACTGACATAGACGGAGAAGCAACTATCTTCTACTATTGTGTGTTTAGCTTTTTCTCTGTTAAGAAAGGGGAGATAAGGCAGAGAAATCCATAAACGTGATATATTAAGTACAATAAAAATACAATTAAGAAATAAAGTCAAACACGATAGATAGGGGAGAGGGAGCGATAGCCATGATAAACCTATGCATATAATGTTATCTCATATCCTTGTCCTCTAAACCTTTAAATAAAGAGTTTGAGGAGACGGTGTCTTGGAAGGGGGGCAGGGGAGGAATTGAATACATATTCGAATTTTACGCTCATAGTTGTTAGTAGTTTCTTTCCCAAAAATTTTTGTTGGTATATTTTATCAAAATGGCAACATGGGAGTTCGATGTTGAATTGATTGAAGTTTCCAGCTTAGTGGATTTCGTTTTGCCTATATTTATTTGGTGTAACAGGTCGTCACTGACATTTTTGCTCTGCAGATTCTCTAAGTATCTCAAGAACCCTTCTATTTCTTAAAGTTTCTATCAGTGTTCTGATTTATTAGAAATTATCTCAAATTTAATAATTTGTTTTAAATTTAGTAATCAAGTACTTTTGCGGGGCTATAGATTATGTGATTTTGCTGGTGGCTTTATAATTAGTTCGGTTCTTGATTGCTTAGTGCGATCTTTTTTTTGGGTATCAGAATTAATAAGTTTTTCAAATTTTGTAGCTTAGAGATGCAGTATTTTTACAAGACATTTAGTTTGTTTTTTTTTCCTTATGTGGATATTGATCATTTTGTGAAGCTATCGCTCTTATTTCTTTATAATTTGTGATTCTTTTAAAAAAATTGATTCCTTTTTTACTCCTTCTTTTGGCTCTAGAATGGACTTACTGTACTGGCTCCTAGAGTTGAGAAACATGTTGTACGGAGATTTTTTTAAATTTCTATTATTATGGACCAGCTGAGAGGAGCGGATTTCAAATTGAAAAACAATGTTATCGGGATTAATGGTAGTTGTGGAAATTGAGCAACATAACTATAAGAAATGTAGGACATCCAAAGCACTACTCATCATTCATTGTTGCTATATCATTTCCAAATAGTTTCAATGATTTTTTTTAAGACCCTAATACAATAAGAATAATAAAAAATGACAATTCCACTATAGCTTTTTTTTTGTAGCCGAAACAGAATAACTCAGCATTAGAAATTTGATATCATAAGTTCACAAAAGCCAATCTTAACTAAATTTTCCCCATTTCTCAATGACCCGCTCCCCAAATTTACCAAAAAATAGAGGGAATTAGCTAGTTTCATTTGAAGAATTAGTAATAGAAAAGGGGATGACCAAAACAAAGAAGTAAAAGGAGGTGAAAATAGATTATCAAAACAAACCAATGCAAAGATTCCACAGTGAGAGTTGAGGGGGGGGGGGAATAGAATGCCACCAAGAACTTGTGCAAATTAAAGTAGGAGAAAAGGCAAATAAATTAATTTAAAAAGTGTCGAACTAATTACCTTACTGTGGATAACCTTAGCCATCTTTTTATCCTCACCTTTAGTTCTCTACACCCAAAGAAGGAAAGCGATTGATAAGTCTCTCTCATTACAAAATTGATATATTAAGTACAACAAAGACATAGTTAAGAAATAATCAAACACCATAGATAGGAGAGAGGGAGTGACATAGACGAAGAAGCAACTATCTTCTGTTATTGTGTGTTTAATTTTTTCTCTGTTAAGAAAGGGGAGATAAAGTGGAGAAATCCATAAACCTGATATATTAAGTACAACAAAAACACAATTAAGAAATAAAATCAAACACAATAGACAACAGAGAGGGAGGAATAGGCACGATAAACCTATGCATATATTGTTATCTTATATCCTTCTCCTATAAAGCTTTAAATAAAGAGTTTGAGGAGGTTGTGTCTTTGAAGGGGGGCAGGGGAGGAATTGAATACAATTTCGAATTTTACGCTCATAATTGTGAGTAATTTCTTTCCAAAAATTTTTGTTGGTATATTTTATCATAATGGCTCCATGTTGAATTCATTGAAGTTTGTAACTTAGTGAATTCGGTTTTGCCTATATTTATTTGGTCTAGGAGGTCATCACTCACATTTTTGCTCTGTGGATTCTTTACGTATCTCAAGAACTCTTCTATTCCTTCAAGTTTCTATTAGTTTTCCAATTTATTAGGAATTATTTCAATTTTAATTTTTTGTTTTAAATTTGATAATCAAGTACTTTTGCGATGCTATGGATTATGTGATTTTGCTTGTGGCTTTATAATTAGTTCGGTTCTTGATTGCTTGGTACAATCTTTTTGGGGGGGGGTATGAGAATTAATAAGTTTTTCAAATTTTGTAGCTTACAGATGCAATATTTTTGCCTGACATTCAGCTTCTTCTTTTTTTTTTGTCATATAGATATTGATCATTTTTGAAAGCTATCGCTCTTATTTCTTTATAATTTATGATTCTTTTAAAAACATTTATTCCTTTTTGATTCCTTCTTTTGGAACTAGAATAGAGTTGTTGTACCAGCCCCTAGAGTTGAGAAACATGTTGTACAGAGATTTTTTTCCATTGCTATTATTATGGACCATCTAAGAGGAGGGGATTTCAAATTGGAAAAGAGTGCTACCAGGATTAGTGGTGGTTGTGGAAATTGAGCAGCACAACTATAAGAAATGTAGGACATCTAAACTACTACTCATCATTCATTGTTGCTATATCATTTCCAAATAGTTTCATTGATTTTTTCTAAGACCCTAATACAATAAGAACAATAAAAAATTACAATTGCACTATAGCTTTTTTTTAACCGAAAAGAATAACTCAGCATTAGAAATCTGATATCATAAGTTCACAACAGCTAATCTCAACTAAATTCTACCCATTTCGCAATGACCGACTCCCCAAATTTACCAAAAATTAGAGGAAATTATCTAGTTTCATTAGAAGAATTAATAACAAAAAACGGGATGGGTAAAACAAAGAGGTAAAAGGAGATGAAAATAGATTATCGAAACAAACCAATGCAAAGATTCTACAGTGAGAGTTGAAGGGAAAAACAGAATGCCACCAAGAACTTATGCAAATTGAAGTAGGGGAAAACGCAAATAAATTAATTAAAAAATGACGGACTAATTACCTTATAACCTTAGCCATCTTTATATCCTCACCTTTAGTTCTCTACACCAAAAGAAGGAAAGCGACTAATAAATCTCTCCCATAAAAAAAATGAGATATTAAGTACAACAAAAACACAAATAAGAAATAATTAAGCACCATAGATAGTAGAAAGGGAGTGACATAGACGAAGAAGAAACTATCTTCTGTTACTGTGTGTTTAATTTTTTTCTCTGTTAGGAAAGGGGAGATAAAGCGGAAAAATCCGTAAATATGATATATTAAGTACAACAAAAACACAATTAAGAAATAAAATCAAACACGATAGATAGGAGAGAGGGAGCGATCGACACGATAAACCTATGCATATATTGTTAGCTCATATCCTTGCCCTCTAAACCTTTAAATAAAGAGTTTGAGGAGGTGGTCTCTTGGAAGGGGGGGGGGACAAGGGAGGAATTGAATTCAAATCCGAATTGTACGCTCATAATTGTGAATAATTTCTTTTCAAAAAATTTTATTAATATATTTTATCATAACGACAACATGGGCTTTGGATGTTGAATTGATTGAAGTTTGTAGCATAGTGAATTTGGTTTTGCCTATATTTATTCGGTCTAAGAGGTCATCACTGACATTTTTGCTATGTGGATTCTCTAAGTATCTCAAGAACTCTTCTATTCCTTCAAGTTTCTATCAATTTTCTAATTTATTAGGAATTATTTCAAATTTAGTTTTTATTTTAAATTTAATAATCAAGTGATTTTGCGATGTTATGGATTATGTGATTTTGCTCATGGCTTTATAATTAGTTTGGTTCTTCATAGCTTGGTGCGATTGTTTTTTTTTTTCCGGATGAGAATTAATAAGTTTTTCAAATTTTGTAGCTTACAGATGTTGTATTTTTGTCTGACATTTAGTTTGTGTTTTTTTTTTGGTCATGTAGATATTGATCATTTTAGTAAGCTATGTCTCTTATTTCTTTATCATTTGTGATTCTTTTGAAAAAAAATTATTTCTTTTTGATTCCTTCTTTTGGCACTATAATAGACTTATTGTACTGGCTCCTAGAGTTGACAAACATGTTGTGCGGAGATTTTTTTCCATTGATATTATTATGGACCATCTGAGAGGAGGGGATTTCAGATTGGAAAAGAATGTTACCAAGATTAATGGTAGTTGTGGAAATTGAGCAGCATAACTATAAGAAATGTAGGACATCTAAACTACGACTCATCATTCATTGTTGTTGTATCGTTTTCAAATAGTTTCATTGTTTTTTTTTCTACAACCCTAATACAATAAGAATAATAAAAAATGACAATTGCACTATAGCTTTTTTTTCAACCGAAAAAGAATAACTCGACAGTAGAAATTTGTTATCATAAGTTCCCAAAAGCCAATCTCAACTAAATTCTCCCTATTTCTCAATTACCCGCTCATTAAATTTACCAAAAATTAGAGGGAATTAGCTAGTTTCATTTGAAGAATTAATAATAGAAAAGGGGATGGCTAAAACCAATAAGTAAAAGGAGATGAAAATAGATTATCAAAACAAACCAATGCAAAGATTCCACAATGAGAGTTGAGGGGAAAAAAGATACAATGCCACCAAGAACTTATGCAAATTGAAGTAGGAGAAAAGGAAAATAGATTAATTAAAAAAGGGTTGAACTAATTACTTTACTATAGATAACCGCAGCCATCTTTTTATCCTCACCTTTAGTTCTCTACACCAAAAAAAGGAAAACCACTGATAAGTCTCTCCCATTACAAAACTGATATATTAAGTACAACAAAGACACAACTGAGAAATAATCAAACGCCATAGACAGGAGAGAAGGAGTGACGTAGACAAAGAAGTAACTATCTTCTGTTATTGTCTGTTTAATTTTTTCTCTGTCAAGAAAGAGGAGATAAAGTAGAGAAACCCATAAACCTAATATATTAAGTACAACAAAAACACCATTAAGAAGCAAAATCAAACACGATAGACAAGAGAGAGGAAGCAATATACACGATAAACCTATGCATATATTGGTATCTCATATCCTTGTCCTCTAAACCTTTAAATAAAGAGTTTGTGGAGGTGGTCTCTTGGAAGGGGGGGGGTGAGGGAGGAATTGAATACAAATCCAAATTGTACGCTCATAATTGTAAATAATTTCTTTTCAAAAATTTTTGATAATATAATTTGTTGGAGTAATGGCACCCCAAAAGGTTGTTCACTTACTCTCTCTATCTCTTTTGTTGTCCCACATGGAACTTTTGGGAGTGGCTTGAAGAGTTTATATATCCCACTCTTCTTGCACTTATTGAATAACTTGAAGCCATGTTTTAAGGGGGGTTGAGGGGACTTGGGCTGCTACACGCACGTACGCGCCGCCGCCCACCCGTCCGTTCCGGGCTGTGGGCTTGGGCCTTACATTATATTTTTTGGAGGAATTTTCGAGAAGATTGATTGCGTATGAGCTGCCGTAATTCTAACGGCTAGTTGACCAAGTCTTCCTCCATCTCTACCTTAATCACCATGATCCTCTCCCCATTAATGCTTCAGTTATATTATTCTCTCCTTTGCCTAATTTTCTGCCCCTGTTTCACACCTTCCTTCATTGTTTGGTTGGCAGTTTTCCTCTCCCCCAGACCACTATAAAAGAGGCCCTTCTGCAACTCTACAGAACACACAGAAAATACATTCTCTCTTCTCCTCTCTACTTCCTAGGTATACAAGTTGCTATACTCCAAAGCTTCTCCCTCGAGTGCACGAGTGCGAAGCTGGCTATGTTAAACCTTGGGGAGCTTCTTCGCCATAACGATTTGCACCTAAGTCGGGCAAATTAAGCTTTCAGGACAGTGGTTCATACCACGACACAGGTCATCTCCTTCTCCTTCTAGCAGCCATTACTATTCATTTCTCTAGCAATCTGAAAGCTTAATTGCAATGGCTGCTACAAAAACTCTCCCCAAACTCCACAAAATTGAACCACTTGATGGAACCAATTATAAACGTTGGTCTCAAAAATTGCTCCTTTGCTTTGAGCAGCTTGAGATATACTACGTGCTTACTACTGATCTCCCTGATAAGGGCAACACAGTTACTGATTCTGAACCTGCAACTCCTACTGTTCCTAAAACTCCTTCTATTCCTCTAGACGAAACCACAAAGAAGAAATTCGAGAGGGACAATAAATTGGCTTGCAGTTATCTACTAAATAATATGTCTAACCCTTTGTTTGATCTGTTTGTAAACTTCAAATCTGCCAAGGTCATTTGGACCAAACTTGAGGCAAAATATGGTTTAGACGACGCTGGGAAAAGAAAATATGTCGTCGGCAAGTGGCTACAGTTCCAGATTATGGATGACAAACCCATCATGGAACAGGTTCACGTCTATGAAAACTTATGTGCTGAGGTCTTAGCAGAAGGCATGAAGATGTGTGAAATCCTCCAAGCCAATGTGCTTATAGAAAAACTTCCACCATCTTGGAGCGATTACAGAAACCACCTCAAGCACAAAAAGAAAGATCTCACACTACAGGAATTAATCATCCATATGCGGATTGAAGAGGCAAACCAACTGAAAGATAAGATGTCTTCCCTTTCTTTAAATTCTGTTAGTTCTAACCTGGTTGAATCTGCTGTACAAACGAACAAAGACAGGTTCAAAGGCAAAGGGAAGAGATTTCAAAAGCCAACTCAAAATCTCAGGACTCAGAATTCTGCTAATAAAAGGATTCATAAGCCGAAGGTGATGTGCTATGCGTGCAGCAAGCCTGGACACAAGGCCTAACAATGCAATCAAAGGAAAGGGTCAACCCAAGCCAAACACAAGTCTGCAACACCTACTGCCAACATTGCTGAAACCGAGGATGATGAGATTATCTGTGCGGTTACCACCGTGGAGGCCAATCTGGTGCATAATCTGTCAGAATGGATCCCGGATTCTGCAGCATCAAGGCACCTCTGTGCCAACAAGGAACTCATGATTAAATTTGAAGATGTTGTTGATGGACAATGCGTATACATGGGCAACTCTTCTACAGCTGTTGTCAAGGGTAAAGGGAAGATTTTACTTAAGTTTACTTCTGAAAAATTACTGTCTTTAAGTAATGTTTTATTTGTCCCTTTCCTTCGTAGAAACTTGGTTTCTAGTACCCTTCTTGACATGGCTAGCCTTAAAATTGTGCAAGAAGCCGGTAAAGTTGTTATCATGCGAAATGGAGACTTTGTTGGGAAGGGGTATCGTAGTAGGGGACTCCTTGTTTTGAATGCTGTTGCACAAATTAATAATGAAACTGCTGCCAATTCTGTTTATATTGCTGAGCCTGTTGATTTGTGGCATGGTAGACTTGGACATGTTAATTTTGCTTCATTGAAAAGACTTAGAAACATGCGTTTAATTCTAAGTGTGAATACTGAAAATTGCTCTAAGTGTCCAGTCTGTGTTGAAGCAAAATTTGCCAAGAAACCTTTTAAAAATGTAACAACAAAAAAAACAGAATTGTTAGAACTTGTGCATTCAGACTTAGCAGACTTTAAGAACACCATGAGTAAGGGTGGAAAGAATGGTATATCACCTTTGTAGACGACTACTCTACGTATACCAAGATTTACCTTCTCAAGTCTAAAGATGGGGATGAGGAAATGTTCTTAAAGTACAAAGCCGAAGTTGAGAATCAGCTAGACCGAAAAATCAAACAACTTAGATCTGACAGAGGTGGGGAATATGACACAAATTCTTTGACTGCCTTTTGTGAGAAAAATGGCATAATAGACTAGTGCCCCTTACACTCATCAACAAAACGGTGTTGCTGAACGGAAAAATCGTTCCCTTAAAGACATGATGAATGCCATGCTCATTAGTTCTGGTCTATCTGATAATATGTGGGGGAGGCTGTCTTGACAGCTTGTTTTATACTCAATAGAGTTCCCCATAAGAAGTTAGATCAAACCCCATATGAATTGTGGAAAGGATATGCTCCCAACTTGAATTATCTGAAAGTGTGGGGGTGTTTAGCCAAAGTTGCACTACCTAGTCATAAACGTTCAAACATCGGCCCCAAGACTTTTGGTGCTGTTTTTATTGGTTATGCTCAAAACAGTGTTGCATATAGATTTGTCTTTATCTGATTTCTCTATTTCGGAGTATAGAGATGTTGATTTCTTTGAGCATGTTTTCCCTTTAAAAAGGAATGTGCCTCATATTGTATCTAATATTGTACCTGAACATTTGAACTTGCCTGCTTCTAGCTCTAGTATTGGAAACTTGGGAACTGAACCTAGAAGGAGTAAGAGATAGAGGATTGAAACTAGTTTTGGCCCTGACTTTATCAGTTCCTTTTTGGTAGAAGTCCTTGAGAACTTTGACATTAATGCTTTGACCGATGAACTTGTGTCCCTTTATTTACTTGAGGAAGATCCTAAAACCTACCAAGAGGCTATGAGGTCTATAGATGCTAACTTCTAGAAAGAAGCTATCAAGAGTGAAATAGATTCCCTTGAGTCAAACAAAACTTGAGAATTGACCGACTTGCCTAAGGGTTGTAGACCCATTAGTAGTAAATGGATCTTCAAAAAGAAACTTAGGACAGATGGCTCTATTGAAAGGTACAAAGCTAGATTAGTCATTAGAGACTTTGACCAAAAGAAGGGAATTGATTTCTTTGATACTTATTCTCCTGTGACCAAAATTACAACAATCAGAAGTCTAGTTGCTTTGGCTGCTATCCATGATCTTGTGGTACATTAGATGGATGTTAAAATAGCATTCCTCAATGATGAATTAGAGGAAGAAATTTATATGTCACAACCTGAAGGGTGTGAGGTCCCTGGTCAGGAGAACAAAGTATGTAAACTGAGAAAATCCATGTATGGTCTAAAGCAAGCCCCAAAACAGTGGTCTGAGAAATTTGCTAGTTCTTTAGAGAAAAATGGATTTACTGTCAACAACTCAAATTCTTGTGCTTATTCCAAAATGTTTGGATCTGATTATGTGATCATATGCTTGTATGTGGATGATATGCTGATATTTGGTACCAACCTATGTGCCATAAATGAGAATAAACGAATTCTGTCTTCTCTCTTTGAAATGAAAGATTTAGAAGAAGCAGATGTTATCTTGGGGATCAAACTTATAATAACCAAGAGTGGCTTTTCGTTAAGTCAGTCTCATTACATTGAGAAAGTGTTGAAAATTTTTTAACTCTTTTGATGTGGTACCTGTCCTAGCATACATCTTAAAAAGAACAGAGGACCTAGTGTGCCTCAAATTAAATATGCTAAGATAATAGGGAGTGTGATGTTTCTCATGAACTCCACTCGTCCTGACATTGCATATGCTGTTAGTAGACTAAGTAGGTACACTCATAATCCTGCTAAAGAACATTGAGATGCACTTCATCGTTTGTTGAGATACCTTAGATGTACTATGGATTGGTGTTTACATTTTTGTAAATTTCCTACTGTACTTGAAGGTTTTTGCGATGCTAATTGGGTTGCTGATAATGATGAAGTAAGTTCTACTAGTGGCTATGTTTTTACATTGGGTGGAGGAGCTATTTCATGGAAGTCTGCAAAACAGACATGTATAGCTCGCTCAACCATGGAATCTGAGTTTATTGCTCTTGAGTTGGCAGGTCAAGAAGCAGAATGGCTCAAGGGTCTCCTGACTGACATACCATTGTGGGGGAAACAATCAACACCTGTCTCCTTGCATTATGACTCGCAAGCAGCAATTGGAGTTGCACACAACAGTGCCTACAACGGAAAAAAGAGACATATCCGTATTAGACATGGTGCGGTAAAGCAATTGCTAAAGCATGGTGTTATCTCCTTGGAATATGTGAGATCCGAGAAAAACTTGGCAGATCCTCTTACAAAGGGATTACCAAGAAGAGTAGTTCTTGAAACGTCGAGGGGGCTGGGGCTAAAGCCCATGGAATGAAGAGATATGGTGGATACCCATTTGCGGTCAAACGAAGCCATATTAATCTTCTAACTGCACTACTTCCCATCCCTATGGCGTGTGGTAGTGCTTGTGCTATACAGAAGCACATTAAATGAATCCATAGCCTATTATGGTGGTGCTACAGAGAAGCACTTGATGGATTTATCACTCTATAAGAGGTTGAGCTAACTCATGCTCTTAATAATTCCAAGCCATGATATGGTGGTCTAAGTAGAGATAGACTGATGGAATTACCTAAGTAAGTGTGAAGGTCTGGCCGCCTTCTATGAGAGACAAGGGTTGTCTCTCTAGAGCACTTATGAGACCCGAGGTATGCGCATGGGCCCAAAAGCGCAAGTGATTATCATGGAGTATACATCCTTTAGGGTTGATATGTGTCGAGAGGGCCTCATTCTAAGTCTAACAAGTTCAAGACTAAGTTCACTTGTCAGACTTAGATGTTGCATCTCTTCACTACGTATCAATTCAATCGAAAGACATTGATACTTAAGTATCCGACCCTTCTTGCCCAGGAAATCTTTCTCATTCTTCTTTTCCTTTTGTGTGCCATTAGTGGGGGATTGTTGGAGTAATGGCACCCCAAAAAGGTGTTCACTTATTCTCTCTATCTCTTTTGTCGTCCCACACGGAATTTTTGGGAGTGGCTTGAAGAGTTTATATATCCCACTCTTCTTGCACTTATCGAATAACTTGAAGCCATGTTTTAAGGGAGGTTGAGGGGACTTGGGCTGCCACACGCCCGCGAGCGCCGCCGCCCGCCCGACTGGTCCGGGCTAGGCGCGAGCTGTGGGCTTGGGCCTTACACTATATTTTTTGGAAGAATTTTCGAGAGGATTGATTGGGTATGAGCTGCCGTAATCCTAACGGCTAGTTGACCAAGTCTTCCTCCATCTCTGCCTTAATCACCATGATCCTCTCCCCATTAATTCTTCAGTTATATTATTATCTCCTTTGCCTGATTTTCTTCCTCCGTTTCACGCCTTCCTTCATTGTTTGGTTGGCAGCTTTCCTCTCCCCCAGACCACTATAAAAGAGGCCCTTCTACAACTCTGCAGAACACACAGAAAATACATTCTCTCTTCTCCTCTCTACTTCCTCGGCATACAAGTTGCTATACTCCAAAACTTCTCCCTCGAGTGCACGAGTGCGAAGTCGGCTGTGTTAAAACTTGGGGAGCTTCTTCGCCATAACGATTTGCACCTAAGTCAGGCGAATCAAGCTTTCAGGACAGTGGTCCATACCACGACACAGGTCATCTCCTTCTCCTTCCAGCAACCATTACTATTCATTTCTCTAACATATTTTATCATAACGGCAACATGGGCTTTGGATGTTGAATTGATTGAAATTTGTAGCTTAATGAATTTGGTTTTGCCTATATTTATTTGGTCTAAAAGGTCATCACTAATATTTTCGCTCTGTGGATTCTCTAAGTATCTCAACAACTCTTTTATTCCTTCAAGTTTCTATCAGTTTTCTAATTTATTAGGAATTGTTTCATATTTAATTTTTTGTTTGAAATTTAATAATCAAGTAATTTTGCGATGCTATGGATTATGTGATTTTGCTAGTGGCTTTATAATTAGCTCGGTTCTTGATTGCTGGGTGCGATCTTTTTTTTTTGGTATGAGAATTAATAAGTTTTTCAAATTTTGTAGCTTACAGACGCAATATTTTTGTCTGACATTTAGTTTGTTTGTTTTTTTTTGGTTATGTACATATGGATCATTTTATTAAGCTATGGCACTTATTTCTTTATAATTTGTGATTCTTTTTGATTCCTTCTTTTGGCTCTAGAATAGACTTAATATACTGACTCCCAGAGTTGAGAAACATGTTGTACGGAGATTTTTTTCCATTGCTATTACTATGGACCAGCTAAGTGGAGGGGATTTCAAATTGGAAAACAATGTTACCGGGATTAATGGTAGTTGTGCAAATTGAGCAACATAACTATAAGAAATGTAGGATATCTAAACCACTACTCATCATTCATTGTTGCTATATAGTTTCCAAATAGTTTCATTGTTTTTTTTAAGACCCTAATAGAATAAGAACAATAAAAAATGACAATTGCATTATAGATTTTTTTTAACCGAAAAAGAATAGCTCAGCAATAGAAATTTGATATCATAAGTTCACAAAAGCCAATCTCAACTAAATTCTCCCTATTTCTCAATGACCTGCTCCCCAAATTTGCTAAAAATTAGAGGGAATTAGCTAGTTTCATTTGAACAATTAATAATAGAAAAGGGGAAGGCTAAGACAAAGAAGTAAAAGAAGATGAAAATAGATTATTAAAACAAACCAATGCAAAGATTCCATAGTGAGAATTACCGGGAAAAATAGAATGCCACCACGAACTTATGCAAATTGAAGTAGGGGAAAAGGCAAATAAATTAAAAAACTGACAAACTAATTACCTTACCGTAGATAACCTCAGCCATCTTTATATCCTCACCTTTACTTCTCTGCACCGAAAGAAGGAAAGTGACTAATAAATCTCTCTCAAAACAAAACTGATATATTAAGTACAACAAAAACACAATTAAGAAATAATCAAACACCATAGATAGGAGAGAGGGAGTGACATAGACGAAGAAGCAACTATCTTCTGTTATTGAGTGTTTAATTTTTTCTCTGTTAAGAAATGGGAGATAAAACAGAGAAATCCATAAACCTGATATACTAATTACAACAAAACTACAATTAAGAAATAAAATCAAACACGATAGATAGGAAAGAGGGAGCGATAGACACGATAAACCTATGCATATGTTGTTATCCATATCCTTATCCTCTAAACCTTCAAATAAAGAGTTTCAGGAGGTGGTGTCTTAGAAGGGGGGCAGGTGAGGAATTGAATACAAATTCAAAATTTACGCTCATAATTGTAAGTATTTTCTTTTCCAAAAAATTTTGTTGGTATATTTTATTGAAATAGCAGCATCGGTGTTCAATGTTGAATTGATTGAGGTTTCCATCTTAGTCAATTTGGTTTTGCCTATATTTATTTGGTCTAACAGGTCATCATTGACATTTTTGCTCTGTGGATTCTCTAAGTATCTCAAGAAGTCTTCTATTCCTTCAAGTTTCTATCAGCTTTCTAATATAATAGGAATTATTCCAAATTTAATTTTTTATTTTAAATTTAATAATCAAGTAATTTTGCGATGCTATGGATTATGTGATTTTGCTGGTGGCTTTATAATTAGTTCGGTTCTTGATTGCTTGGTGCGATCTTTTTTATTGGGTATGGGAATTATTAAGTTTTTCAAATTTTGTAGCTTACACATGCAATATTTTTGCTTGACATTTTGTTCGTTTTTGTTTTTTTTTTTGTCATGTAGATATTGATCATTTTAGTAAGCTATGGTCATATTTCTTTATAATTTGTGATTCTTTTAAAAAAAATGTATTTCTTTTGGACTCCTTCTTTTGGCTCTAGAATAGACTTACTGTACTGGCTCCTAGAATTGAGAAACATGTTGTACGTAGATTTTTTTCCATTGCTATTATTGTGGACCATCTGAGAGTAGTGGATTTCACATTGGAAGAGAATGTTACCAGGATTAATGGTAGTTGTGGAAGTTGAGCAACATAACTATAAGAAATGTAGCACATCTAAACCACTACTCATCAGTCATTGTTGTTGTATCGTTTCCAAATAGTTTCATTGTTTTTTTAAAGACCCTAATACAATAAGAACAATAAAAAATGACAATTGCACTATAACTTTTTTTAAATCGAGAAAGAATAACTCAACATTAGAAATTTGATATCATAAGTTCACAATAGCGAATCTCAACTAAATTCTCCCCATTTCTCAATGACCCGCTCCTTAAATTTACCAAAAATTAGAGGGAATTAGCTAATTTCATTGGAAGAATTAATAGTAGAAAAGGGGATGGATAAAACAAAGAAGTAAAAGGAGATGAAAATAGATTATCAAAACAAACCAATGTAAAGATTCCACAGCGAGAGTTGAGGGGAAAAAAACATAATGCGACCAAGAACTAATGCAAATTGAAGTAGGAGAAAAGGCAAATAAATTAATTAAAAAAGTGTCGAACTAATTACCTTACTGTAGATAAAATCATGCATCTTTATATCCTCACCTTTAGTTCTCTATGCCAAAAGAAGGAAAGCGACCGCTAAGTCTCTCCCACAACAAACCTAATATATTAAATAAAACAAAGACACAATTAAGAAATAATCAAACGCCATAGACAGGAGAGAGGGAGTGACATAGAGGAAGAACCAACTCTCTTTTGTTATTGTGTGTTTAATTTTTTGTTTGTTAAGAAAGGGGAGATAAAGTAGAGAAATCCATAAACCTAATATATTAAGTACAACAAAAACACATTAAGAAAGAAAATCAAACACAATAGACAATAGAGAGGGAGCAATAGACACGATAAACCTATGCATATATTGTTACCTCATATCCTTGTCCTCTAAACCTTTAAATAAAGAGTTTGAGGAGGTGGTGTCTTGGAAGGGAGCAGGGGAGGAATTGAATACAAATTCGAATTTTACGCTCATAATTGTGAGTAATTTCTCTTCCAAAATTTTTTTGTTGGTATATTTTATCACAATGGCGACATGGGCGTTCGATGTTGAATTGATTGAAGTTTCAACCTTAGTGGATTTGGTTTTGCCTATATTTATTTGGTCTAAGAGGTCATCACTGACATTTTTGGTCTGTGGATTCTCTAAGTATCTCAAGAACTCTTCTATTCCTTCAGGTTTCTATCAGTTTTCTAATTTATTAGGAGTTATTTCAAATTTAATTTTTTATTTTAAATTTCATAATCAAGTAATTTTGCGATGCGATGGATTATGTGATTTTGCTGGTGGCTTTAAATTAGTTCAGTTCTTGATTGCTTGGTGCAATCGTTTTTTTTTTCTGTATGAGAATTAATAAGTTTTTCAAATTTTGTAGCTTACAGATGCAATATTTTTGCCTGACATTTAGTTTGTTTTTTTTTTTTGTCATATAGATATTGATCATTTTAGTAAGCTATGGCTCTTATTTCTTTATAATCTGTGATTCTTTTAAAAAAATTTATTTCTTTTTTATTCCTTCTTTTGGCTCTAGAATAGACTTACTGTATTGGCTTATAGAGTTGAGAAACATGCTGTACGGAGATTTTTTTTCCATTGCTATTATTATGGACCATCTGAGAGGAGGGGATTTCATATTGGAAAAGAATGTTACCAAGATTAGTGGTAGTTGTGGAAATTGAGCAGCATAACTATAAGAAATGTAGGACATCTAAACTACTACAAATCATTCATTGTTGTTGTATCGTTTCTAAATAGTTTCATTGTTTTTTTTAAGACCCTGATACAATAAGAACAATAAAAAATGACAATTGCACTATAACTTTTTTTTAATCGAAAAAGAATAACTCAACATTAGAAATTTGATATCATAATTTCACAAAAGCCAATCTCAGCTAAATTCTCCCTATTTCTCAATGACCTGCTCCTTAAATTTACCAAAAATTAGTGGGAATTAGCTAGTTTCATTTGAAGACTTGATAACAGAAAAGGGGATGGCTAAAACAAAGAAGTAAAAGGAGATGAAAATAGATTATCAACACAAACCAATGCAAAGATTCCACAGTGAGAGTTGAGGGGGGGGGGAACAGAATTCCACCAAGAGCTTATGCAAATTGAATTAGGAGAAAAGGAAAATAAACTAATTGAAAAAGTGTCGAACTAATTACCTTACTGTAGATAACCTCAGCCATCTTTATATCCTCACCTTTAGTTCTCTACAACAAAAGAAGGAAAGCGACTGCTAAGTAATAACAAAGACTCAATTAAGAAATAATCAAACACCATAGACAGGAGAGAGGGAGTGACATAGATGAAGAAGCAACTATCTTCTGTTATTGTGTTTTTAATTTCTTCTATGTTAAGAAAGGGGAGATAAAGTAGAGAAATCCGTAAACCTGATATATTAAGTATAACAAAAAACACAATTAAGAAACAAAATTGAACATGATAGACAGGAGAGAGGGAGCAATAGACACGATAAACCAATGCATATATTGTTGTCTCATATCCTTGTCCTCTAAGCCTTTAAATAAAGAGTTTGAGGAGGTGGTGTCTTGGAAGGGGGCCATGGGAGGAATTGAATACAAATTCGAATTTTACGCTCATAATTGTGAGTAGTTTCTTTTCCAAAAATTTTTCTTGGTATATTTTATCATAACAGCAACATGGGCTTTGGATGTTGAATTGATTGAAGTTTGTAGCTTAGTAAATTTGGTTTTGCCTATATTTGTTTAGTCTAAGAGGTCATCGCTGACATTTTTACGCTGTGGATTCTCTAAGTATTTCAACAACTGTTCTATTCCTTCAAGTTTCTACTAGGTTTCTAATTTTTTAGGAATTATTTCAATTTTAATTTTTTGTTTTAAATTTGATAATCAAGTAATTTTGCGATGTTATGAATTATGTGATTTTGCTGGTGGCTTTGTAATTAGCTCAGTTCTTGATTGCTTGGTACCATCTTTTTTTTTTTTTTTGGTATGAGAATTAATAAGTTTTCCAAATTTTGTAGCGTACAGATGCAATATTTTTGCGTGACATTTAGTTTGTTTGTTTTTTGGTTATGTAGATATTGATCATTCTATTTAGCTGTGGCTCTTATATCTTTATAATTTGTGATTCTTTTTTAAAAGTTAATTCCTTTTTGATTCCTTCTTTTGGCTCTAGAATGGACTTACTATACTGACTCTTAGAGTGGAGAAACATGTTGTGCGGAGATTTTTTTAAATTGCTATTGTTATGGACCAGCTTGGAGGAGTGGATTTCAAATTGGAAAACAATACTACCGAGATTAATGGTAGTTGTGGAAATTGAGCAACATAACTATAAGAAATGTAGACATCTAAACCGCTACTCATCATTCATTGTTGCTATATTGTTTCCAAATAGTTTCATTGATTTTTTTTTAGACCCCAATGCAATAAGAAGAATAAAAAATGACAATTGCGCTATAGCTTTTTTTTTTTTAGCTGAAAAAGAATAACTCAACATTAGAAATTTGATATCATAAGTTCACAAAAGCCAATCTCAACTAAATTCTCCCTATTTCTCAATGACCCATTCCCTAAATTTACCAAAAATAAGAGGGAATTAACTTGTTTTATTTGAAGAATTAATAACAGAAAAGGGGATGGCTAAAAACAAAGAAGTAAAAGGAGATGAAAATAGATTATCAAAACAAACCAATGCAAAGATTCCACAGTGAGAGTGGAGGGGAAAGACAAAATGTCACCAAGAACTTATGCAAATTGAAGTAGGAGAAAAGACAAATAAATTAATTAAAAAAATGGCCAACTAATTACGTTACTGTAGATAACCGCAACCATCTTTATATCCTCACCTTTAATTCTCTACACCAAAAGAAGGAAAGTGTCTGATAAGTCTCTCCCATAGCAAAACTGATATATTAAGTACAGCAAAAACACAATTAAGATATAAAATCAACCACGATAGACAGGAGAGAGAGAGCGATACACATGACAGACCGATGCATATGTTGTTATCTCATATCCTTGTCCACTAAACCTTTAAATAAAGAGTTTGAGGAGGTGGTGTCTTGAAAGGGGGGCAAGGGGGGAATTGAATACAATTTTGAATTTTACGCTTATAATTGTGAGTAATTTCTTTTCCAAAATTTTTTATTGGTATATTTTATCAAAATGGCAACGTGGGCTTTCGATGTTGAATTGATTGAAGTTTCCAGCTTAGTGAATTTGGTTTTGCCTTTACTTTTTTGGTCTAAGAGGTCATCACTGACATTTTTGCTCTGTGGATTCCCTAAGTATCTCAAGAACTCTTGTACTCCTTCAAGTTTCTATCAGTTTTCTAATTTATTAGGAATTATTTCAAATTTAATTTTTTATTTTAAATTTAATAATCAAGTAATTCTGCGATGCTATGGATTAGGTGATTTTGCTAGTGGCTTTATACTTAGTTCGGTTCTTGATTGCTTGGTGCTATCCTTTTTTTTTGGTATCAGAATTAATAAGTTGTTCAAATTTTGTAGCTTACAGATACAATATTTTTGCCTGACATTTAGTTAGTTTTTTTTTTTCATGTAAACATTGGTCATTTTAGTAAGCTATGGCTCTTATTTCTTCATAATTTGTGATTCTTTTAAAAAAATTTATTTCTTTTTGATTCCTTCTTTTGGCTGTAGAATAGACTAATTGTATTGGCTCCTATAGTTAAGAAACATGTTATACGGAGAATTTTTTCCATTGCTATTATTATGGACCATTAGAGAGGAAGGGATTTCAAATTGGAAAAGAAAGTTGCCAGGATGAATGGTAGTTGTGGAAATTGAGCAGCATAACCACAAGAAATGTAGGACTTCTAAACTACTACTCATCATTCATTGTTGCTATATCGTTTCCAAATAGTTTCATTGATTTTTGTTAAGACCCTAATACAATAAGAACAATAAAAAATGACAATTGCACTATAGCTTTTTTTTAACCAAAAAAGAATAACTCGGCATTAGAAATTTGATATCATAAGTTCACAAAAGCCAATCTAAACTAAATTCTTCCCATTTCTCAATGACTCGCTCCCTAAATTTTTCAAAAATTAGAGGGAATTAGCGAGTTTCACATGAAGAATTAATAGCAGAAAAGGGGATGGCCAAAACAAAGAAGTAAAAGGAGATGAAAATTGATTATCAAAACAAACCAATGCAAAGATTCCACAGTGAGAGTTGAGGGGGAAAAAAACAAAATGCCACCAAGAACTTACGCAAATTGAATGAGGAGAAAAGGCAAATAAATTAATTTAAAAAGTGATGAACTAATTACCTTACTATAGATAATCTCAGCCACCTTTATATCCTCACCTTTAGTTCACTACACCCAAAGAAGGAAAGCGACTGATAAGTCTCTCCCATAACAAAACTGATATATTAAGTACAACAAAGACAGAATTAAGAAATAATCAAGCACCATAGACAGGAGAGAGGGAGTGACATAGACAAAGAAGCAACTATCTTCTGTTATTGTGTATTTAATTTTTTCTCTGTTAAGAAAGGGGGAATAAAGTAGAGAAATCCATAAACCAGATATATTAAGTACAACAAAAACACAATTAAGAAATAAAATCAAACACAATAGACAGGAGAGATGTAACAAAAGACACAATAAACCTATGCATATATTATTGTCTCATATCCTTGTCCTCTAAACCTTTAAGTAAAGAGTTTGAGGATGTGGTGTCTTGGAAGGGGGGAGGGGAGGAATTGAATACAAATTCGAATTTTACGCTCATAATTGTGAGTAATTTCTTTTCCAAAATTTTTTGTTGGTATATTTTATCAAAACGGCAACATGGGTGTTCGATGTTGATTTGATTGAAGTTTCCACCTTAGTGGATTTGGTTTTGCCTATATATATTTGGTCTAAGAGGTGACCACAGACATTTTTGCTCTGTGGAGTCTCAAAGTATCTGAAGAACTCTTCTGTTCCTTCAAGTTTATATCAGTTTTCTAGTTTATTAGGAATTATTCCAAATTTAATTTTTTTTTTTAAATTTAATAATCAATTAATTTTGCGATGCTGTAGATTATGTGATTTTGCTGGTGACTTTATAATTTGTTCGGTTCTTGATTGCTTGGTGCGATCTTTTTTTTTTTTTGGTATGAGAATTAATAAGTTTTTCAAATTTTGTAGCTTACAGATGCAATATTTTTTCCTGACATTTAGTTTGTTTTTTTTTTTTTGTTATGTAGATAGAGATCATTTTGATAAGCTATGGCTCTTATTTCTTTATAATTTGTGATTCTTTTAAAAAAACATAATTCGTTTTTGCTTGCTTCTTTTGGCTTTAGAATAGACTTACTGTAGTGGCTCCTAGAGTTGAGAAACATGTTGTGCGGAGATTTTTTTCCATTGCCATTATTATGGACCAGATGAGATGAGGGGATTGCAAAGTGGAAAACAATGCTACCGGGATTAATGGTAATTGTGGAAATTGAGCAGCATAAATTTAAGAAATGGAGGACATCTAAACCACTACTCATCTTTCATTGTTGCTACATTGTTTCCAAATAGTTTCATTGATTTTATTTAAGACCCTAATACAATAAGAACAATAAAAAATGACAATTGCACTATACCCTTTTTTTTTCACCGAAAAAGAATAACTCGGGATTAGAAATTTGATATGATAAGTTCACAAAGGCCAATCGCAAATAAATTCCCCCCATTTTTGAATGACCCCGCTCCCGAAATTTATCAAAAATTAGAGGGAATTAACTTGTTTCATTTGAAGAATTAATAACAGACAAAGGGATGGCTAAAACAAAGAAGTAAAAGAAGATGAAAATAGATTATCAAAACAAACCAATGCACAGATTTCACAGTGAGAGCTGAGGGGGAAAACATAATGCGGCCAAGAACATATGCAAATTGAAGTAAGAGAAAAGGCAAATAAATTAATTAACAAAATGATGAACTAATTACCTTACTGTAGATAACCTAAGCCATCTTTATATCCTCACCTTTAGTTCTCTACACCAAAAGAACGAAAGCGACCGATATGTCTCTCCCATAACAAAACTGATATATTATGTACAACAAAAACATAATTAAGAAATAATCAAACACCATAGATAGGAGAGAGGGAGTGACATAGACGAAGAAGCAACTATCTTCTGTTAGTGCGTTTAATTTTTTCTCTGTTAAGAAAGGGGAGATGTTGTAGAGAAATACATCAACCAGATATATTAAGTACAACAAAAACACAATTAAGAAATAAAATTGAACACGAAAGACAGGAGAGAGGGAGCGATAGACACGATAAACCTATGCATATATTGTTATCTCATATCCTTGTCTTCTAGACCATTAAATAAAGGCTTTGAGGAGGTGGTCTCTTGAAAGGGGCGCAGGGGAGGAATTGAATACAAATTCAAATTTTACGCTCATAATTGTGAGTGATTTCTTTTCCAAAAAATTTTGTTGGTATGTTTTATTATAACGGCAACATGCGCTTTCGATGTTGAATTGATTAAAGTTTTTAGCTTGATGAATTTGGTTTTGCCTATATTTATTTGGTCTAAGAGGTCATCACTGTTAAGTCATAAATCACGCATTGTTCTAATAATTATTTTTATTATATTATGCATATTATTTTGTCTAATTTACTTTATTTTATATATTTTTCAGGTTAAGTGTTAATAAAATAAAGAGGAGAGGAGAAGACGTCAAAGTTTGATTTTTCCACGCTAAGTTATCAAGTCCGTCCAAAAATAATGATTTATGGAGAAATATTATTTCCGTAATGATTTATTTGGGCTTGGATTACTACTCTTAATTGAAAAAAAATTAGAAGACTTAGAAGAGAAGGAGCCCAAAGAAGAAAACCCTAATAGAATGATACTATAAATAATTGCCTCTTCTCCTCTAAATCCCACACAACACTCACGCCAACCCTCCTTAGCCATTCCTCATCTCTCCTCAGCCAACCTGACGCCATCCTCCCCTTCACGTAACAATCTTCTCACCAATCCGTTCTTATCATCATCATCCATCTTTCTCAATCAACCAACATATCACCACCATCACTTTTTGCCTAACGCTTCATCCATCCTTCTCATAAACACCTTCATCATCGTAAATCATCATCACCATCCTCACCTCCATCATCCTCATCAAACGTCCTCATCATCTACCAAGTAATATTGTTTTTTTCCTTTTATTTTATAGGTTTAGTTATTTATTTTTATAAGTTTAGTCATTAAACATGAAGTATTTAGGTAAATTGTGTAATTTGATTTCAAATATGAGTGAGTAGTTCCCTTCTACTTAGTACAATCTATTTGAAACCATGCTAAATTAATTATTTTGAAACAAGTTTTATACTTTATTGTCTAGTTAATTTGTATTCATGATTCTGTAACGATTAATATTTATTGTTTATGATATTCGCTTTAGATTAATTAGAATGCATGCTAATTAGTTTAATACGAATTCATATGATAGTTTAAAAGGCTTTAATATGTACAAGTTATAGCCTTTTAGGCATTAGTATCACCTAATTAATCATGGATGACTCAAACCCTTCTCTTTTAATTAGATAATCGTTATAGATCTTTGTTAAATTAATTTCCTGGTAAATTGGTTACAAGACGTTACATGATATTTTTCTAATACGTGATGCTCTAGTTTGATTAGATTCTTGCGCTGGTGTGAGGGTTATCAAAACTAGTAGGGTTTATATTAGGGTTTGGCCTAAATAAACTATAATATAAGGAAAAACGGGGAAGATCCGCTGGTGTGTGTCTTCTACAGTCCAACTCATGGATAAATTGATTTTTGTGTTTATGATAAATAGTAATTTGCATGGTGGATATAGATTATGCTAAGTATTTTTCATAAATTTGGTGTCTTTGATAATTATTTCTTCCCTTTTAGTTAATTCCTCTAGTTTGTCAGTTTTCATTCTTCAATTTATATGCTTTAATATAAATTTCATTTACCTTCCCCCCCCCAAAAAGAGTAGTCTTTTAGGAGTGTCTTGGTAATATTAGATAAGTTAGATTTTGATTTTTAGTGTGGTTATAATTTTCAGATTTAATTTCTATTATATTTTGCTATTTATTTACCGGTTTGTTAGAAATTAGATTAAAAATGATTCCTTTTATGTTTTTATATGTTTTAGTCCATTTTAGGGTTTATATAGTATCCTATTATGCTTTTATTTAATTTCAGAATTTTTGGAAATTATTTGATAATTTTTCAAAATTATTTCCTGAATTGGATATGTGTAGGTTTTTATTTTAATAAATCTGCAAATCATGTTTTTAATTTTTATTTTATGTTTTTAGGGTTTTATTAAGTCCAGAAAATTATATCCTAAAATCTGAGCAATTTTGTTATTTATTTTCATACTTATATTACTGCAGTTTATTCTTTCTCTAATTTCAGGCTTTATTTTCTGTTATACTTTTCTGGAGTAAATTTTCTGTTTTAATTTTTCTGAATTTAATTACATATGATTTTGGATTTATAAAGTTATAAAATTGAAAAATATTAATTTGGATTACTTTATGTAGTTTTTAATATTAATTTTCTGCTTGTTATTTTCTGTTTTAATTTTCAGTCTAATATTGTGTTATTATTTCTGTTTTTATTTTTCAGATTATTTAGGATAGTTATTTGCTGTTTTATTCTCAAAATTAAATTTAGAATATTTATGAGCAATATTAAGTATTTTTTTCAGATTTTTACTTATTAAAATTGATCTATTTTAGTAATATAAAGAGAAGTTATAATAAATTAAAGTAGTAAAATCGTTTAGAATTAAACTAGCTTATTATCATAATCTTTTCTTGTGGGATCGATCTGTACTTACCTATGCTATAAATATTATTTATAAATCAAAATAGTGGTTTAATTTGTAGCTCTACAACAAGCTCTATAAATTTTGGCGCTATTGCCGGGGAAAGAAAATAAAATTGTTAGTTTGCTTCTATTCAATTTTACTACTTTTATTGTTTTGTTTTAACTCTAGTATTTTATTTTTGTATATTGTTTTAATTTATGAAATTAAGGAGTGGTAACGGGATTGGAGAGGACAAGAAGCAAACGTTGGAAGCTAAAAACAAAGACGGTGATCCTCAACCAATAAGTCTTAAAACTAAAGAGGTAAGAATGCCTAATCTTCTGGAACTTGCTGCCCCTAAACTAGAAGCCCAACCTTTGTCGATTAGTTATGCTGCATTAGATAAACCTCTGAAACTGAACTCTGGATCCATCAATCTGCTACCCAAGTTTCACAGACTAGCTGGTGAGGACCCATACCATCATATTAGTGAATTTCTTATCACATGCTCTGCTATGGTGCCTGAGGGGATTCCTGAAGACCAAATTAGGTTAAGTCTTTCCTTTCTTTTTGCTTGGTAATACTAAATATTGGTTATATGACATGCTCGTTGGATCATTCTCTACATGGACTGCATTGCATAAATCATTTTTAGAAAATTTTTTTCCAACGTCCCAAATTAGATCAATTAGGAAGGAAATATGTGGTATCAAAGAAATGAATAGGGAAAATTTTTGTGAGTATTGGGAAAGATTTAATAAACTGTATGCTAGTTGTCCCCAATATCAAATAACTAAGCAGTTGTTGATTCAATACTTTTATGAAGGGTTGCTTCCTATGGATCGTAATATGGTTGATGCTGCTAGTGGGGGGGTTCAATTTAATAAGACTCCGGTAGAGGCGAGAGATTTATTCAATTTAATGGCCCAAAATACTCAGCAGGTGCTAGGGAGTCACAAATTAAAAAGGTTGACGAGATTGGCTCTAGCTCATCTGTAAAGAGTCAGTTATCTCACATCACTGTTATGTTAAACAAGATAGTTACTAGGGGAGTACAAAAAGCAGTCATATGTGGAATTTGTTGTCTAGAGGGGCATCCTACTGATGCATGTCCTACACTTTAAAAGGGGAATATTAATGTTGTCTATTCTAACCAAGGTCAAAGGAGGTATGACCCTTATTCTAACACCTATAATGAAGGATGGAGAGACCACCCTAACCTTAGGTATGGCCCTAAGACCAACCTACTTGGTTTTGACCAAACATCTTGTCAATCTTCTAACTAGGATAGGACCAACTTTCTACTAGAACAAGTCCTTAAGAACATGGATGATAGGTTCCAAAATGTGGAGGCAACTCTCAAGCAGGTTCAAGAGAGACAGCCTGCAACTGATACCATAGTTTGCAGCTTGCGGGCTCAAATACAAAATAAGTTACCATCTCAACCTTACCCTAACCCCAAGGAGAATGTTAGTGCCATGACACTTAGGAGTGGGAAAGAGCTAAAAGAACCTAGGAAGAGTAAAGAAGTAGAACGTGAGTTAGAGGTCAAAGAAGCTGAACCGGAGTTAGATAAAGATTCTAATCTAACTACTAAGGAAATAGGTGAGAAGAAAAGAGAACCTTTTAAGCCAATACCACCCTTTCCTAGTGGGTTTTGGAGCCCTACTTCTAAGTTGAATGAGGCTAACCAAGAGATCTTAGAGACATTTAGGAAGGTAGAGATCAACATACCCCTCCTTGATGTCATTAAACAGGTGCCTCGCTATGCTAAGTTGTTGAAAGAATTGTGTACTACTAAAAGATAGTTAGTAGGTAATGAAAAGGTAAGTGTGGGGGAAAATGTGTCTGCAGTTTTCCAAATGAAACATCCCCCTAAGTGCAAAGACCCAGGTGTGTTTTATGTTCCTTGTAAAATAGGAAACCTTTACTTCGATAAAGCTATGCTTGACTTGAGTGCTTCCATTAATGTTATGCCTAAGTCTGTTTATGACAAACTGAACTTAGGAGAGTTAAAGAAAACTAGTATAGTGATTCCGTTAGCTAATAGGAGTAGTACTTACCCAGATGGAGTTTTAGAGGATGTCTTAGTCCAAGTTAATGAGCTTGTGTTTCCTGCAGATTTTTATGTGATGAACATGGGTGATGTATGTCATGATATTCCTATCTTGCTTGGTAGGCCTTTTTTTAAAACAGCTAGGACTAAAATTGATGTGCATGAAGCAGCATTAACCATGGAATTTGATGGTGAAGTGATTAAATTTAATATTTTTGATGCCATGAGATTTTATGCCTAGGTCCCAAGATATTTACGACTTGTCTCATGAAGATGAATTGTTTACTGTGCTTACTAAGAGTCTTGATCGTGCTAAGTTTCAAAGAGTGTCCTACCAGGTTAATGATAATCTAGTTGAAGTGATAGGGTCTTTATTCCACTTGCAAGTGCATAATAGACCTAACAAGCTTGAATTGCCCGAAAATCATGCTAAATTACTTCCCTCTAGCATTTCACCCCCTAAATTGGAATTGAAACCTTTACCGGATAATTTGAAGTATGCTTATTTGGGGGATAATGAGACTTTTTCTGGCACCATCTCTAGTGCACTTACCCTTAACCAAGAGAAAAAAAACTTGTTAAAGTGCTTAGAGAACATTGCAAAGCAATAGGGTGGACTTTAGCAGACCTCAAGGGACTTATCCCTACTTTATGCTCACATAAGATCACAATAGAGAAAGATGTTAAGCCTAAGAGGGATCATCAGAGGAGACTTAATCCACCTATGATGGAGGTAATCCAGAAAGAAATTCTTAAGTGGTTAGATGCTAGAGTGATATACCCCATATCTAATTCCAAGTGGGTTGGTCCTATACATGTAATTCTTAAAAAAGGAGGGACAACCG
Organism: Selenicereus undatus; assembly: GCA_017589665.1. Classification (NCBI taxonomy): domain Eukaryota; kingdom Viridiplantae; phylum Streptophyta; class Magnoliopsida; order Caryophyllales; family Cactaceae; genus Selenicereus; species Selenicereus undatus. The sequence continues at coordinate 86,326,463 of JACYFF010031959.1, forward strand.
TAGTGCAAAATAAGGAAGGTGAACTAGTACCTACTAGAGTTCAAAGTGGTTGGAGAGTATGCATTGACTATAGAAAACTAAACAAAGCTACTAAGAAAGATCATTTTCCCTTGCCTTTTACTAATCAAAAAGATTGGTTGGTAGGTCACACTACTATTTTCTAGACGGGTATTCAGGCTACATTCAAGTCCCTATAGCTCCTGAGGATCAGGAAAAGACCACCTTTACCTGTCCTTTTGGCACTTATGCTTTTAGACGTATGATATGGAAGTTTTCATGGATGATTTTACTATGCATGGTGATTCATTTGATCAGTGCTTGCATCATCTCACATTAGTGCTTAGGCGTAGCATTGATATTAGTTTAGTGCTTAATTTTGAAAAGTGTCATTTCATGGTGGAGCATAGGGTAGTACTTGGACATGTAGTGTCATCGGGGCTTAGAGGTGGATAAAGAAAAAGTTGACATCATTCAATCTTTACCCCATCCCAGGTGTGTCAAGGATGTGAGATCATTCTTAGGGCTTTTAGGGTTCTATAGGAGGTTTATCAAAGATTTTTCTAAGATTACTTCGCCTTTATGTGCCTTGCTTGCAAAAGATGCTTCATTTGATTTTAATGATGATTGTATGAGGGCTTTTGATCAATTGAAGTTGAAATTGACTGCTTCGCCTATTGTGCAACCCCCAAATTGGGCCGTACCTTTTGAGTTAATGTGTGATGCTAGTGATAAGGCAGTGGGGGTAGTTTTAGGTCAAAGAATTGGGAAAATACCTCACGTGATTTGATGAGCGATAAATTCACCCATTTTACGTGCCTCTTATACCCACTTTTAGCTCGTATAATAACTTAATTCTTAGGAGTTTTACTTGTTTTATTTATGTTTTGCAGGAAATAACTCCAAATCAAGCAAACGTCGCGAAAAGGGACGAAGATGGGACGAAACGAAGAAAAACAGCGGAAACCGACGAAAACCGGCAAAACTGGACAAATCAGGGAGCGCACGGTCAGTTGCAGGATACGCACGGCCGTGCCTTGAAGCCAGAAGCTGCGCACGGTTGAACGCACGACCGTGCTCCTGAACCGTGCCTACCCCAGACACGCACGGGTGCCCGTGCGTAGGTGGCACGACCGTGCCTCCCCCCAGTTCGTCGAACGCCTCGGTTTCTATTTAAGCTTCGTTCGGGCGTCTGTTTGAGGGGGGTCGCTCAGGGTCGCTGGGTGCCTCTCTTTGGCAATTTTTTAGGCTAGGTTTTAGGTTAGTTTATCAAATAAAACCTCAATAGGAGGATTAGTTTAGGATGGAAGATTGTAATCTTGGATTCAACCTTTGGATTTCAAGTTCCTTCTAATCAATTCAAGAATAAGTTTTCTTCCTTTTCTCTCTTTATTTCTTATCTCATTCTTGTTTATGTTTTGCTAGTTTGATTCATGTATTTGTTTTGTTTTATTTATTTGTTTAGTTTTCATTGTTGATTCATGTTATTTGGTTGTTTAGAATTGTTTTATTTCACTCTCTTTGTTTTGTTCTTCAAGTTTATGTTCTTAGTTGTTAGTTTAGGTTTCGATGTGTTTGTGATGTTTAGTTGTTAGATTTTGTGGCATTGGATTGTGATTAGCCTCTTGATGGCTAATTGATCTTGTAATAGGCCTCACCATACCCAATCTATGCTTAAAACC
>JACYFF010031959.1:86328541-86339416 GCA_017589665.1 Selenicereus undatus
CTCTAGTGAACTCTGGTAGTTGAAAGCACAATTCCCTGCGGACGACACCCCAAGTACTCAACGATACACATTGCACTTGGGGTTTATAAATATTAAAACTGTGTGGTTTTTCCCTAACATGATTTACTATGCTTGTAGAACTCTTGACTCTGCATAGTGTAACTACACCACTACAGAAAAGGAGATGTATGTTATTGCTTTTGCTCTTGAAAAGTTCTGTCCTTACTTATTGGGTGTGAAAGTTACTGTGTACTCTGATCATTCTGCTCTTAAACAACTACTAGAAAAGAAAGATTCAAAGCCCGGATTGATTAGATGGATGTTACTATTGCAAGAATTTCAATTGAAAATTAAAGATAAACCTAGAGCTAAGAGCTTAGTTGCTGACGATCTTAGTAGACTAGAAATGGGGGAAAGTGGTAGTCCTTTTAGTGATTGTTTCCCTGATGAGACTTTGTATGCTGTTAGTAGTAGATTATCTTGGTATGCTAATATTGTGAACTACATAGTCACCACAACCTTTCCCATTGACTTGTCTAGAGCTGAAAAAGAAAAGATAAGAGCTCAATCTAAACACCATGTTTGGGATAAGCCATACTTATGGAAATTTTGTTGTGATCAGATAGAAAAACGTTGTGTTTATGACAGTGAAATTCATTCCATTCTAACCTTCTGTCATTCTTCAGAAAGTGGGGGACATTTTGGCCCCAAAAGAACAACACATGAAGTTCTTGAGTGTGGATTTTATTAGCCTACTATTTCTCGTGGTGCTTATAATTTTTGCACAAGATGTGAAGCATGCCAAAAGACTGGAAATTTATCAAGAAGGAATCAAATGCCTTTATATAATGTTTATGTTTGTGAAATTTTTGATGTGTGGGGTATTGATTTCATGGGACCCTTCCCCTCTTCTTTTGGGTACACTTACATTCTTGTGCTTGTTGACTATGTGTTCAAATGGATAGAAGATGTAGCTACTAGAGTTGATGATGCTAAAACTGTGGTGAAACATATTAAATATCTCATTCTGCATAGATATGGAGTACCAAGAGCAATCGTCAGTGATAGGGGGACTCATTTTTGTAATAGAACTTTAGGAGCCTTGTTAGCCAGATATCATGTGACTCATAAGCTATCTACTAGTTATCACCCCCAAACAAATGGCCAAGCTAAAATCTCTAATAAAGAAATCAAGACCATACTTGAGAATGTAGTTAGGCCAGACAGGAAAGATTGGAGTCTTAGGCTAAATGAGGCTCTTTGGGCTTATAGGACTGCATACAAGACCCCTCTTGGTATGTCACCTTATAGGTTAGTCTTTGCAAAGCCATGTCGTCTTCCTGTTGAGATAGAACATAAGTCATATTGGGTTGTGAAACAATGTAATCTTGAGTATGAGTTAGTAGGAAAAGAACGTAAATTGCAGTTGCAGGAATTAGAGGAGACTCACTTGGAAGCCTATGACAATTCAGTCATTTATAAACATAAAGCCAAAGCATTTCGTGATGCTAAACTTGTCAGAAAAGAATTTCAAGTAGGTGAGAAAGTCTTGTTATTCAATTCAAAGCTGAGACTCTTGCCTAATAAGTTAAATTCAAGATGGCTTGGACCATTTGAGGTAGTAAAGACTTATCCACATGGTGCTGTTGAGACTAAAAGCTTATCCACTAACAAGATTTTCAAAGTGAATGGACATGGGTTGAAACATTTTAGGGATGGAGACTCTGTGAATTTTATTGAAGAGATCACCCTAGAGGATCCATGAGCTTCATGACGTCGAGCCAACGACTGTAAACAAAGGCGTTGGTTGGGAGGCCATCCAACGTTTTTTAGGGAAGTACTCATTTAATTTTACTTTTATTTTCATTATTTCTCTCTTTTTGCATGCATTAGGGACTATGCATGAATTAAGTGTTGGGGGGGTGCATCCTGCATTTAGTTCCTATGTTATTTATTCTTGTAAAAAAAAATTCTTATAAATAATGCATGATATGAGTTTATGGTAGGCTTGCTCGCTTAAAATTTTTTATTTTCTTAGCTATTTATAGCTTATTCTTCTATGAGTAAAGACTTCTGAGCATGTTAGTTGCCATTTAGAGAATTTTGAGTTGATCCCCATATATCTCTTTAATAAGTAACTGTCATGATTATTCATGTTATTTGGTCATGTATTGTAAAGTGACCTAGCCCATTTCCTAGACTATTAAATTAGTAGAATAACTCATTAAAATTGTGACTTTTCTTGTCTTTAAAAAAAAAGGGAAAAAAAAGGGTTAGATTACCAGCATAGGTAGGAATAGGTGGCTCGACACCTTTTTTCCTTAAGTTTAGGTCTCAAGTTGAGCCTTATATATGGAGTAACCCATGATTGGGAGAGTCATGACCCTTTTTGGGTCGATCAATGACTCGTACCAAACTAACAGTCAATAAAAAAAAATGATCAGAATAAACTATTTGCTCCAGTACCTCTATTCGGGTGAGTGTGAGACATGGAGTGTTTAATTTCTAAGACCCTATATGAGCCTCGAATATGTGCGCAAGTGGAGTTTGAAAAAAAAAAACAAAAAAAAAGAAGAAAAATTGCAAGGCAACTTAGAATCAATTTCAATGAGTTATTCCTTCTACTTTAATTGTCTTTATAGCCATGCCGTACTTCAATTTTTCTATCGTAAAATTTTTAGACCTCTTGATCGGTGTATAGACCTGGCAAATCGGTCATTCGGTTTGGGTACGGGTCGGGTCACGTTCGGATCAGGTTAGGTTCGGGTTAAGTGATATTTCGGGTTGTTTCAGTTTGGGTAGGGTATGATTCAGTTCAAGTCGATTTCGGGTCAATCAATTTTTGGTCCAATACGCTCGTTATGCCAAAACAAGCAACTTTGTAGAAAATTTAGAGTCGAGTATGGTTCGGTTCGGGTCCATTCGGGTTTCGGGTCTACTTTCGAGTGAGCATATTTTGGGTGTCGGGTCGGGTATGGGTCCTAGTAGTTTGGTTCGGGTTTCGGGTGTCGGGTGTCAAGTGTCGGGTCAGGTTTGTCAGGTTTATGCATGCTTAAAAGAGATGGATGATTATTACTCTTGTTACTTCATTAAAGAAGTGTTGTGAGGCTGATGAAGAAACTCTTTGATGGTAATTAGATGTTTAGGAGTTATTCACTTGTTGGAAGGAAAATTAATTAATTTTGAATAAAATTGTTTTTAAAGCAAGCCAATGCCTAATATAAATATCATATGCATGACTTCATAAGAAAGAAAGAGGGCCAGTTTTTAGGTCGAGTCTAAGATTTCTTTGCACGAGGTCGTCCAAAGTCTGAGTGTGGGGGAATTTGTTAAGTCATAAATCATGCATTATTTTAATAATTATCTTGATTATATTATATATATTATTTCGTCTAATTTACTTTATTTTATATATTTTTCAGGTTAAGCGTTAATAAAATAAAGAGGAGACGAGAAGACGTCAAAGTTTGAATTTTACACGCTAAGTTATCAAGTCGGTCCAAAAATAATGATTTATGGAGAAATATTATTTCAGTAATGATTTATTTGGGCTTGGATTACTACTCCTAATTGAAGAAAAATTAGAAGACTTGTAAGAGAAGGAGCCCAAAGAAAAAAACCCTAATAGAATGATACTATGAATAATTGCCTCTTCTCCTCTAAATCCCACACAGCACTCACGCCAACCCTCCTCAGCCATTCCCCACGTCTCCTCAGCCAACCTTATGCCATAACCTCTAAAATCTCACACATCACCCCCTTCACATAACAATCTTCTCACCAACCCCTTCTTATCATCATCGTCCATCTTTCTCAATCAATCCACGTATCACCACCATCACTTTTCACCTAACGCTTCATCCATCCTTCTCATAAGCACCTTCATCATCGTGAATCATCATCACCACCCTCACCTCCATCATCCTCATCAAACGTCCTCATAATCTACCAAGTAATATTGTTTTTTTTCCTTTTCTTTTATCAATTTAGTTATTTATGTTATAAGTTTAGTTATTAAACATGAAGTATTTGGGTAAATTGTGTAATTTAATTTCAAATAAGTTCCCTTGTACTTAGTATAATCTATTTGAAACCATGCTAAATTAATTATTTTGATACAAGTTTCATGCTTTATTGTCTAGTTGATTTGTATTCATGATTCTATAACAATTAATATTTATTGTTTATGATATTCGCTTTAGATTAATTAGAATGCATGCTAATTAGTTTGATACGAATTCATATGATAGCTTAAAAGGCTTTAATACATAAAAGTTATAACCTTTTAGGCATTAGTATCACCTAATTAATCATGGATGACTCAAACCCATCTCCTTTAATTAGATAACCGTTATAGATCATTGTTAAATCAATTTCCTGGTAAATTGGTTACAAGGCGTTAGATGATGTTTTTCTAATACGTAATGCTCTAGTTTGATTAAATTCTTGCACTAGTGTGAGGTTTATCAAAACTAGTAGGGTTTATATTAGGGTTGGACCCAATAAACCGTAATATAAGGAAAAACGGGGAAGATCCGCTAGTGAGTGTCTTCTACAGTCTAACTCATGGATAAATCGATTTTTGTGCTGATGATAAACAGTAATTTGTATAGTGGATATAGACTATGCTAAGTGTTTTTCATAAATTTAGTATCTTTGATAATTATTTCTTGCTTTTTAGTTAATTTCTCTAGTTTGTCAGTTTTCATTCTTCAATTTATAAGCTTTAATATAAATTTCGTTTACCTCCCCCCCCCCCCAAACGAGTAGTCTTTTAGGAGTGTCTTGTTAATATTGGATCAATTAGATTTTTGATCTTTAGTGTGGTTATAACTTTCAGATTTAATTTCTATTCTATTTTGCCATTTATTTACCGGTTTGTTAGAAATTAGGTTAAAAATGATTCCTTTTGTGTGTTTCTCATGTTTTAGCCCATTTTAGGGTTTATATAGTATCCTATTCTGCCTATATTTAATTTTGAAATTTTTGGAAATTATTTGATAATTTTTCAGAATTATTTCGTGAATTGGCTATGTGTAGGTTTTTATTTTAATAAATCTGAAAATCACGTTTTTAATTTTTATTTTATGTTTTTAGGGTTTTGTTATGTCCAGAAAATTATATCCTAAAATTTGGGTAATTTTTTTATTGATTTTCGTGTTTATATTAGTGCAGTTTATTCTTTCTCTAATTTCATATTTTATTTTCTGTTATAATTTTCTAGAGTTAATTTTCTGTTTTAATTTTTCTGAATTTAATTACATATAATTTTAGATTTATAAAGTTATAATATTTTAGAATATTATTTGGATTACTTTCTGTGATTTGTAATATTAATTTTCTGCTTGTTATTTTCTGTTTTAGTTTTCAGTCTAATATTGTGTTATTATTTCTGTTTTTATTTTTCAGATTATTTAGAATAGCTATTTAGTGTTTTACTTCCAGAATTAAATTTAGAATATTTAGGAGCAATATTAAGTATTTTTAAAGATTTTTACTTAATACAATTGATCTATTTTAGTAATATAAAGAGAAGTTATAATAATTTAAAGTAGTAAAATCATTTAGAATTAAACTAGCATATTATCATAATCTTTCCTCGAGGGATCGATCCATACTTTCCAGTGCTATAAATACTATTTATAAATCAAAATATTGGTTTAATTGGTAACTCTACGATAAGCCGATCTACAATCACTGACATTTTTGCTTTGTGGATACTATAAGTATCTCAAGAACTCTTCCATTCCTTTAAGTTTCTATCAGTTTTGTAATTTATTAGGAATTACTTCAAATTTAATTTTTTATTTTAAATTTAATAATCAAGTAATTTTGCGATGCTATGGATTATATGTGATTTTGCTGGTGGCTTTATAATTAGTTCGATTCTTGATTGCTTGGTTCGATTTTTTTTTGGGATATTATAATTAATAAGTTTTTCAAATTTTGTAGCTTATAGATGCAATATTTTTCCCTGACATTTAGTTTTTTTTTTTCATGTAGATATTGATCATTTTAGCAAGCTATGGCTCTCATTTCTTTATATGTTGGGATTCTTTTAAAAAAAAAAATTTGATTTTGATTCCTTCTTTTGGCTCTAGAATAGACTTATTGTACTGACTCCTAGACTTCAGAAACATGTTGTATGGATATTTTTTTCCATTGCCATTATTATGGACCATCTGAGAGGAGGGGATTTTAGATTGGAAAAGAATGTCACCAGGATTAGTGGTTGTTGTAGAAATTGAGCAACATAACTATAAAAAATGTAGGACATCTAAACTACTACTCATCATTCATTGTCGCTATATTGTTTTGAAATAGTTTTATTGATTTTTTTTAAAACCCTAACGCAATAAGAACAATAAAAATGACAATTGCACTATAGCTTTTTTCCCCCCAAAGAAGAATAACTCAGAGTTAGAAATTTGATATCATAAGTTCACAAAAGCCAATCTCAACTAAATTCTCCCCATTTCTCAATGACCCGATCACTAAATTTCCCAAAAATTAGAGGGAATTAGTTAGTTTCATTTGAAGAATTAATAACAGAAAAAGGAATGGCTAAAACAAAGAAGTAAAAGGAGATGAAAATAGATTATCAAAACAAACCAATGCAAAAATTCCACAGTGAGAGTTGAGGGGAAAACTAGAATGCCGACAAGAACTTATGCAAATTGAAGTAGGAGAAAATACAAATAAATTAATTAAAAAGATGACCAACTAATTAGCTTACTGTAGATAACCTCAGCCATCTTTATATCCTCACCTTCAGTTCTCTGCACCGAAAGAAGGAAAGCGACTGATAAGTCTCTCCTATAACAAAACTGATATATTAAGTAAAAGAAAAACACAATTAAGAAATAATCAAACACCATAGACAAGAGAGAGGGGGTGACATAGATAAAGAAGCAACTATCTTCTGTTATTGTGTGTTTAATTTTTTTCTCTGTTAAGAAAGGGGAGATAAAGTAGAGAAATCCATAAACGTGATATATTAAGTACAACAAAAACACAATTGAGAAATAAAATCAAACACGATAGACAGGAGAGAGGGAGCGATGGACACGATAAACCTATGCATATATTGTTATCTCATATCCTTGTCCTCTAAACCTTTAAATAAAGAGTTTGAGGAGGTGGTGTCTTGGAAGGGGGGCAGGCGAGGAGTTGAATTCAAATTCGAATTTTTCTCTCATAATTGTCAGTAATTTCAATTCCAAAAAGTTTGCTTGGTACATTTTATTGTAATGGCAACATGGGCTTTCGATGCTGAATCGATTGAAGTTTGTAGCTTAGTGAATTTGGTTTTAGCTATATTTATTAGGTCTATGATGTCATCACTGACATTTTTGCTCTGTGGATTCTCAAAAACTCTTCTGCTCCTTCAAGTTTCTATCAGTTTTCTAATTTATTAGGAATTATTTCAAATTTAATTTTTTGTTTTAAATTTGATAATCTAGTAATTTTGTGATGCTATGGATTATGTGATTTTGCTGGAGGCTTTATAATTAGTTCGGTTCTTGATTGCTTGGTGCGATTTTTTTTTTTTTGGGTATGAGAATTAATAAGTTTTTCAAATTTTGTAGCTTACAAATGCAATATTTTTTCCCGACATTTAGTTAGTTTTTTTTTTGGTTATGTAGATATTGATCATTTTCTTAAACTATGGCTCTTATTTCTTTATAACTTGTGATTCTTTAAAAAAAAAAGTGTATTCCTTTTTTATTCCTTCTTTTGGCTCTAGAATAGACTTCTTGTACTGGCTCATAGAGTTGAGAAACATGTTGTGCGGAGATTTTTTTTTCCATTGCTATTATTATGGACCATCTGAGATGAGGGGATTTCAAATTGGAAACAAATGTTACCAGGATTAATGGTAGTTGTGGAAATTGAGCAGCATAACTATAAGAAATGCAGGACATCCAAACTACTACTCATCATTCATTGTCACTATAATGTTTCCAATAGTTTCATTTAATTTTTTTAAGACCCTAATACAATAAGAAAAATAAAAAATGACAATAGAGCTATAGATTTTTTTAAACTGAAAAAGAATAACTTAGCATTAGAAATTTGATGTCATAAGTTCACAAAAGTCAATCTCAACTAAAATCTATCAATTTTTCAATGACCCGCTCCCCAAATTTACCAAAAATTACTGGGAATTAGATTAACAAAACAAACCAATGACAAGATTCCACAATGAGAGTTGAGGGGAAAAACCGAATGCCACCAAGAACTAATGCAAATTGAAGTAGGAGAAAAGGCAAATAAATTAATTAAAACAATGATGAACTAATTACCTTGTTGTAGATAACCTCAACCATCTTTATATCCTCACTTTTAGTTCTCTACACTGAAAGAAGGAAAACGACTGTTAAGTCTCTCCCATTACAAAACTGATATATTAAGTACAACAAAACACAATTAAGAAATAATCAAACACCATAGATAGCAGAGAAGGAGTGACATAAACGAAGAAGCAACTATCTTCTGTTATTGTGTGTTTAATTTTTTCTCTATTAAGAAAGGGGAGATAAAGTAGAGAAATCCATAAACCTGATGTATTAAGTACAACAAAAACACAATTAAGAAATAAAATCAAACACGATGGACAGGGGAGAGGGAGCGATAGGCATGATAAACCTATGCATATATTGTTATCTCATATCCCTATCCTGTAAGCCTTTAAATAAAGAGTTTGAGAAGGTGGCGTCTTGGAAGGGGGGCAAGGGAGGAAGTGAATACAAATTCGAATTTTACGCACATAATTGTGAGTAATTTTTTTTCCAAAAATTTTTGTTGGTATATTTTATCATAATGGTAACGTGGGCTTTTGATGTCGAATTGATTGAAGTTTGCAGCTTAGTGAATATGGTTTTGCCTATATTTATTTGGTCTAAGAGGTCATCACTGAAGTTTTTGCTATGTGAATTCTCTAAGTATCTCAAGAACTCTTCCATTCCTTCACGTTTCTATCAGTTTTCTAATTTATTAGGAATTATTTCAAGATTACTTTTTTGTTTTAAATTTCATAATCAAGTAATTTTGCGATGCTATGGATTACGTGATTTTACTGGTGGCCTTATAATTAGTTCGATTCTTGATTGCTTGGTGCGAGCTTTATTTCGGGTATGAGAATTAATACGTTTTTCAAATTTTGTAGCTTAGAGATGCAATACTTTTGCCTGACATTTAGTTTGTTTATTTTTTACTGTGTTATGTAGATATTGATCATTTTATTAAGCTATGGCCCTTATTTCTTTGTAGTTTGTGATTCTTTTAAAAAAAATTAATTCCTTTTTTATTCCTTCTGTTGGCTCTAGAACAGACTTACTGTACTGGCTCCTAGAGTTGAGAAACAAGTTGTACAGAGATTTTTTTCCATTTCTATTATTATGGAGTATCTGAGAGGAGGGGATTTCAAATTGAAAAACAACATTACCAGAATTAATGGTAATTGTGGAAATTGAGCTGCATAACTATAAGAAATATAGGACATCTAAACTACTACTCATCATTCATTGTTGCTATATCATTTCCAAATAGTTCCATTGATTTTTCTTTTTAAGACCTTGATACAAAAAGAATACTCAAAAACAACAATTGCACTATAGCCTTGTTTTTTAACCAAAAAAGAATAACTCGGGATTACATATTTGATATCATAAGTTCACAAAAGCCAATCTCAACAACATTCTCCCTATCTCTCAATGACCTGCTCCCCAAATCTACCAAAAATTAGAGGGGATTAGCTAGTTTCATTTGAAGAATTAATAATAGAAAAGAGGATGGCTAAAACAAAGAAGCAGAAGGAGATGAAAATAGATTATCAAAACAAACCAACGCAAAGATTCCACAGTCAGAGTTGATGGCAAAAATAGAATGCCACCAAGAACTTATGCAAATTGAAGTAGGAGAAAAGACAAATAAATTAATTAAAAAAATGACAAACCAATTACCTCACTGTACGTAACCTCGGACATCTTTATATCCTCACCTTTAGTTCTCTACACCAAGGGATGGAAAGCGACTGATAAGTCTCTCCCATAACAAAACTGATATATTAACTACAACAAAAATACAATTAAGAAATAATCAGACATCATAGATAGGAGAGAGGGAGTAACATAGATGAGGAAGCAACTATCTTCTATTATTGTGTGTTTAATTTTTTTTCTCTGTTAAGAAAGGGGAGATAATGTAGAGAAATCCATGAACACAATACATTAAGTACAAAAAAACACAATTAGGAAACAAAATCAAACACAATAGATAGGAGAGAGGGAAAGATAGACACCATAAACCTATGCATATATGGTTATCTCATATCCTTGTCCTCTAAACCTTTAAATAAAGAGTTTGAGGAGGTGGTGTCTTGGAAGGGGGGCAAGGGAGGAATAGAATACAAATTCGAATTTTACGCTCATAATTGTGAGTAATTTCTTTTCCAAAATTTTTTGTTGATATATTTTATCACAATGGCAACATGGGCTTTCGATGTTGAATTGATTGAAGTTTGTAGCTCAGTGAATTTGGTTTTAGCTATATTTATTTGGTCTAAGAGGTCATCACTAACATTTTTGCTCTGTGGTTTCTCGAAGTATCTCAAGAACACTTATATTCCTTCAAGTTTCTATAAGTTTTCTAATTTATTAGGAATTATTTCAAATTTATTTTTTTGTTTTAAATTTGATAATCAAGTAATTTTGCGATGCTGTGGATTATGTGATTTTGCTGGTGGCTTTATAACTAGTTCGATTCTTGATTGCTTGGTGCGATCTTTTTTTTCGGGTATGAGAACTAATAAGTTTTTCAAATTTCATAGCTTATAGATGCAATATTTTTGCCGGACATTTGGTCAGTTTTCTT
>JACYFF010031959.1:86376448-86436467 GCA_017589665.1 Selenicereus undatus
TACTCACATCCAAACCCTCATAAGCTACTTGCCACAAACTCCTTTTTTTCTAAACCATTGCGGGGATATTGAGTGAGCAACTCCTTAAACCTATTCATAAATTTCCAAAAAGGCCCATGTTCAAGTTAGACAAAAAGGAGGATTTTATTTCTAAGCCTAATGGTCTTGCTAGTAGGAAGGTCTCTCTTAAGGAAGATATCAACGAAAGAATTCCATGATTTAATAGAACGAACCTTAAGGCTATACATCCACCTCTTAGCATCATATTTTATAGCAAGGGAATGAATTTCATCCTCACAATATCGTTTGATACCCTAGGCATGTGAATCGCCGAGCACACTTCTTCATACTTACGAATAAACAAATAAGGATCCTCAAAGCTAGCAAATTTAGGAAACATGCCGACATAGTTCGGGTAAGCTCAAATGTCACATCCTTAGGCATAGGAGGGAGGTCAAGACATGATTATGGGGAAGTTCGGAAGGACAGAAGTGATCTCTAGCCCAAATTCTAAGCTAGGGAAAGTAATAAATGTGGTTAAATATGATCAACTAAACAAATTACCCACTAGTCCTAAGCTAAACATAATTAATTAAACTAATTTAAAGCAAAGCATAATTAACAAAATCAACGCAGAACATCATATTAACTAACAATAACTAGCAAAGTATTTAATTTAACTAAGAAAGTATTAAATCTAATTTCTAGGAGAAGAGAAAGAAGAGGGAGTACCTTAAAAGCTCAAGAATCCAACAATGGAGGTTAGCCTCCATTGTTAGAGCAAGGGAAAAAGTTTTGGTGGTGGATCCTCCTCTTATTTCTATTAATCTAACTCAAGTACTCCTAATTTAACCCATTGTGAACCAAAAAATGTAAACTTGTAAAAATGGGTTTTCAGGCCATAATTTCAAATGAGAGAGAAAATTAGACATTTACAACATTCCAAGAAAGATTGGAGTGACCAAGAGTAGAAAAGGATGAGAAGATAAGACTAGGATAATGAGTCATCAACTTCAAGATAAAACAACCATAAAGTAATCAAGTCAAAACATTTGATTAAAAGCAAGAGCATGGCAAAACATAAAATTGCAGGAAAATGAGACTAAAGAAGAGAGAAAGAAGAGAAAGCAGTAAATCATTAACGTGAATGCAAAAACAACTTTAATATGGCTACAAATTGAGCTAACTCTGCACTAATCTTCTTATAAACTCTCGGCTAAACCTAAAAATCATACTCTTAAAACTTAGCTCAAAACTCAGTTAATTATACAAATGGGGGAAGGAAATTTATATAGACCTCGAAACAATGAACTTGGACAAGATCATGCTAGGTAGCACATGCAATACCAAGTTTATGGATTATGTGACAAGAACATAGCAAAATAGGATTTTGGCATGGCCCATGCCACTTGGCACAGGCATCCTGTGCCAAATTCCTACATTGTTCTTCTACCTTGTTTCTCCAGCAGTTTTTGCGCTCGTTGAACTGCATTGCTTCATGGTTGTCTGGGATTAACGTGCCTAAATTTCCACACATTTACATCCATTATCTGTCATTTGAGCAATTGTTTTTATTGCCTACAAAACTAACAAAACACTAATAAACAACCTAACTTTCCATTTCTTATGGGCATAATCTAGGCAGAATTAGGTATAGACTTCGCACATGTTAAGCCCGAACACAAGCATTGCTAATCTTGCTCTGAGAAAAAAGGCTTGCTACTAGTTGATGCTACTCCTACTCTACCCTTCTTACGTTTCCTAGGATAGTCCTTGAGTTTGTAATCTAGGCCAGCAAAATAGTAGCAATGGTTAGTGCCTACCTGACGGTCCTCAATGGCATGACCGCATGAGTTCGGCGATTGCACTTCATACAAGGACCCTTAGACTTGGTTTACTACTCGCTTTTAAGGCTACTGTTGAGGGTTAAATTTGCAGCCATGATTGTTCTTCCTTCCTAAGTTGTAGCCCTTTAAATCACACTTTTTCTTGTTTCCCTCTTGATTAGCGGATCATTTAATTAGGTTGTTGCCCTTTTTATGTCAAATGCTCAATCACAAAGTTCTCGATAGGTGGTTATGCGGTGCCCAACTAGGTGGTTAAGAATTATAGGGTCTAACCATTTCTCAAATGAATTCTTCTTCATCTTATCCATCGCCATGAATTCAAATGCAAACCTAGCTAACTCCTTATATTTAGTAGCATGATCCATCACTGACATATTAGCGTCTTGATTAAGGTAGAGGAGGCAGGATAGTGCTTTTTCCTTAGTAAGGCCGTAAAAGAGCCAGTTGAGGTTTAGCTTATTCTATTTTTCCTTCATTGTGCCCCACCATGTGCCAGCTTTATCATTTAGGTATTAGCTCTCAATACTGACTATTAGATCATTAGGAACCTCCACCACATTGAATGTCCTTTCTATGATCTTGATCCAATTTTCCAAACCGACTAGACCACCAAAGTCGCAAGGTTTCTGAGTAGCTACCCCGTCCATCAACTTTCAGTAGTCTATCTCAGGCAGTTTGTTGTTCCAAGGAGGTTAATTGGCCCTCTGCAGTGGTTCATCGAGTAGTTTCCTGACAACCTGATTAGAAAGCATGAAGGATCCTAAACTTGAAGTAGCTTAAAAGGAGTTGCTTCCAGATTGCTTCGAAATCTTGATAACTCAGAGACAGGTGCCTAGTTTTTCTATTTTATGAATAATTAGGAAAGCAGCTTAGAAATCATTGTCAAACAAAATTTTCATTACTAAGCAAAACTGCAGTACAAGATCTAGCTCAACTTCTTAATTAGAGGTGCCTAATGTCCTTATCGAATACTGTAATTACTATCTATTTTTGGCTATCTCATGTGCTAGATTAGGCCTTGTTTGGCAAAGAGCTTTTTGAAGAGATTTTTGGTCAAAAAGAGCTTTTTTGATCAAAATTAGCTTTTTGACCAAGTAAAAAAGTTAATTTAGGTGTTTAGTGAAAGAGCTTTTTAAAAGAGTTTTTTGGGTCCAAAAAGCTAATTTGAAAAAGCTAATTTCATGAGCTTTTTGAAAGAATTTTTTGAAAAATTAGCTTTTTGTCTCACAATTTTGTCAGAAACAGCTAATTTTACCAAACAGTTTTTCAACAAACAGCTAATTCAAACAGCTAACAGTTGTTTGCGAAATAGGGCCTAGGGCTGCTCAAGAGATTCAGGTGGGGCTACCTTTACTAGGCATTCAATGTCAGAATTGTCATCAAATTATTCGCTTGCATAGATGGAATTAAATGTAGCATAGCCTGGAATAGAATGAAGTTGTTGGGGATGGCAACGATTGGGCAACCAACAACTGTAATTACCAGGAGCAAAGCAAATTTGACATACAGTATTGGGATGTGAACCTAAAACTTCTTCAAATGAATTGTTTCTTGTAGATAAACAGTTAATATTAGAAGGAAAAGCAAAAGAATACGTGAGCATGAAAAACTATATTACCATATGCTAAACCTGCTGCATACCCTAATTTAAAGGTGGCTGATTCTGAGTGAAGTTGGTAGAATTCTTGTTGTTGATGCCCCTTAATTCTAGCCTCCCTTCTTGTTATTGGTCCAACACCCTTTCCATTTATTACTGCCATTGTCATTGCAAGTTTGAGAATATAATTGTTTTGCTAACTTTTAGTCATTCCTTGAGAAGAAGCCATAGAAGCAAAGGCTTGGTGATGAGAACACAAGCTTTCCTTGCTTTTACGGAACTTTAGTCTTTGCTTAAAGTGAATCAACTTGCTAAGAATGTCATCCAAAATGAGATAATTTGAACAATAAGAAAGTATAGTGCCAAGCTGTTATATGGTTCATTAAGCCCATTCAAGATTAACGCAACCAAATCAATATCAAAATTGCAGGCTAGATTCAAGCAAGAGTATCAACAATCTATTTATATATCTCTCTAATGATCCTCTATACTGTGATTGGAATCTATAGGACTATTGATGAGCATATGTTTAAGATCCAGGACATGGCATGGGCAAGACTAGTGGTATTAAGGGGGTGTTTGGTTGCAAGAACTTTTTGGAGAAAAAGAGTTTTTTTTTTTTTTTTGCAGGGGGCTTTAGCTGTCTTGCCTAGTCAAAACAGCTAAATTGGTGTTTGGTTGAAGAGTTGTTTGGAAGAGCTACTTAAACCCAAAAAACTCTATCTCAAAAGGCTATTTTTATTAGCCTTGTGGGATTAGCTATTTGTGAAAATGACATAACTACCCAAGAGTTTGAAAAAATTACACCATATGCTGTTGGCTTTGGTAGTGATATTTGATGTTATGTATTATTTAAATTTAATCTATCCAAGATTAAATTATTCAAATATATGAATTTGAATTCATAACAATAAAATATGTAGCAAATAACAAATTAATTTTTTAAAACATAATTATCATATAGATAGATATACACAAATTGAAAAGAAAAAAATTAATAAGAATACAAATTATGCACAACTAGTAACAAATTAAGGTCTTATCAATAAAGTTAATTTGTACATATGACATCAAATTAATTCTTTTTGGAAAGAAAATAAGATAACTAGTAAATGAAAAAATTATTTTTAATTAAAAAGTAATTTAGAGATGGGGGCACAAATGAAATTTTACTGAATATCTTTTTCAAAAACAGCTAATTTTACAAAACACTTCTTTTATAAATAATTAATTCAAACAACTAATTCAAATAGTTAGCAGCTAACAGTTAATACAAACAGCTAACAGTTGTTTGCCAAATAGGACCTAAATCAATTAGCTTATTTTTTTGAAATTTGAACAAAATGGACTAAGTCATGAATTATGTAGTCAATAAATCAAGAGAAATTATAGCAAATAACCATGATCTAAGAAGTTGATCTTAATACAAACAAATCGAGTAATCTCCCATGATTACAAAGAGTATATGGATTACGTGTGGTTATAGTGCCATAAAAAAACATGCAACAACTTCTTCTTCTTTTTTACGAGGGTAAACAGAAAGGAAGGTAGAAATTAGGTGTCTCTTATCATAAGAGTGTGTCCAACTACATCATTTGCTAGAATAGATCTAAATTGGGATGAGGATGTGCCATCGAAAGGAGAACTTACGGTTAGGGATGTCACTATATGACCAGCTTTTGCTAGCCAGTCAGCCGCTTGTTTTGTCTCTCGGAAGATATGGTTGATTAAGGTACAATTTGTCTTCTCCAGCAATAATCTAACATCTTCAATGATCATAGCTATTTGCCACGGTGTATGAAATGTGTATTTGAGAGCTTAAATGACAATGTCATTATCACCTTCAATAATAATTCCGGAAACCTGCCTGAATAGCCACAATTACGCCATTTTTGAGCGCACGAGCTTCTACTACAATGATGGATGTCTCCCCAAAGTGTGCAACACCTACTTGAATGTGTTTCTCGGTCCAGTCCCGGATGATAAACCCATCTGTTGCGGATTTGTTAATAAGTGACCCGTCAAAGTTGAGTTTGATGAAATTTGTTGGCGGATCGGGAGGATGCCACCTCACAAAATGATGGGAGGTGGAAAAGGGAAGTGAAGAGGGCCCCTAAAATCATCATCAGTCGACATGCGAGTTCGAATTCTCCATTTGGCATAAGCCCTTTTTGCCTGAATAAGACACATAATTGGATTGAAAATATCATTTTTGAAAACTGTTGCATTCCTATGTTTCAAAATGCTCCATCGAAGGTTTTATGCAACATATCAGGTCGCCTAAGGTTTTTGATGATTGTGAGCCATTGGTATATATCACACGTGGTAGTGGGTTCTATGTGGCCTGGTAACCATATTGGATGGCTATCTGCCAAACTTTTCAGTTGAGTGCAATATTTGAGAGTATGGTCAGTTGTTTCTATGTCCTCGAGGCACAAGGGACACACAGGGTTGATGTCCATTCCTCTCCGTAACAGCCCCGAACTGGGAGAGCTTTATGCTGGCATAGCTGCCATAGGAATACTTTGATTTTAGGCATGATATCAAGTTTCCATATCCATTTGAACTGCCAATCTATCTTCTAAAAAGGTTGTGATTTATGCGCTATCCATGTTGCGAATTTTGTACTAAACTCACCTGAGCTACTAATCCCCCAACAAAAAGAGTCATCAAGATTGTTGTATGGTATATCGATCCCTATTATCTTCTGAATAATAGGGTGGTTGTGTAGCGTCATGCATAGCTTAGCAACATCCCAGGTTCTGTTGGCGAGGATAAAATCATTAACTTTGCTATGTGGATCAATGATATTATCTTCAAGTAAATTTAAGATTTCGATAAGTGCTCTATTTTCGAGCCAGTTGCCGTACTAGAAGGAGATTGTATCCCCTCCTCCTATCTTCCAGATGAGTCATGTTCTCATTAATTCCTTGGTTTTAATAATACTTTTCCATACTGGAGAGTCCGTGGTTTTTGGTTTATAGGTGAAGAAATTAGAATTATTCTGGAGATATTTCGTTTTAATAGCCTGGGTCCATAGGCCTTTGTCACTTGTAATAGCTTTCCATGCTAATTTACATTAGAAAGCTTTGTTAACTGCATCTGTATAGCGTAATCCTAGCCCTCCTTTGATTTTCGGCACCCATATTTTCTCCCATGCAGTCAATGGGAGACCTATTTTCTGTATTAGATTTTTTCCAAAGAAAAGCATCGATTAATTCTATCAATATGGTATGTCATATGTTTAGGGAGGTGAAAACATTGCATTGTATGAGCTGGCAAGAATTCAAGATGCGATTGGATTAATATGGTTCTTCCTGCTTTGGATATACAATTAGCCTTCCAACCATTAAGGTTTTTTGTTGCTTTGCTAATGATTTTGTAATAGCCCGACCCTAAATCATGTTTATTTATTTAATTAAGCCATGTTATTCATTTTCCTCATTTATTTTTCTCATTTAATTATCCCGGTTATGAGAATTCATTTTGGGCCCTACCTTGCAATTCGTTTGAGTTTTATTTATCGAAAACAATTTTTCGGAGAATTGATATTAGGCCTCAATAATTATGGTTTAAAAGATTAAATTATTTTTCATGACATTAAAAAAATTTAATTTCGAGCATTGAACAAAAAAAATTTAATTAATCGCTTCGGTTTTGCTTTCTTTTCAAACCCGAGCTCATTTAAGGCCAATTTCGGCCCAAAGTTTGAGACCCAACAAGTTATGTCACTAACCTAGCTAATTAACCATGGTTTAAGCTTAACCATGGTTACTTTTAAGGGTTAATTTCAGCTAAGTATTTATTTGCCTAAGCTTCTTTTGCACCAAGTAAAAATTCAAGACACTTTCTCTCTCTTCTTCTCTCCTCCTTCTCTCTACCCACAGCAGCAGCCCCCTCCCAGCCCTATTATGGTGTTTTCCGACCACTTTCCAGCCACTCTCAGGCAAGGATTTAAATCCTCAACAACCTCCCTTCATTAGCTACCATCTCTCATCCTCAAAATCACCAAATATCATCTCCATCTCCACTTGTTCCAAGTTCACAGTAAGTGACTTCAATGTTGTTCTTTGAATTTTGATTTTTGCTTCTTGTTTTAGTTGTTTTAATAGCGGATTATGTTGTTTCTATTGAATTAAGAATCATTTTGGTGATGGATCATGGTAGAGTTGAAGTTAGGGTTAGGGTTTTATCTTAATCGTGCAAGCTTCATGTTCAAGTGTTGAATTTTGATTGAGCTTTTGTGATCTTTGGCATTGGTAATGAATATCAAGATGTTTATGTTGATTTATATAAGTTAAAGAGTGATTTTATTGGGTATTTATGTGAAGAAAAGACTGACAATATGTGAGTTAGAGCTGGGAAACAGACCTGAAACAGGGGTCTGTTTGGAAACAAACTGGTACTGTTTGCCACATCCAAAATTCATGATTTTTGGTGTAGTGATAGCTTCATGAGTTAGCTTTCAATAGGATTTGGAATTACTCAATTTAGAGTTGTGTAGAAAACTTTATGACCAATGTACTCAAGACTGTGCAGAATACATTGAAACTGAGAACTGAACTTGAACAGTAACTTTACGGACAAACTGGTATTGATTGGGCCACTGACAAATTGTGATTTTTGGTGTGTAGATAGATCAATGAGTTATCTTTCAAATTCCGTTTAAATCGCCTTAATCCGAGTTCTGTGGAAAAAGTTATGGTTGTTTTGCTTCGCCTGCGCAGATTGGACTGAAAGTGTGCACGTCTGTGTTCTATCCTAATTTTAGGGACGTTACTATATGAATCATGATTTGTATCCTGAATGAAAGTTTTAGTGGACATTATGAGATTTTCATATTGGGGTTTCATATCTCAATTGGAGTTCAGTAGTGAAAGATATGGATTTTCTAATGCAGACCATCAAACGGTAACATGAGTGAATGCAGAAATCGAGACATTTGGAAATATTTTCAGAAGTTTCTATATAATTATGGGTATCGCAAGAAAATTACAAAGTGTAGTGAGTTCAACAAGTTTGTTTGTGTATAGAAGCTTAGTTGGGTTTGCAAACCGAGTTAAGTGAGCATGAAAATGAAATTTGAGAAGTGGGTACAGTAATGATTCAAGTCAGTGTCTATCAGATCTACTGAGGTCATTTGAGCTTTTATGAACCTCACAACACCCCTCATGGCATTGAACCTTCTATTAACTATTTCAGAAGCATCACACTTTTCATTATCCATTTCAGAAATATCAGAAACCCATATTTCATTTATATCAATTAAAATCTTTTCATTATGACCTCAATCATTTCCATTTGGCCTATTTTGCTTCAATTTATTGTATTTCAAGTTCAATAACCATAACTTATTTAAATCAGTTCATTTTGGTTTAACTTGTCTTATATCGAACTAAAATCAGTTTATTATATTGAAATGCACAAGTTATGTATCCCATTTCGTTACTCAATTTCTGTTACACATACTTTTACTTACTTAATTATGCGAGTAAGGATCATTTACTGACTACACATACTTACAGTGACATTTATGAAACAGAGTTGAGGCCTATTCTATCGTTTTCATTGTGTATAAGTATTATCAAGTGAAATATCATTTTAAAGACTTCAGGTACGTCCATTGGCTGTATCTTTAGAAATCAGAGTGTATTTATCAATGTTATCATGCTTTGGTAAGTACATCAATGAATCAGTTTACACAGTGATTTATCAATTAATTAGTGACCTCGTCAGTTATCATCTATAGGGCATTCGCCCTTCAGTTACCCGCGTGGCTACAGACCAGGTCCCCGATCGGTTTGGCGGGTGTACACCTATCCTTAGATCGTAACAGTATCAAGGGATTCACTATCAGATAATAACTAGCAATACAGCTTTGCATTTATTTCATTCACTGTTTTAACTTAAAATGAATTGCAAAGCGGGCCCAATCAGTGTTCAATGATCATTTAACAATTTAGGAACGCGTGTACTGAGCTTCGACTCACAGTTCGAAATGTTTTTCATATTTTATTTTAGGCAAATGCTCAGAGTATTGCCCTCATGCCATCAAATCAGCTGGAGAGAATAAGTGAAGCAGGGAAATCCAGATGGATCAGAAGTAATGTCGTATATGCATACTTTAACATTGTGTTTTGAATTCTTCTGTGGATGAAGATGTAGATTACATGGTGAATTATCTTACTATGGTTTATAAACCTTACATTGGTTAACACTTGATTGTGAATGGATGATCATGTGTGAATGTGTATGGTTGAGATTATGCTTAACTGTGTTATATATAGCACTCATGTTTCAAGTCTTGTCCTTTTGGATGGCGGTAATGCCCCTATCATTGGATTCATCATATTACAATTGAGTGATTTATTAAGGAGAATATGAACAGTGAAACATGTTTAATTTGGGGCGTTACAGATTTCTTGGAAAGTAGTTCTAGAAGGTTTACCTTGGAACACTGGGCAACCGAGGTACTTCCTTAACCCATCATATGCATGATATTAAAAATGCCTGTTACTAGTTTCTGTATATTAGAGGTATTTCTAGATAATGTCAATGAAGACTTATGAAAGTTGATAGGTTGTCCAGAATTATTGCAGAAAGAATCGAGTATATTTTAAAGTCGAATGCAGCTTTCTTGTCAAGCTTTACAGAAAAAGAGGCAATCATTTGCAAAGAGTAGTCACGGAATAGTTGTAGCTCTTGGGCAAATTTTGACACCTATCCCTGATTTATGAGAGGAGGCTTCTCTTATGAGACTTTGAGCAAGTACCTTCGTGCATATAATAAAAATATGTGGAGATAACGGGTTGCCTTGTAGGATCCCTCTTGAGGGAAGGATGAACCCATTGGGGGTGTCATTAATCATAATAGAGTAGGATACTGACGAAATAGCTGCCATAACCCACTTATTCCAAGTTAGAAGGAAATCCATTTCTTGAAAGCATTTAAGGATGAAGTCCCATTCCAATCTGTCATATGCTTTTTCCATATCTAGCTTGATTGTTGTCCATGTTGTTTTGCTGGAATTATTCTTAAATTTGTACATGATTTCATGTGTTAGTAAAATATTGTCATGGATTGGTCTTCCTGGAATAAATGCGCTTTGCATGGGTGAAATGATTTTATCCAAATATGGTATGAGCCTATTGACTAGAATTTTTGAAATAATTTACTGAACAAAGGCTAATAGGCCTAAATTGGGGTGTTTGAGTTGGCGTACTCACTTCGGGATTAGCATGATGAATGTATGGTTGATTTCTTTAAGAATGTTCCCATTCTTGAAGAATTCAAGTAAACAATTGACTAGATCGTTTTTTTTATGAAATTCCAATAATGTTTGAAAAAACCTATGCCAAATCCATCTGGAACTAGAGTCTTAGAAGAGTCAATACTAAAAGGAGTCTGTTTAACCTCATCTATGTCTGGGAGCCGAATAAGCTCTGCATTCTCATCCTTAGTTATTCGAGAGGTTAGGCCTAGATGGGGTAGGCTTCTGCTGGTATTGTATGCAGATTTAAATCGTTGCGAGTAGTCTAAAATGAATTTGTCTACTATATCTTTTTCGTTTGTAACCCAAATGCCACAATCGTTCTTAAGTTTGATTATAATTTTACATTTACGTCTGGAATTGGCATTTCGTTGGAAGAATTTGGAATTTCTGTCTCCATTAATCAGCCAGTCCTTTCTGCTAAGTTTACCCCAATATTTTTGATTGAATAACATCATTTTCTCTTGTTGTTTAATCAAGCGTTTAATCCATGAATTGAGCCTATGGCTTGTAGGGTCACGAAGTAGTTTATCCTTGACATAATCAATTTTCACAGCATTTTTGGATAGTTTCTCATGTACGTTCCCGAAATGTCTTTTGGCCCACTCTTTGATTTCGTATTTTAGCGTCTTAAGCTTTTTAGTCAATTTAAACATATAGGAGCCTCTAACATGGATAGGCCAGTTCTTCTTAATTAAAATATCTAATTGTTGGTATTTGCACCAATAATTCTGGAAACGAAAGGGGAAGGCTTTCGTATTTTGGCGTGGAACTTTAGACGATAGTATGACAGGGCAATGATCTGAACAAGTAAAGCTACCATGTGTTTCATAAGCATTTGGATAAATCTCTGAGCAGTCCTTCCTGGCAAGCGTTCTATCAAGTCGTTCATAAATTAAATCAGTATGCAGTTTCTTTTTCCAGGTAAATTGCTGCCCATTAACATGGACCAATTCTCCATTTATACTACGAAGAAATGAGTTAAGTCTTTGGTACCTGGCCTCCCCTTTTTTCGAACAGGTTGGCAAGTTCATTAAAGTCGCCTATTAGACACCATGGAAGGTTAGATGTGTGATGTAAATCCATTAGATGATTCCAGAAAGATTCTTTCTGATTGGATTGCGTTGGGGCATATATCCCTTATATGATGGAATTTATAGCTATATCAGGGTCATGTACAAGTAGATGAATGCCTCGCGTTTCCTTGCTAAGTACATATGCATGTATACTGCCATTATTCCATAGGACGGCTAATCCGCCAGAGTGATAGTTGGGTGATATGCATTCGTAGTGCTCAAATCCTAATCGTGGAAGGATCTTGGATATATTTTGGTCATTAACCATAGTTTCCAGTAGAAAAACATTGTCCAGTTTATGGCTTTTAACAAGGAATCGTACTTCGTATGTGACTTGCGATTTTTTTGCTCCTTGAACATTCCAGCTAATAACTTTCATGATATAGATGATATTTGATCATGGACATCGTTACTGGATTCCTGATAAGGTCTTTTGAGACTACTACAACTATGCACGTTATCATTTATGTCATCCCATTTGCTAATACAGAGACGACAAGGTGCAAAAAGTTAGGGATTTTCCCTCGAGCATAATAAATACAAGCAAGCTTAACTCTCTTCGGTGGGGGGGGGGGGGGGGGAGGGGAAGGCATAATCATAATAAAATCATGTAATATACAAGGACAGTTTAGCAACCAGCCTCTAATTACATAACTCTAGCTAAGTAGATAAAGACATATACGGCCATCGTATTTGGTTAAGCTTAATAAATAATATGTTCTGGGCCTAAAGGTGTTCTGTAGATGGGTCTTGGAAATACAAGAAGGTCGATGCCCATTTTGTATCTCGCTCACCGTAAGTACAAAAAATAAGTTAGATGTATAGCATGACTGCATGAGGCACCAATAGAAATGTCAGCATGATCTTGCACGTTACGCATTCTGTTGACAGTGCTGGGAAAGCACAAATGAACAAACCGTGAGTACATCCAATATAAGTAAAGTAAAACATGCAACAACTGATTGAGTAAGAAATGCAATAAATTGTGTCAGCCGTGAGAGAAAGCTTTCAACTTTATCAAGAATTATTTGTCAAAAAATTTTGATCTTTATAGGGAAGATACCTAGACATAGTGGAAGAGGAAGCGAACTACTAGAGACTAGAGAGCCACGCGAGTTAACTAAAGGAAAAGACGCAACCGTGAAGGAGAATGGATGCTAGGCATGTACATGTGCCGATGATTACAAGGAAAAGACGCCATCTTGAAACAAGGAGCTAGGGTTCAGCGGAGGAGATGACGTCAAGTGATTGGGAGAAAAGACTAAGGTTAATTTCTAATTCTTGATACTATGTGAATGTAATTGGAGGCTCTGAACCGATTAGGAAATCTGACTGTGTATTTATTTTAAATTAGGGAGAATACAAAAAAGTATACGTTTACCCTTTATAAGCTCTTACATCAAAATAGATTCAACAGAGCCCTCACTCTAATCAGATTCATAGACATGTTGAATTTACAGCATAATCTCAATGCAAGAAAAGTTTTTTTTAATCAAAGAAAGGAAGGGGCTCATATTAAATTAATATCAATGTACGTGTACGTATCATCCGACACCCAAGACATGACACTTTTCGAAACATCGACATACCAAATCCTCTCATCAAAAGAAAAAGCTTGCATATGCAAGATCATGTGCAACTTTGTTGCCACCCTCGCTTAACAAACAACCAAGAATAAAAAGCAGAAGACTGAACTAGACATAAAATATCCTTGATAATCCAACTCACAAAATTGTCATGGATTGTGTTGGAATTGAGGTTCTGGTCTTCTGGATCAAGGTCATTCAGTCACTTTCAACAATAATATCAGTGTGACCTGCAGCCTTTGTTTGTTATACCCCAAAAAGACAAGCTTTAGCTTCTTCGGTTACTTCATCAATGAAGCCCCAACCTTGCTTGCTCCCAGCCAGTACAATATCGCCTTCATGACTATGTAAGACAAACCCTAACCCCAATCATCCTCGCCCACGTGCGCCCAGCATCTACATTGATCTTCAACAAGCCAGCTGCTAGTAGCACCCAATAACAAGGTTGGCGCTGAGTATTGTGGACACGTCTATCCTCACTTCCCCGTAAGATGGAACAAAGGCTATTGCTGTCTCCCCCAAAACCTGAAGATCACCATTAGAACTCCCAAAAATAAGGCGGTTTCAGGCATTCCAACACTCCATAATAGCGCAATAAACTCTCTAAGGTCATCCAAGCCCAACTATTCAGTGGCAAGCTCCATGCAATCGTGAACAGTCCTAAACCGACTACCCCAAATGTCCCTAGTCATTATAGTAGAGGACCAAATCAGCTCCTTAGTGGGCATTCTAAAAGCACATGAGCGTCGAACTCCTTCAGACACCACAAATATCGTAAGACATTCCAAATGAGGAAGACGCCTCGCAATGTTAAATTTAGTATGTAAAATACCCCTATAAGCCCAAATGGACATCCACATCTCATTATCACATGAAGAAGAACTCCCCCTATTTCCCAGTCTGAATGCATGAATTACATGATAAGCGAAACGAACAGAAAAAAGCCCTTTGGAACTATAATGCCAAGCTGATTTATCCTGGGGCCAAGAGGTGCACAGGGGCACCTTGAGATTAACCTGGGCATCATACGCAAGAAAAGACTCCCTCACCAAGGTTTCAAGCCAACGTCTAGCTTCAAAGTCAATCAAATTACGTACCTTCATATTAGATTAGACGGTCAGGGCATGTTGAGATAACGTTGAAAGTAGACGGCCTTGGTAACCACCTTTCCACCCAAACATAACTAGAAGAACCATAACCAACGAGCACCGCCTAGAACAACATCTAATAACCTCTCCGTACGAAAAAGTTTTACCAAATATGAAAATCCACCAATAAAATCTAGAGATGGGAGACACTCCTCGTGCCAATTGACCTCTTTAATTACGAATAAGCAAACTAGTAGGAAAGCATTGATTGACCCACAAGAAATTTCCATTCCAGTTCCGGATGAGCACACATTGACCCCCCCGGTTTTCTCTTTACATTTTTTCGATGGGCAGTTTAAAATATACTCTCTTTGTTCCAAATTACTTGTATGGTTTGACGAAACACGGATATTAAGAATTTAGTCAAATATAATATCCTTATCAACTATGCCCTTAGTTTATTGGACTTACACATATTAATATATCTAATTTCTAAGCATAAATAATTAATTTGCTATCTGACCTATACGAATATGTATAAAAACTGCACAAAAAATTATATTTTTCAAACATCAATAAATGTTAATTATTATTATTATATATCGTCAAGGATATAAAAAGAAAACAGTGTAATTTAATTATATACAAATGTAGCAAGTATACACCTAATTTGGGACATTCAAACAAGAAATAACAAGCAATTAAATGAGGCGCAGGGAGGAGTACAATTTTGACCGG
This sequence comes from Selenicereus undatus, assembly GCA_017589665.1. Classification (NCBI taxonomy): domain Eukaryota; kingdom Viridiplantae; phylum Streptophyta; class Magnoliopsida; order Caryophyllales; family Cactaceae; genus Selenicereus; species Selenicereus undatus. The sequence goes on from JACYFF010031959.1 coordinate 86,391,651, forward strand.
GGGGGGGGGGGGGGGGGTGGGTAAAATTGCTCTGTTCTGTTCTCACGTAGCAGACTCTCCAAAGTTTCTCCTTATCAAACAAAAAAAAAATAAAGAAAAATAAAAGGAAAAAAAAGAATAAGAAAACAACGACCGTTCAAAGTTTATAACCCATAATTTCAGATCCGAGTTCCTTCCTCCTCTGTGTCCTGTGGCCGCCTTCTCGGTCTCGCTTGCTGACTTCTCACCGGTGCCACCGCGGGCCGCTGGAGCAAAAACCACGGCCCAGAGTCCCAGTAGAAAACCTAATTCCCTAATTTGGTGAGCTTAATTTTGCTTATTTTTTGTCTATATGTTTTATAGTCGAATCAGTATTATAATTTGTGAAGTTGTAATTGGTTGATCCTGTTTGCCAAGATCATTGACCCTCTTTAGCTCTTCGAGACCTCAATTCTCATCTTTGGTGGCTTTTGCCCAATTTCGCCTAACCCTACGGTAAGGCTATCTTAGCTTTCATTTGTTTTCTTTGCTTCTTTACCATCTGGCGACGGTGATTCGCATAATCTAGTTGTACATGTTAATACGCTGATTCTGGTTGTATTTTTATTCTTTGTGTATAGTTATGTGTTTAGTTGCATTATGAGAGTTGAATTTGACAGATTCGGGAATTTTTGGGAATGTGTTGTAAGTTGGATGTGAATTGGAGGACATGAAAACTAGCTAGGCAAGTTTATGTCAAAATTAGTTGAATTATTGGATTATCGTATCGCTCAGTTTGTAATTATTTTGACAAACTATGAATTATTTTGAGGATGATCTATTTCGTGAATTATTTTGAGGATGATCTATTTCGTGCTATCAAAAGATGATATCATGCTGCGTCCAGGACGATCATTTTAATTGTATTGGATATGTAATTTTTTTCAATTTTTATAATTAGTGTTTATTCTATTTTGTATCTTTACTAAACCCTGACACCCCCCCCCCTCCTTGAAATCCTGGAAACCATGCTGCTCTGTCCTCTCAATCTTCATGTCTCTGGATTTGGTTCGGTACTAATTAATCATCCTTTCTTTCATTTTGTGCTCTTTGATTACCGAATGGTTGTTGAGTTCTTTGCTACTAACTTAATTCGTGTTCTTTACCCTTAAAATATGTTGGTCTAGTGTCAATTTCCATGTGTGATTTGCTTCAAAATATGGAAATTGTGGACTCAGATATGAAAGTTAGGGGTTGAATATGGAGATTAGGATATAGACATTGAGAAATTGCTTGGATCATTTTAGTATTTTAGACAGAGTTAAATGTGATGGATTGCAAATTTGAGAACTGGCTTTAGGCACTCGAAAATGGAATTTGTTGATTAGGCGTTGTAATTTGTATGTGAATTGGAGCGTGCAGGCACTAGTTAGACAAATTATGTTGAAGAGTATGAGCTTTATGTTATTTAAAACCATGTTGACTAGTTATGAATTATTTTCTGTTTAAAAGGAGATATATTTCAGGAAGGTATTTATATTCATCAAATGTCTCATGAGAGACATAATTTATATTTTCATAGTTATTGTTAAATTTTACATTGTACGCTTATTTCACTCCAACCCCACTTGAAATCCTACATCCGTTGCTGCTTACTGATATGAATCCAATGTCTCCCTTCTTTGCTTCCAGTTTCAGAACAACAAATTGCAGTCTCTGGGGCAGAAGAATAAGCAAGGGCTTGGACAGAAAGCGGCCAAAAGAAAGAAAAATAAATATGGGGCTCTTTAGTTTTGCCATTGCTGGGGGCAGTCTAATCTTGATCGGTGCTTGGGAGTCTCTTTCCTCATCTGCTTCCCTTCCTCTTGGTCTACCCAAAACCCTAGTAACATCCTCTCTACCTCCTCACAGAACTCCGCGTTTCTCAACTGTAACCCTGATTTCCACTGCCTTTCTCTCTCTCCTCTTCATCTTCGATGCCTTTCTCTCTTTCATTGATGCCGTTGGATCCAAAGATAAAATGGGTTCCACTTTGCAACTTCAGGTAATCGCGGTTTCTGCTCTTTTCTTCTTGTTCTCCTTTCTAGGGCTTCTTAGCAACTTGTCAAAATCTCTCTCCTTCCCGTTCCTCTTGCTCGATTTAATCCTCTTCTTTGGTTTGATCGAAGAATTCCTCTTATATTACTTCCACCTAAAGGACCCCAAGGGGATTGAGAATCGGTACTATAGTCTAATGCTTGTGCCCGTATCGATTTGTATTATCTCAACCATGATTGAGCTTAAAAATCCCAACTCGAATGTGCCCAGATTGGCTCGTGGGCTAGGCTTAATTTTGCAAGGAACGTGGTTTATTCAAATGGGTTTATCGTTTTTCACTGGTTTCATTGCTCATAATTGCATTTTGCACCATAAGAGTCGTGGGAATTACACCATCAAGTGCAATGGTCATATGGACTCTCATCGTGGCGGTGCTATTGCAGTGCTATTGTTCAATTGTTATCTCGCCCTCCTTGTGGCTTTGATTAGTGGGGTTTATTCGGTTGTTGGTAGGATGTACATGGATGTTGATGATTGTAGGAGCTACAGGCCTCTTGGCAGGGATGTTCAAGTGGTGGAGAGCCGGGGTAAGTTTACTTTGGATTCAGATTCTGAGGATGGTGGGATTGATGAGATTAAACAGGAAGAAGGCACCGTGGGTGTCTTGAGGGGAGTGAATGGTGCTATTGAATTGGCTGTGAATGGCCATGTTGGTGTTCATCGGTGAATTCTGGTACTGCACGTTTTCTGCTGCATATTTTGAGTGTATTTTCATCTGCCACGAAAGAACAACTCAGATGATTATTGTTACTAAGCTAAGTTCTTGAAATTTTCCCCTTCATGCCGGTGTTTGTTAAGAAGAGGGGGATGAAAAAGAGATAACTCGAATTTACTTACTGAATCCTAAGCGAAATGATGAAATGTGGTTATTTTGAATGCTGACGAGCTGATCCAAGAAAACAAGCTATATGTATGTAGCTCAGAATGTAAATTCAAGAACATTGCTACTATATACCCGGCATTATTTCGTTGTAATAGTAAAATGTTTTGAGAGCAATGGCAGATTTTTTTAAAAAATAAATTTAAAGATGTATTACTTTGGGGGGGGGGGTCTTAGGTTAGTTTTAGAGCTGAAAAATGGGTCGGGTCGGATCGACCTATTTAATAAACGGGTCAATTTCGTATTAGTTTTGAAAATAGCTTCGGTTTGTTGAAAATTGAAAAATAACAGGTTTTTAAGCTAAACGGTCAAATCGTGTCGACTTCGGATTGAAATCGGTTCAGTTCAGGTCGGGTTCAGGTAACTTTGGGTTGGGTTCGGTTTGAGTTATTGTGTCGGGTTAGATTTTTTCATCTCTAGTTAGTTTCTCAATTTGCTTGAAACATGCTTGTCTCTATAAAGAAATAGAAAGGAAAACCCGAGAAGGCTATCATAATAGCAAGTCCAGCGTTCTTGGAATTTGGAGGGTTGAAGTCAATAGTGCCCATAAGAGCATCCCCAGCCAGAGTTCTATTTTTTGAAACTTAGGCCTGCTATGTCAGCATGAGTCTCACTTGCATTCCATTCAATTTTTCAGCCACTGGAATTTATTTCAAAACTATTAATTGTTATAGAGCTCACAATTTAAACTTAATTTATTACTTTTTATTTTTTATGTTGTATTTGTATTTTAACTTTTGTATTATGTGAATGTTTTTGTTTTTCGAGAGTAAGGAATATTTATTTTATTGACATAAAAATGTATAAATTGATTTTAATTTTTCCTATTATTATTTTTTTGTGTTTGTTTTCCAACAAGTGAAAAAAAATTATTTCACCAATTAAATTAAAAAATTCAAACATATATTTGAAAATATATTGTTAGAATGCCTTGAATCTGTTTTCTTTAGCCTCCTTTTACAGACCTAGCACGGTGGTCTACTAAATAGGAAATTTTTAGTATTTATAGGAAATTTTTGGAGCAAAAAAACAGCAATAAATAGCTCTCTTTTTTTTTGACCGGTCCCTTAAAACGCAGCACTCCATTGCTGCATCATGGACAAAACGCTGTGTTTCATACCCACAAAAGACAAAAAATTGAAACGCGGGACGAAACGGCTCCCGATTCCGTCCCCTATTTGACGCACGCGTGTCTTGAGCTGGGCAGGACGCGTGTTATTCGCGAGTCCTCGTCCCTACACGCGTGTAGCTGGGCTGCTGATGCCCTAAGTGTCTCTTTCCAGTTGGACAAACTATAAACATAGATCTACAAAGAATATTCCCACATAAATTAATATGATAGTATTGTAATTAGATATGTTAGTTTAGACGCACAGGATAAATAGGGATTGGGTGTATTTCGATTATATGCGGATTGGGTGTATTTCGATTATGACAAAACATGTGCTGAACGTATTTCGAGTTCGTGTAAAACACGGTGGGTGTCCTTCATGGATTTCGAGTAGACCAAACTGGTTTAAAGTTTTTTTTGTTAGTTATTTTTCCATTGTTAAAACTAAAAACTTATCACATTTATTACTTTAAATTAGAGTTGGGAAAAGCTGACTTGATACAATTAACGACCCGAACCTGACACAAAGTTAAATGGGTTTGGGTATGAAGTTTGAACCTGTTTAGTTAAATGGGTTGACATAGTAAACTCGTTTAATTAATTGGGTTATGTTTAGGTTGAGAATCTCAATACGGAAAATACCTATTTTACCCGTTTAATTAAACAGATTAAATAGATCAACTAGTGTACCGTTTATTTCCCGTTTACAGTATATCGTTACATTTTTTTGTGGGAATTAGGCTTTGTGGTCTCTTTTATGGACTTGTTGATTGTTGACTTGTCGGTTATGTTATGAAGAATTTCAGAGAATTTGAACTTTATTTGATGTTGTTTAATATTTGACTTGGACATGGTTTGTAATTTAAATAGTTAGTTCTTATGCGAGCTTTCTACATTGTAAAGTTATGTTGATGCTGACTGTTTTGTTAGAATAGACTCTTAAGATGCTGGAGGCTGTAAGTTAGTTGCTATTTTGGCATACTTTTGAAAGCAATTATGCCTTAAAAGGCTTGAAAATATGCAATTTGTTTGGTAAATTATCTTTGGGTTAAAATTTGTTTTGCAATTAAATAGGTTGGTGGGTATAACGGGTATACCCGTTTAAATGTTAAGCGGTTTGGGCCGAACTTTTTCAACCCGTTTATTAAATGGGTCGGGTTCAAGTTCGGGGGTTTTCAACCTTTTTAAGTTCGACATGAACACAAACCCAACCCGACACGACACATTATCCAGCACTACTTTAAATTGTATTTATTTGATGAAAAAGCATTCTAATTGTGATTTTCTAAAAGAATGCAAAATATATTCTAATTCTTCATTAAGAAATATGAATGTCATGCATGGATGAGCAAACAGTTTAGTCTATTTTGGGTTGGGTGGATCAGCCAATATAGTAAAATAAGGTCAATGATTGATCGGATTATTTATGGGCAAGCCCGTATAAAGCATATTAACGGCCTATGGGTCAGAGAAGTTCGGTCTACTCATAAGCCTTTTAATAATTCAGTATTTTTGTAACTAAGTTACCATTATCTAATTAGGTACACTTTTATTAGTGGGTTGATCCTAACACGAACATAGGTCGGTCGTTGCCTTAACACTAATATCATAGTTTGAGACTAACTAAAATGGAAACAAAATGGAAGGATATTGGAAGTACAAGATATTACAATTATCTTTTAGTTGTAGCATCGATATTTTAGATTAATACATAGTAATGCCAATTAAAATATGATGAGATGTATTTATTTCACTAAACACATATATAGTGTGCATTTTAAATATTTGTCTTATTCTAAATTAATTTTCTTAAGACTGGACAGTTATTTCATATCATTTCATGCCTATTTTTTATATTTGTCACATTTACAAGTTGCATATGATGTTATTTAATTAGAATGAAATTGGAAAAAAAAAACTATTGTTTAATTTGCGAAGGATGTGATAATTATATAATTTCCCTCTAACGAATTTGACGTAATGAATAACAATTACTATTAAAATGGATAAATTAAATAAAACTAAAAAATAAGGACATCATATTCGAGTCAAGTAGGCAAGTTAGGGTTGGGTCGGGTTTTCAGGTCAGGTCAGTTTTTGTCATGTCTAATTACGATAAATATATTAACACAATTGAGCTTGTTAGAGAACCAACCTTCGTAAACGAAGTTGAAAATTTGAAATAAGCGTAGTAAACAAACAAGGCATATTTTCGATTATAGAGTGGGGTTCCCTCATCTCAATTGATAAAATCTCTAAGGCTTTATTTAATACTTAGAAAATTTGGTGAAAAGAAAAATTGAAGGAAAAAATACTGGGGAAAAAGAAAGTTTTTTCTCTTGTTTGAATTGAGGAAAAAAATACAAGAAGTTGAATGAGAAATTTGATTGTTGATGAATTACTTGAATTATGTTAATATCATCTAAGCAATATGAGATTAGAGGAGGTTGGGAATTATTTTGGGAACTTTTCCCAAACTTTGCGCACAATTTTATGAGAAAAGTTTTATCACTTGTTTCTGACAATTTTTCTACCTAGTTCTTCCTCCATATTTTGTTTCTTTGTGATTTTCTTTAAACCAAACACAAGACAAAAAGCTGCTTTCTCAAATTTTTTCTTTCCACCAAATTTTTCAAGTTTCAAATGGAGCCTAAAAGTGGCTATCAAATATTTGGGCTCTAATTCAGCCAAAAATATAATCGTACGAACAATAGAATTATAGAAACCTTCGTCTTCTAATCGCACAAACAATGGGAACTTCAAATTGAAGTTTCATATGGATATATTGTCCTCGTGTGAAATAGAATGTCCAAGCTATATTCATCAGCATAATAACAGTAATGTCAAAAGGTCGAAAAGGTGATAATTTATAGTTGGTTCCCACCTCCATTTTCCATGCACCTTACTAGAGTTCAAGCCCTGGGGAAGCATTATATTTCTTTGCGGGAAAATTGTGGAGTCAATGGATTAGGTTTGTCTTGGATAGTTGGGTACCTACGGTTATCCCTTTGGACCTATTGTGATTATTTTATACATATATCTTACACAACTATTGTAATTATTTGCAGATTTTGGTTGCACCCAAAACACATAGTTTCCTAATTCTTGTCCAATACGGTTACTTAGCATGTGAGTTAGGGCTAGCTTAGGATATTTTCTTGATGTTTGTATAAAGAGGGAGGAGAGCCGTGGAATAAAACAGGAAGAACAGAAACAGAGGGCTTGACTGAGAAGCCTTAATATTCCACAGAAAATTTTGTGTTATTAAATTCTTTATGGTATCAAAGCCATGAGTAAAAAGATGGTGATCGATAATCATTCGCCCTATTATCTACATCCATCAAAGGGGCCAGGAATGACGATCACGTCTGTCATATTCAGTGGGAAAAATTATGATTTATGGCAACAAGCAGTTAGGACTGCTTTCAGATCAAAAAATAAATTAGGGTTCATTGAAGGAACCTTAAAAAGACCTAAATTAAAAGAAGGAGATGATCCCACTGAATATAATGCGTGGGATATGGTGAACTCAACGGTATGCTCTTGGATTATTAATGTTATTGATCTGAAACTCCACAACAGCATTGCATACATAGAGACAGCTGCGGTGATGTGGGAGAATTTACGTAAGAAGTATGCTATACCAAATACGCCCAAGATACATCAACTTAAAACTGACATTGCAGCGTGTAAACAAGGAGGTCTTGAGGTAGTTGAATTTTACTCCAAATTAATGGGGATGTGGAGTGAGTTGAACAATTATGTCAAAATTCCTCGATGTACTTGTGGAAAGTGCGAGTGTGACGTTGGAGGCAAGGTCGCTGGACTAATGGAAGAGGAGCATACACATCAATTCCTCATGGGTCTGGAGGACGAGTGTTATGCAACAGTCTGGGGTCAAGTGCTAGCAATGGAGCCTCTGCCATCCCTTGATAGAATCTTCAACATGAACAAACAGGAGGAGCATCATAAAAGTTTAATGTTGAGAAGAGATAATCGAACCGAAACTGCTATGGCCTTCGCTACAAGAGAAAAGCCGAATGTTACAGAAAAGGGATCGTGTAGACATTCTGGTCGTTATGACCATGACTAGTCGAACTGTTATGAGATTATCGGGTACCCGCCTAACTAGGGATCTTGTGGACGAGGGCGAGGCAGTCGGGGTGGCAGAGGAGCTAGTCGTGAGGTTGCACACGCTGGTACTGCACATGCCGATCAGACAACGGTGGCCCAGAACAGCACAACAGACACATCACATATCAACATACTGGGATTAACAGCTGAACAGGTACAGAGGCTATTAAGCCTCATTGATATTCCGAAAGAAGAGCATGAAAAATTGTCAGGTAAGCCCTCATGGTTGATCGACAGCGGAGCGTCATGTCATATGACATATGCTCTAGAGCAAATTAAAGAAATTAAGTCCATTCGCCCCACCCCAATATGCCTTCCGAATGGTGCTCATACCCTGGCCGAGAAGCAAGGCACGCTTGCCTTGGGAGACAATGTGTCCCTGAAGGAGTTCTCTATGTTCCAGAACTTAATTGTAATTTGTTATCAGTGGCCAAATTATGCAAGGATTTAAAATGTGCAGTGACATTTTTTAGTGAATCTTGTGTGTTGCAGGACCGCACTTCGAGGACTTTGATTGGAGTGGGTGAGCAACGAGATGGGGTGTACTACTACTCGGGAGCACCAAAAGTCAAGAATCAAGCCAATGCAGTTACATCCAGAAGCTTGTGGCACAATCGTCTTGGGCACCCGTCACAAGAAGTTATGTATAATTTTCTCAAAAGTTTAGGAATTGTTGGTGAGATAAAAAGCAATAAAAGGGTTGATGTGTGTGATGTATGCTTCCGTGCTAAGCAAACTAGAAGTCGTTTCTCTATTAGTAAAAGTAAAGCAACTGAATTATTTGAGCTTATTCATTGTGATATTTGGGGACCATATAGAACAAAAGCCTCTTGTGGTGCAAGCTATTTTCTTACTATCATAGATGATGCCAGTCGAGCAACATGGGTATATTTGATGAAAGAAAAAGGTGAAGTAGGAATGTTGTTAAAAGGATTTGTGGCTATGGCAAGAAATCAATTTGACAAGGGAGTTAAGGTGGTTAGAAGTGACAATGGACTTGAGTTTACATCGGGACCCATGAAAAGTTTTTATTTTGAGAATGGCATAATTCATCAAACCAGTTGTGTTGATACCCCACAACAAAATGCCCTAGTGGAACGAAAACATCGTCATATCTTAAATGTAGCTAGAGTTCTACGGTTTCAAGCTGGGTTGCCTCTGAAGTTTTGGGGAGAATGTGTGTTAACTGCTGCGCATTTAATAAATCAAACTCCCAATACCGTGTTGCAAGGGAAAAGTCCTTATGAAATTCTCCACCATAAACCACCATCTTGTGATCATCTTCGAGTCTTTGGATGTTTATGCTTTGCTCATAGTCGATCAAAGACCAAAGATAAATTTGCATCACGGAGTAGAAAATGTATTTTTTTAGGATATTCTTTTGGAAAGAAAGGGTGGAAAGTGTTCGACCTAAAAACTCATAAGATTTTTGTTAGCAGAGATGTGGTATAACATGAGGAAGTCTTTCCATTTGCAAATACATTTAGTGTTGCAGAACCTCCTGGTGGGCACAGTGATGTTTTAGAGGTAGGCAATATTCTTGATGATCTTGAGGAACTAAGCAATTCAGATCATGAAGTGGGCCTAGAAAACATTGTGGTTCGGTCCGCGGACAAGGGGAGTCCAGCGCAGCAGGGTGAAGCACAAGTGGGCCGCTCAGGTGAAGAGAGCCCAAGCCCAAAACTTGAGTGGGCTGTGCGAGAAGCAAGTCGCAATGGGCAGAGTCCAGTGGGCATAGAGTTGTCATTTGCTGGGCCGCCTATCGAAGTTCAAAACAGTGAGTCAGTGAGGATCCAAGATGTCAGGCGAGGAGAATGAGCTCGAAAACCGCCTGCCCATTTAGATGACTTTGTATGCTACGGTGCTGGGACTGAAGAACCCATCTCAGTTGCTATGCCTCTCCAAAAAGGGTCCTCAGGTACACGTTATCCTATAACCCAATATGTCACTTGTGCTAATTTTTCTGCTTCTCCCCAAAAATTTGTAGCAGCAATTACTAAGGTCGTTGAGCCCAAATTTTATCATGAAGCCGCAAAAGATCCTCAGTGGAGAAAAGCGATGGCGGAAGAGATATACGCATTGGAAGCAAATGAGACATGGGACACTATGGACCTTTCGCCTGGTAAGAAAGCAATTAGTTGCAAGTGGGTATATCGAGTTAAGTATAACTCATATGGTTCCATTCAGCGCTATAAAGCTCGGTTGGTCATATGGGGAGATCACCAAATTGAAGGCTTTGACTTCAATGAAACATTCGCTCCCATAGCTAAGATGACTAGTATGCGATGCTTCTTGGCAGTAGCCGTGGCAAAAGGATAGGACTTACATCAAATGGATGTAAACAATGCTTTTTTACATGGAGATCTCGAAGATGTTTATGTGCGCATGCCTCCTGGCTTTACCTCTAGAGGCCCGAACAAGGTGTGCAAACTGGAAAAGTCTCTGTATGGACTTCGCCAGGACCCCCGACAGTGGTTTGCAAAACTCTCCTCCAAACTATGTGAGTATGGATTTGTTCGTTCCTACATGGACTATTCACTATTCATTTATCGACGAAGAGATGTGTTTATGGCGTTGTTGGTGTATGTCGATGATATTGTTTTGGCAGGCAATAATGCTGAAACATGTAGAGCATTTAAATCTTACTTGCATACATGTTTTATTATTAAGGATTTAGGACCATTAAAATATTTTTTGAGAATTGAGGTGGCCCGCGGTCCACAAGGTCTATTTCTGTGTCAACGTAAGTATGTTCTGGAGATCATCGATGAGTGTGGTCTCTTAGGAGCTAAACCAGCGGAGTTTCCCATTGAAGAAAACCATAAACTGGCATTGGCAGATGGGCGGTTGCTACACGATGCTAGCAAATATCGTCGGTTGGTTGGCGGGTTGATTTATCTTACAATTACATGACTTGACCTACTCTATGTTGTCCACATATTGTCTCAGTTTATGCAGGCTCCTAGAGAAGAGCATATGGAAGCTACTCGAAGAGTTTTGCGCTACCTAAAGGGTAGCGCTGGGTTGGGTATTCTTCTCCAAGCTGACACCGATCTTCGTATCTATGGTTTTTGTGATTTCGACTGGGGTGCGTGTCCCCTGTCTTGACGGTCTTTAACCGGGTACTTTGTCCGTCTAGGAGGGTCACCTATTTCGTGGAAGACTAAAAAGCAAGCTACAGTTTCCAGATCATCAGCTGAAGCTGAATACAGATCTATGGCGGTTGCTACTAGTGAGCTAGTATGGTTGCGGACCTTCTTGGCTTCGTTAGGCGTTTTTCTCGAGCAACCCATGAAGTTATTTTGTGACAGTCAGGCTGCGCTGCATATAGCTAAAAATCCTATTTTTCATGAACGCACCAAACATATCGAAATTGACTGCTGTTTTGTTCGTGAAAAGTTAGAAGCAGACATTCTCACCCTTTCCCATGTCGGGACAAAAGAGCAACCAGCCGATATATTTACGAAAGCTCTCGGGAAGCGTCAGTTTCAATACCTCAAGAGCAAGTTGGGCACGATAGATTTGCATGCTCCAACTTGAGGGGGAGTATTGGGCAATAAATATTTTATACATATATCTTACACAACTATTGTAATTATTTGTAGATTTTGGTTGTACCCAAAACACATAGTTTCCTAATTCTTGTCCAATACGGTTACGTAGCATGTAAGTTAGGGCTAGCTGAGGATATTTTCTTGATGTATGTATAAAGAGGGAGGAGAGCCGTGGAATAAAACAGGAAGAACAGAAACAGAGGGCTTGACTGAGAAGCCTTAATATTCCACAGAAAATTTTGTGTTATTAAATTCTTTAGATTCACTTGGTTCTCTTAAGATAGAATCCAATGGGTTGGCCTCACTTACGAGTCTTTAAATAAAGAAAAAATAATGTCGGAAGTCAACACATACCAAAGAAACAATGTGAGATAAGTGCTCATCATATTCAAACAAATGGAATGTTTTGCATAATGGAATAGGAGTGGAAGCCGAATTTTATGGCAATTATTTTCTTACCGTTTAGATGCATTCTGAATTGGGAAAGTGGGAATATTCCCTGTGGTATCCTACAACAACTTCATAAGAGAAAAGCATGCCCATAAATCAAACTACCAAGAAACTAAAATGAATTGAGCAAGCATCATCGGCAATCTAAACTTATTTCTTCTCCTCCCCGGTATTTTGCACAATTAGCGGAAGATGATTTGAATAGGAGGGCAGAGATGGAGAAGACCCAGTTAGAAAACCATAAAATTGACGTTGCCAAGTTGATGAAACGAGCATGAATAGCAACAAACTACATCTTTTTGTTTTTTTTTTCTTTGTCTTTTTTTAGGTAGAATGACGGTAAAGGCTCATACAAATGAGATGATAGTTGTTATATCATAGAACTGGTTGTACAGAAGCAGTTATACATTCGAATTTCTGCTTATTAAAAATATTGTATAACTCACTAAAATATATTACTGTAAATCCAATTTCACTCACTAAAAATACTGTATAGTTCACTAAAGTATTTTAGTGAACGGAGACACATTTTATTTTAGTGAGTTGACACACATTTTAGTGAGCAAATAGATACTCTCACTAAGCAAACAGACCCAAACAAACATACCCAAACAAAAATGTCTTATTTGTCAGATTTCGCTCAGTAAAAGTACTATATAACTCAATAAAATTTGATGTCGTACATTAAAAAATGCTATTGTATATTTGAAGCCCAGTAAAATATATTCTAGTTATCTATACTATTTTTTTAATAAGTTATAATATTTATTTAGTGAGTTGTAATAGTTCTTTGGTGAGTTATAAAATATGTTTGATGATCAATATGATTTAGTGAGTAGTTCTAACTGTTCATAATTTAAAAAAAAAGAGTTAGCAAACATACAATACACAATTTTAGTGAGCCTAAACACATTCTTGTTCATATTTTGATGTATGCATGATTTCTTAGTGAGTTATGTTGTGCCTTTTGATGAGTTATTGTATATGTTTAGTTAGTGAGCAATACTTTATATCTATCTTGTACTATGTTGTGAGATATCTTTTGGTTAACTAAAATATAATATCCTTTAAATGCACAAGAATGACATGCTTTAAAAGTTTCAATCACTTGTACTATTTCTTTTAGTGAGTTATGATATTTTTTTGATGAGTTGTGATAGACTTTTAGTGAGTTATAAAATATATTCAATAGTCAATATGATTCCGTGAGAAATACTAACTATTCCTAGTAAAAAATGAGCTATCAAACTGTACAATACAAAAGTACACATTCTTGTTCATAATTTGAGGCATGATATTTTCTTATTGAGCCACACTATTATTTTTGGTAAGCTATAATATTTGTTTAGTGAGCAACACTTTATATTCACCTTCTAATGTAATAAGATGAATCTTTTGAATAGCTCAAATATAAGATTCCTTAACATACAACAACAACATACTTTAAAAGTGTGAATCACTTCTACTCTAACTTTTTTGTGAGTTATTTTGATTATGTTTTGGTGAGATGTAATATACACTTAGTGAGCAAATACTTATAAATTTTATATGTCATTAATCTGTACGATATCTTTTAGTGAGCTATAATATATATATATATATATATATATATATATATATCTCTAGTAAGTTATATACATATGCGTGTGTGTTTTGTGTGTGTGTGTGTGTGTGTGTGTGTGTGTGTGTGTGTGTAATATTTGCAGTGAATGACAAAGATCAAACTTCCCCAAGTAAACCCAAAAGAGAGAAAAAAACCACAATTCTACCTCTTAATTTGATTCAAGCTTGCACAATGATAAACCAAATAAATAAAACAAAAGGGGTTACATCTAGGATAAAGGAGAAGCCACTACCTAGATTAAACAACCCACCCTTCAACCTTCTAAAGTCGAAGCACCAATGGTTGAATTGAAAGGAAGACCCAATTTTACCACTCTACTAGAGAGATAAAGAAATATGAGATTTTTGAGGAGATGCTAAGCATCAAGCTTTCATTTCATTAATCCAAGTTTGAGAAATATTATAAAGATCAAGCAAATCAATGGGAGAGTACCCCCTTCCTCAAGTCATGCACTAACAAATATGATTACATGGAAATTAATCAATGAAATCCTAATTAGTGGTACAATTTTGAAGGGACCATAGGAATATAAGGTGAGCTGGAATTGGTTGCATTAATGATAGATTGGATGATTCATCCATTACCTCAAATGGTTGGGTCATGAGGAGATTTTTTTGTGGCTGTCCTCTAGAAGAATCCACCACTGTTCAACAAATAGTATCCTGTAATTCATCCAATTGCCAGCCCACAATTAATTCTTTAACAAAAAAATGTGCAATTCCAAAGCATCCATTGACCTTGCTCGGTTTATGCCCCATATCTTTCTCAATACTTGAAATCTGAAGACATTCTATCACTTGATGAAAACTAGACATCCAGGGCTATCCATACATATGTAATTTGTCCAAATTAGAGCTCGTTTGCGCTTCCAAAACTGAACTAAACACTACTAGAAAAGTACTAAACAACAACGGAATTCAGCGACAGACTTATTTAAAGATGGATTTGGCGACGAAAAAACAGTATTAAAGAAAAGTCAGATTATGCAACAGATTTGCCGACGGATTTTAAAATCCGTCGCTATAATTTGCCCTAGCGACGGAAATTCCGACGAGAAGGAGTTCGAGAGAGATAGAGAGAGAGGAGCTCGCCAGAGAACGTCGTCCGACCCCCGTCACCAGCGCCTAGCGACCACCGACCCCGGGGGGCCCCCCCCCCCCCCCCCCGCGCCCCCCCCCCCCCCCCCCCCCCCCCCCCCCCCCGCGTCGCCGCCCTCCCCCTCCGTCGGTAGCTGCTGGCCGCTGCCTGCCGCCCCTCTTGCCGGCTGTTTTCAACAACTCTGAGGTAAAATTTTCAACTACACTAGTTGTAATTTCTACAAATTTTTGTATTACATTGTTAGAATTTCATAGTTAGTTCATATTTATGTTGAAATGCGATATTTGTGTTAGGTTATTGCTCTAATTTGTTTCAAGATTTGGATAAATGTGATTTAGGGTTTAGGTTTGGTAATTTGAAGTTAAAATTTGATATGGTGGTGGAATGAAATGGTTTAATTGATATTGCTATTAAAATGTGGGATTTGTGTGAGGTTATTGCTCTAATTTGTTTCAAGATTTTGGTAAATGCGATTTAAGATTTAGGTTTGGTAGTTTGAAGTTAAAATTTGATATGTTGGTGGAATGAAATGCTTTAATTGACAATGTTGTTGAAATGTGGTATTTGTGTAAGGTTATTGCTCTAATTTGGTTGAAGATTTTACTCAATGCAATTTAAGGTTTAGGTTTGGTAATGTGAAGTTCAAATTTGATATGTTGATCGAATGAAATGCTTTAGTTTATAAATTTGTTCAAATGTGATGGTCGTATGAGGTTGTAGCTCTAATTTGTCTGAAAATTTTGCTCAATGTAATGTAGGCTTATATTTGGTAATTTTAAGTTGAAAGTTGATATGTGGTGGAATAAAGCGCTCAACTTTGTATGAATTATTAGTTTTTTGAAATTCATAAGAATATAATTATATTTGTAGAAATTTATAAGTAAACATATGTAATATATAATTGAGTAACTTATGTAATTATCACAATTTTAATTAAAATTAATTCTTATCCAATAACTTATGTGGTTAGTATTATTTGAGCAGAATATGAATGGTTCTCGTTGAGGTAAGTTCTCCATTCGAGGTGGAGGACGAGGGCGTAGGAGCTCTGTCGTAGATCCAACCGCAATGGATATTGATCCATCTTCCCCCAGGTACCTCATATCCCAGTTCACCCAGGAGCCACAATGGCTGGTTACATACAAGGTCTTTCAGGACTAATGTCTCCCCCATTTGGGGCTTTCCATCATTAGACCTTATACATTTCCAACCAAAGCATCATGTACGACCAATTTGCCTGCAACATTCCTCCAAACCCTACTTTCGTTAACACTGTGCAGCCTGCTCCCCAACCTATTGACCATAACACAAACCAGTCCCAAGACAACATTGCAACTGGAAAAAGTGAAGCACAATCTAGTCATGGGAACACTCGAGCAAAGACTTGGATTGAGTCAAATGGTAACGGGTAAGTCTTCAATTGCTATATGTTATGAATTTCAACTATTTTGCATCACAAGTAATCAATTTAATGTGTTATGCTCAATTAGGTTTCTCCCCAAAAAGGGTACTGTTAGTAGGATTTCGCTTATATTTCAAAGCAAATATGACGGGAGCTTGGCCTACTTGGGGTAAAGTGCCCAAACCAGTAGGTGATTTGTGGTTTGGAGAGTTCAAGGTAACTAAAGTGCCTACATATTAACAGTTTGTGTGAACGTGATAAATTACTATTGTATTATTTGATGTATTTGTTGTTTTCATAATTGCAGAAGTGGTTTACTTAGAATCTGGTCCACGAGGACTGTATAAGAAAAAAATTTGAAAATGAGGCAATGCACGTTTGAGAGACTTCCTTGGCAGAATAAGGAAGCACAACAAGAAGTCTGTTTGACTCGGTGACGCTAAATGGGGGGGACTCCAACAATACTTGGCGAACGAATGTTACAAGAAACTGCGTGAAACAACCCAAAACAACCGACTAGGTAATCCAAAAAGTGGTGACCCATCTCCCCACACATGTGGCTCGATCACTATGCATGAGCATAGGAGGCGTCTGGTAAATGAATTTGCTATGTTTTTCTTCAACGCTAATACTATGGTTTGGCTTGTGTTTGACATAATTTTGTGTGGCACGTACATAGAGAGAACAACTCGGGACGGAGCCCACAATTGTTGAATTATTCAGCCGCACTCACAAAATCTAAGGCAAAGAAGATGCCCCTCGAGTTGACAAGAAATCACAACAAACATATGTAAACAATTAGCTATTCTCAATCTTTATTGGTAGTTCAACCTGAACTTGTATACTTCACTTTCATTAATTGTAATATATGTGATTTCTTATGCATGTTGTGATATTGTAGGAATCCTTTGAACGTGAATTTCAAAATGTAATCAACTCTTAAAGGACCGGGGATGACACTTCTCAATATCCAAACCAATCACTTCCAAACCCAAATGAGTTGTGGGTGAAGACGTACAAGAATAAAAAGGGCCGCATGTATGGCATTGGCGATGAGGCTGTCAACATTAGAGAATCCGGTTACTTTAGTCCTACTCAAAGAGTCGGTACAGTTTTCATAGTAAAGTTTCAATGAACATGGTTATACAATAAGTCTACTTAATTGTAATACTAATGCATACTTCACTTAAATGTCTGTTAGCAAATACTGATTGTACGTCATCGCAATAAGAGCTCAATGACTTACGGAGTGTAGTAACCAATTTGGGGGGTGAGCTAACTTCACATGCTAAAAGTTACTGGTTGCTTACGGAAAAATATAAGCAACTGGAGGAATCCATCAAATTGCTCACCCAAAGCAACTAACAACTGAGCCAACAAATGATGAGCATCGATCAGCGCCTACAAGCTTTCTTCCAAACGCAACAAGCTTCTGGCTCGGGATCTCAACCACCCTTTACTCATCATTCACAACAAAATGAGGATGAGAATGAGGATGAGGATAAGGATGAGGAAGATGACGATCCTCATATTGGTGATTGAGTTGGTTGCATTTTGATAGAGTATGACTTCAAAGCTATTGGATTTTGATAGAGTGAATACTCGTTGTAAATTTCTTGCAGGGATTGAAATGTAAGTACTAAGGGATACGATAAAAAACAAGCGTTTTTATTCAAAAAAAAAATTTAAAAACTTAGAGACGAACTGGCGATGGAACAAGAGAATTTCTTTCTTTTTTTTTGCAAAGCAGAAGTCAGCGACGGAATGGAATTTTCATTGCTACTAGCGACGGAATATCCGTCTCTAAGTCCGTCGCTAGTGGCAACGAAAATTGCATTCCGTCGTTGACTTCCCTGCAAATTTTTCCCGCGAAAACAAGGTTTGTCGCACAGGACGCCGTTGAATTCGCCGCCACGTACTCAGCAACGAACGAAAATCCGACAACCTTTTTCTGTTGCCAATTCCGTCGCTGAAATCAAAATTCTGTCGTTGTTTAGTCTTTTTTCCATCGTTGATTCCATCTTTATTTGGACTTTTTTTTGTAGTGAGAAATCAAGTAAGAAGCTCTGCCTAGAAAATGAAAATAAGCTAATGAAGTGGTTTGGAGAATAAAGTTGTTAAGCTCCTCATTTAAGGCTGCTAATTATCCAACCACCTTTTCCTAAACTTAATTAGGCATGTTCAAAGGTTCTAAATCAACATTGACTTAGGAGGACAAAGACCTTGACCTCTACTTCCAAAGGTAAACATTGTGCCCACTTAGTTCGTAACCCTTGCTTGGAGGAGTAAGTCCAGTCTTGGGTTTTGGTCCGCATCTGTGTGTGTGTGTGTATACATGTATGTATATATGTATGTATGTATGTATGTATGTCTGCATGTATGTATGTGCGTGTGTATGTGTATGCGTGTGTATGAGAAGCTAATTATATAATCAAACTTAAAATAATTTACTTAAAACAAATTGGTCAGTTTGAATAGATAAAATTACAAAAAATATGAACCTAATTGTAATCAAACTTATCATCGTTAAAATAAATGAAGTTGAAAATTAAAAACAATCTTAATTAAAAAATTGCAGGTAAAAAAAGACAAAATTTAGTTGAATAGAATAAATGGATTAAACAAAAATCTAAGTGAATAAATAAATTAATTGAATAGCCTGAATA
Source organism: Selenicereus undatus (assembly GCA_017589665.1). Lineage (NCBI taxonomy): Eukaryota > Viridiplantae > Streptophyta > Magnoliopsida > Caryophyllales > Cactaceae > Selenicereus > Selenicereus undatus. Next base: position 86,410,625 of record JACYFF010031959.1, read on the forward strand.
ATTTTTTAAAAAAATAAAGAGAAGGCAATGAAAATAAAATGTAGGCCATGTATTCAGCGAGGTTTGAACCATTGGTCACTTGCATGTCAAGAATAAATCGCTAGCAAAGCTGATGCCATTATCACCAATATGTCTCTGTTAGCTAAGGCCGGCAAAAAAATCTATACCCGTCTAAAACTCACAAAATTCACCCCAACTGGTATGGGTATATGGGTGGTGAAAATAGAAAAAAATGAGTATGGGACGGGTATTGTTAAAATGGGTACGGGTATGGGTATGGGTATAGGCCTTATCAGCCCTATACCCACCCCATATCTGTTTTATCTATACTCGCCTCATACCCGTCTTATACCCACCTCATATAAAACCCATAGCCGTTTGTTTAAAGTTCTAATTTGTTATTTATAATAGAATATTTTGCTAATTATTTTGAGTTGTATGATATTCAAGACTTCGACGGAACATTTTGTTTAAAACTGTAATTGTCAAGTGTTAATTTATTGCTTTGATTGGAAAACTTTTAGTTGTATTTGATGTGATATGATATATTGTAGGAAGCTTAGTGTTAAAGTAACATATTGATTATTTGATGTCAAACATGAGTACAAAATGGGTTTAATTCTTTTTTGTCTATATGTACCCGAATAAAACCCGCATATCCGCTATACCCATTGGGTATGGGTATAACTTCACGAAACCCGATGGCTATGGGTATGGATATGGGTATTAATTTTGAAAATGGGTATGGTGGAGGGTACGGCTAAACCTGCCCCGTATCCACCCAATTGCCACCCTTATCCGTTGCACAACATGCCACTACACCAACGCATAAATAATGCATATGTGATAGCTCACTAAAAATATTGTATAACTCATTAAATATTTTTAGTGAGTCGTACATTTTTAGTAAACAACATGACTGATACTTTAGTGAGCCATACAGATTAGTGTTATAAATAGCGTACCATGCATACTACCCGGTGTCGCCCGAACCCAGGAAATGTTGCAGGTTACTGCTGGGGTTTCTATTAGTTAAGTACGAGCCAATACCACCCCACACTATCAAATATCGCGCGGTACCGATAGTTTCGGCCAAATACCACCCGGCAAGTACTTAAATGAAATTTCAAAATTTTTGCACTTCAATTTTTTTATTTTTTGAAATTCAAGTTGGTACGAGTCCGGTACAACGGTATATAAACTTGGTATACCTCGTTTTATTGAAAAAAACAGTACAGTGTCTAGTACGATATTTATAACTTTGACATAGATACTTTTTAGTAATATCACTATCACCAATATGCCTCCTCTATATCGACATGCCACTACACCAAAATATCAATAATACATATATGGATAGTCCACCAAAAATATTGCACAACTCACCAATATGTAATGTTGTACACCTGGATTCACCCACTACAATAGTAAAGCTTACTAAAATCCTTTCTAGTGTAATTGATCGAAAATTTAAAACAGTTCACATATTTTAGTGTGGTAACATCTAATTTCAGCTAATTTGGATGCATTTACAATAAGTAGGGTCACTGACCCTAAAAAATTCATATACTTTAGTGATCGAATAGACATTTTGACTGAGTTGGGAGAAATTTTTGGTGAATGACATGACTAATAGTCTAGTGAGGTAACATATATTTTTAGTGAACAATATAGTAGATGTTATATTCTAAAAAATAATAATCCTAGCCTTCTTATAGGAAAAATAAATTTTTTAAAATTCAACGTAGACACATTTCAAAAAAGAAAGAGACTCAATTGTATTTAGTTAAATAGTGCATATATCAAAGGGAAAAAAACCTAAGTAAATGATGCCCAAGAGAAAAAAAAAAAAAGGAAACGATAAAAAGGATTTAAAAAAGCAATGTAAACTGTGAGATTTGAACCACGGACACCTGCGAAATATGTGGTAACAATTCACTAGAATTTTAACGGTTGTGACATCTAACACCATAAACTATATCAAATCTGACACAAAAAGAAATTAGACTACGCAGATTTCATCGACGAAACTGAACCCTGTATCAGACACTCTTATACACAATGATGAAGTTGTAATTGGCATGGATAGCGCTTAGGGGAATTCATGAGACAGGCACGTTCTAAGCCCATACTCTGGATCTGTAAAGGAGAGTTGGACGTAAGTTAATAGCTTGTAAACGAATTGAAGCCACTTACACTATATCCTCTTTTTGTTTTTTGGAAAAAACAAAGGAACGAATTCATTAATAGTAAGTAACTGGTTTCCATACCATGCTTCGTGCAATTAGTGGCATAATTTTTAAAAAATAAATATATTTTCGCAAATTGCTCATATAATTTTCTTATATGTAGAGATTTCCAGTAGAATTTTAAACACAAAATGAGGGAAACATATACGAATTTGGATCAAAAGCAACAGAAGCTATGCAACTTATCTCTTAAGTCTAGCCTTTGTTTTCTTCAATAACATACAAAAGTTTGTCATCTTTCACGGTGAAATACATGATTAAATTTGTAATCAATTGGATGGTTCTTTACAAACATAAACAAAATTAAAAACAGGAATAATGAGGGTTTGAAAGACCATGTGTGCATATGCATTTAGAAATAATCATAGAAGGAAATATATTTTGCTAGTGTAGGATAATTAGAACTAACCTCGATTACGAAATTGACTGTCGGATATAACCCACATTGATCTGAATATGAGACGGCTACTAGAGTCGCCTTTACGATTCACGTCCTAGACTTGAAACTCAATAGATGGTTGGGCAGCCACGAGAGGGGAAAGGGAGAGACTGTGAGCTTATTGTTTTTTGTGTATCTCTGTGTATATGTAATTGACCCCCTAAAACCTCCTTATATAGGTTGGGGGGACAATTAGGGTTGCCGCCCTAAGTAGCCTCATTGGTCGTCGGGCGTAAAATATTAGGCTCGGCCAACAGCTGTCTCTCGGCCAAATAGGCCGCAAAACACATGTTCTTCACGAATCACAACTCTTCACGCGTTATACTAGGAACAGGACGTGCAACCAAAAAGTAACAAGTAGTGTTACATTAAGTTTCTAACATAACACTTTCACAAAATATGATACCCCAAATCATCCTAAAACATCATCAGTGGCATCTGTAATCCCTTATGCCATGATATATCATATAATTATATACTCAATATAATCGCGCTGGGCCGATATTGGTGATGATGGATATATTTTTCTTTAAACACTTATAGTGTTGCATCTCAGTTTAACTGCTTTCATAATATGCTCTCGTTGAACCGCATACATCGTGGTCCTTGAGAAGCACATCAAAATAGCAACATCAAGCCTTTGACTTTATATCATAACTTTATGTCAAAGGATCATCGTCCATAGGGTCACACAGTGATAAGAAATAGGGAAGTCAATTGTCACTCCGTTTATGAGTCGTCTTTTAAGCACACACAGTATGCGATATGTGTCATGACATAACTCTTACTTAACTGGGTTCGTCACTCTATATGCCATGCGAATCGACAGTCTAGATTTTCATCAAAAAATCTGACATGGGCCACTATATTAACATACTAAATGCTAATCTTGAGACTCAAGATCTGGCTTTTAAGGCTTCAATATGAAATCATATCTCATATTCGACTCCCTTGAGTCTCATCTTTGACTCACTAAGGTGACTATATTTTATCTTATTCATACTCTTCCAGTATGAGTAATTAGTATTGTAACCTAGTGTCAATATGATTCAGTCTCATCTTGCTCGCCACTCAAGCGTCAGGGCGATTGCATGTGTAACTAGGCCAATCAAAAGCCTGTGACATTTCAACTTGTCTAACAAATAAACCATAGAGCATTTAGAAAAAGAAACCTCAATCTTTATTTCATAGATGCTTATTACAAGGAGAACGTATCTGTCACACATAACAAGATTCATCCAAAAACTAAACTCTATGAAGTCCTAGGTAGCCTCAACGTATGAGCTTTGAAAGCGTCTCTAGGAATCGATTTAGTCAATGGATCAGCAATCATCTTGTTAGTGGTATATACATTATGGCAACTTCCTTTGTCTTTATGGTGTTTCACACAAAGTGATAACACCTCTTGATATGCTTGATCTTCCAATAGAACTTTGGATCCTTAGCAAACTGGATGGAGGTTGTGTTGTCACATAGCATCTCAACAAGATCATCAAGTGTAGGAGTGAGATTAAGATCCTAAAGAAAGCTCCTAAGCCACATTGCCTCCTGTGTGCGACATACTCTGCTTTCATAGTCGATAGATCTATGCATTCCTGCTTCTTACTGCACCATGATATGGCTCCCCCACCCATGGTGAAGACATAACCTGAGGTTGACCTTGACTCATTCGGGTTACCACCCCAATCGGCATCTGAGTATCCTCTCAACTTAAGGTCCCAGCCTTGATAGCATAGGACCAAGTCGGTTGCACCACAAAGGTAGCACATGATTCTCTTGACAATTTGCCAATGAGCAAGTCATGGATTGCTCTGGTAACGACTTACCAAACCCACCACAAAGGAAATGTTAGGTCATGTACATACCATGGTGTGCATTAAGCTTCCTACAGCACTAACGTAAGGGACACTGCTCATTGCCTCCTTTTCTTTATCTATTTTTGGGCAGTGGTCGAGACTCAAGATTAAACGCTTATCAATTGGAGCGTCTACGGGTTTGGAATAATACATGCAGAATTGTTTTTAGACTTTCTTGATATATGCTTCCTGACACATACCTAAAAGTTTCTTAGGTTGATTTCTGATTATTTCCACGCCTAGGACATACCTGGCTTCACTTATGTCCATCTCAAAGACGGAGGATAACCACTTCTTAGTGGCTTCGATCATTTGCAAGTTGTTCCCAACTCGTAGTATATCATCCACGTATAGGGTTAGAAATATAATCCCCCGGTTGATATTTTGACATACACAAAGTGGTTTTCTGAAACCATGGATAAGCCAAACGAAGTTATAGTTTTATAGAATCTTAAGTACCAAGATTTGGACTATTGCTTAAGACCCATATATGGACCTTTTAAGACGACATACCTCATCCTCTTGTCCCTTTTATAAAAAACCAATGGGTTAGTCCATATAGAACTCTTCCTCAAGGCTATCATTGAGGAAAGCATTCTTTACGTCAATTTGAAACAACTCTAAGTCCAAATTGGCAACCAGGGCTAGGACTAGGCAAATAGAGATAAATCTCACCACAGGAGAAAATGTCTCTTCATAGTCTACACCCTCAATTTGTGTAGGCCTTTTCGTCATTAAACAGGGTTTAAACTTATTGATCGTACCATCTACCCGACGTTTTATCTTGAAAACCAACTTGTTTCCGCTAGATTTACATTGTGGAGGAAGATCAAGAAGTTCCCAAATCGTATTTCTCGCAATTGAGTTCATCTCATCCCTCATGGCATCCATCCACTCTTTGTGGTTTGGTGAATCAAGTGCCTCTTGATAAGAGGTAGGCTCCTCAACTTACACGGGAGTGCATAGGAATATTTCCTCTTCGACTTGGAAATATCGTCGAGGAATTCTTCCACGCTCACTCCTTCAGATCCTGAGACCGTCATTATTGGTCTGCCTGGGTGAGGCGTTCCTCCCGCTTCTCTAAAAGGTGTGGGACCCTGAGCATGTGGGGAATTACTCCCACTATCCCTTTGAGATGTGAGATCCTGAACATGTGGACTAACTGCATGTTTGGGAACAAGAGATTGAGAATGAACCTCATTTACTTGTTGATTCTCCTCATGCATTGGAGATTGAGAACAAATCTCATTCTCTTGAGCAGACGATTCTCCCACATTTGAGTCGAATAAGGGAGGTGTACTATCTTCGATGACTTGGTTTGAATTCAAATTCTTCTCCTCACCGAAAGATGGTTGAATGTCCTACTATAACTCAAACAGTTGGACGTCCTTCTTGATTTCAGAAATAGTAGGGAACTCATCCTCGAGAAAGTCGACATTGCGGATATCTATTTTTGTCATGCCACCATTAGGGTGTTCCTCGTCCATCACATATCCTTTAGATTGTGTGGAATATCTAATGAACACCATTTTTGTGGCTTTTGGACCAAGTCTTCCATGTTTATGGGTTGGGTTATGCTTATGGTCGACCGAACCCCATGGGCATAAATGGTCCAAGGATGACTTCTAACCAAACCATAACTCATATAGTGTGACAGATATACTCTTGCTTGACACATGATTAAGGATGTAAGCTGTCGTAAGCAACACATCCCCCCAAAAACTGATTGGGGGGTTAGCATGTGCCATCATTGACCTGACCATGTCAAGCAATGTATGATTCCTGCATTCCGTAACCCCGTTCTGTTGTGGAGTGCATGGCATTGTTAGCTATCTTTGTATACTTTGCTCTTCACAAAACTCTTTGAACATAGCATAGAGATATTCACTACCTTCAGTCCGAAGAGTTTTAACCTTATGTTCTAATTGAGCCTCTACTTCTGCTATGAAGCATTTGAACACATCGAGTGCCCCGTAGTGATGAGATAGTAGGTAAATATACCCATTTTGTGAATAGTCGTCTGTGAGAGTAATGAAATATATAGCTCTATGACGTGCTTTAACGTTCATGGGCCCACAAATATTTGAGTTGATTAATTCTAAGGGATTAGATGCTTTCGAAACCTTGTCAAAAGTCTTCATTGTTGCCTTGCCAGCTAGATATGACTCACACGTAGGCAACTTAACCCTAGTGAGTTGGTCTAAAAGACCTTCTTTAGCTAGCCTACTTATTCTATCTTAGCCCACATGGCCAAGTCATGTATGCCACTTAAACAATTCAAAATCAGAGTCACAATGTGAACCAAAAGCAGAAGATATATTATCATAAGAATTGTCCAAATCCAAAACAATGAAATCCCTTTTAATGTTGCCTGGCCAAACAAATTGCTGTGATAGAACAACTCCAATCCATTTAGTCAAAATCAAAAACAAAAGCCTATTATTATTAAAGAAACATAAGAGACTAAGGAGCATCGTACCCCATGTGCACAAAGGGCATCATGAAGAAGCAACTTGTTTTCTCCAAAGAGTTTGAGCTGATATGTTCCTACAGTCCTACTCCAAGGGAATCTCTTCCCTGTTGTTTCCCAGTACGACAATCCGTGAGCCCACCAGGTAGCGATGAAATTTCACGAATCCAGCCTTGTCCTGAACTATTTGCTTTTATTGCCCCCATGTCTACAAACCATTGAGGAAGAGAGTTAGCGATGAATGCATAGAAACAAACATATAATTCAGGAGTTTTAGTGGAAAGAGGTACCTTAGCTGGCTCAAGATAATCCCGAGCGAAATGACCCTTCTTTTCACAGTTATAGCACTTCACACGTGCCATATCCTTGGCTCCATTGCCCTTAGCCTTATGCTTCTTAGCAGTACCAGCATTGGAGCGAGAGTTTTGAGGAGGCTGGGGACCCTTCTTGGGCTTCTTACCATGGTAAGGCCTCTTGGCCCTGGACCTCAACCCTTTGGCAACGAATGCCACACTAGGAGGTGCATATATCTTTGTACGCTCTTTCTCCATTTCGAGGTGCTTTGAGATTACCTCGAAGGTCTTAATGTTCACTTTGTGTCATAATGACCTTAAAGCTCTTCTAATGTTCATTGTCATGAGGAAGAGCTCTAACCACATTAACGACTTATTCTTCCTCAGAAATTTCTTGCGCTGTAGCTTTAAGATCTCAAATCATGGCACTCATGGTTCGAAGGTGTTCAGAGATACTACGATTAGAGTTAATAGTATACTGCATCCATTTTAGCTGCAAGGTACACAACCTTATCGCAGATGTCTGCCCAAACCTAATTTTAAGTCGCGCCCACATGTCCTTAGCAGTGGGGAAGTATTCAAACTCACCCAGGAGATCGTCCTGAATGCAAGACAACATTGTGTAGCGTGCAGAACAATCACGTTTGAACCAGGCTTGGCATGCCTTTAGGTTCTCTTAGTACTACTCAGTATCAGTAATATCTCTGCTTTGATCATCTTTGTCTACCGGAGCAGGCATAGAAAAAGTCAAGAGGTCCGGCAGTCTATCATTAGATTGCATACAACATATCATATTTTTAGCTGCCATAACTAGAAGTGTGTATATATATATATATATATATATATATATATATATATATATATATATATATATATATAATTTGCTAGACATATTATTTAATAATTAAATTACCAAGAAAGCCCCATCATTCACATTATATGTTCGAAAATTTCGCTAAGCTCATAATTATCACATATGGATATGAATTTGAAGTTTCTTTAATTTAGTTATTATATAACGTGTAAACTAATTAACATCCTAATTAGTGACTATCGCATAGATATTCACCTTTAATTATGCAAAACATATTTACATAAGCTTATGTTACATAAAACTAATTCATATAACATGTTACTACAACAAATTCGACATATAACACATAGTTATATATCATACCACTATGATTCATGTTATCATTACATAAACAATAACAATTATGAAATAATCATTTTAAATGTATACAAATTATAGGACAAACCCAAAGTCACTTGTAACCTAGAAAACTCGGATTATGAGAAACTATTAAAAAAAAATTTGAACTTTTAATTAGCCCAACACAGAAAACAAAAATGGGCCGAAAATAGATAATTAACAGAAATGACCCAACAAGAATGAACAATTACATAGTCCCGAACCCCCATCCCCCTTTTGGGGTATTTGAGAGTGACTCCACTCACTCTCCACAACCCTAACCCAGAAACCTCACTTTACTCTCTCTCTTTTTGATCTCTCTGCTTCTCTGCCTCTCTCTGTTCTCCCTCTTCTCTTTCCTCCCCAAAGTAGAAAACCCTCGGTCTCTCTGGGTTTCCAGACACCATGGAGCACTGAGCTTCCACAACCATCTTTCATTGGTGTGCCTCAGCCAACCAAGTGATGCAAGAAAACATCACTCTCCACTTCAATATGAGGCCAATAACTTTCAGATCTCCCATTCCTAGTTGAGAATAAGCACTATCGTCATCGAGATCAGCCAAGACCGAGTCTGACAGTGTGCCCCATGCCGCCAACGCGCCACATAGGCGGCGGTACATGGGGTCACGCGCCTTCACTACAATGGTTTTCAACTCTTTTTCGCCGGGAACGCGTAGATGGGGGCTCATTGTGTTGAAAAAGAGGAAAGAGGAAGCTAGAATGGCCTCTGTCGGCAGCGCATGACACCCACGCGCCACCCCTATGGGTGGTCATCTGATGGGTGAGGCTCGTTTTCTTTTCTTTTTTACCCCTTCCCCCCCCCCCCCTTTTTGCTATTTTGTTGGGGTAATTCCAGTAGAGGCCACCGAGGCCTCACTGGGAATGCCGCCACTGCAGCCACCAAGGCACGGGTGGTGGGGGGAGGTATGGGGTTTTAGGGTTTAACAGAGAGAATAATATGGTGGGTTTGGGGTTTGGGGAGGGGTTTAGGATTTTGGTATTAAATCATGATTTCAAGAACTAATTTGGGTAGGAACAGATTAACGCATAATCGCATAAAAGAATCATACTTTAAGAAATTAGAACGGTAATTAATGGGCATGACTGCAAAATCAATATGGGCAGGGATTGTTTATGCTATTAATTCATGCATAAATGTTTAGAATACACTAAAGCATATGAGACATAAAACATTAGTAATCACATATAAATTTGCATGAATTTAATTAATTAATTAATTTGCAATTTAAGCATACTGTTTTATAAATCACAAACATTTATGATTTAAAATCGATAAAGTCTCAATGTTTTTATCGATTATTGTGTGGGCAGACAATTATGAAATTAAACGAATTAATCTCATAGGGCAAATTTGAACAAATCAACAAGGGGCTAAACCGAGCAATTTAGGCTCTGATACCACTGTAGGATAATTACGACTAACCTCGATTGCGGAATTGACTGTCGGATATAGCCCACGTTGATCTAAATATGGGACGACTACTAGAGTCGTCTTTGGGATTCACGTCCTAGACTGGAAACCTGATAGATGGTTGGACAGTCGTGAGAGGGGAAAGGGAAAGACTGTGTGGCGTTACACTATGAGATTATTGTTTTCTGTGTATCTCTGTGTATATGTAATTGACCCCCCAAAACCTCCTTATATAGGTTGGGGGAACAATTAGGGTTGCAGCCCTTAACGGCTTCAGTGGCCATCGGGTCTAAAATATTAGGCCTGGGCAACAGCTACTAAAAGAGGAAAGGTGGAATTAGAAAGGTAAACCTAAAAACCAATTCATTATATAATTTGCTTCTAAAACCAAGTTTAAACGGAGTATTTCCTTCGAACTAAAAAAAATTTATTCTAACAAATTTTTATATAGTAGCTAACTAAACAACCCATAACAATACACCCAAACTTGACACCCACTCCCTTAAAAGTGAAACGAACCAACAAAAATATATAATGCAACAAAGTTTAATCCAAGTTAGACAAATATGTAAGCTATTAATAGTCTCTGTCTTCCGCCACTTGAATCCAAAATCATTAAATCCACTATGAATATGTGAGCCAGACCTACATTGAAAAATACATGCCATTTTAAGGAATGTTAATCTTTTGACCAATGTATTCCTCATTTCCTCTTAATGCAAAGTATAATCTTCATGTTATTGATCCGCCCCACTCCTTGTTCTAACAATTTTTACTCTTAGATAAGTTTTTTTTACAATTCCCAATTTAAATTTATTTCTTATTCATGTAAAAGGGTACTTTATATATTGCTTTAATATTCTAAGTTCATTGAAAAATCTAAGGTGAATACAATGGTTAGTATGAATTTTACAAGTTTGTTTGCAATTACGAAGATTCTTCTGGAATTAGTTTTTTTTTTTTTTCAACTACTATGATCGAATTTATGGTCAGCCGTTGATTTTAAACTGATAGATCTCTACCCTTTATTGAAGTTTGAGTAACCTCCTATGACCGGCTCCTGGTCACCGGTGCTCTTTCTCCCCAATCTGCTGAGCCCACCATTCTCCAATAACTCCGTTTAACTCTCTGTGCCCCTTTCTCTCTTTCTCTCTCTTAGTTCATCTCGAAGCTTCCCATCTCTCTCTGAACCCACATACTTGAATTCCTAACATGCTAAAAGAATTGTGTAAGAATCGAATAAGTAAACAATTATATTGGGAAAAAAGGGAAGAGAGGAAGAGTAGTAGTGAACCACCATTAACGATTTTAAAGGTCTATTACCGCACCGACAACATGGTCAACCATGGTGGCGATGTCAAGGCCAGACCAGTTCTAACAAGCTAACAATTTTGGGTTCACGCTTAATTTGTTCCTCATCAGCCTCTCTCTATAATTTTCACCGGCTTCAATTTTTACTTCGATTTTATATATGATCTCTTAAATTTCATGAGTTTTTTTAATAATTTTTGGAACCAATGAAATAAAATTCCCAATCTTCATTGAAAACCCAGAATTAACAAATTTTTTTTAAAAAAAAAACCAAACCCGAATTTGTGCTTTTTTCTTTGTTCATGAATTTGGCAGATGATTAAACAAATTTCTATTTGTGGTGTTAGAGAAAGCCAAGTAGAGGGGCAGCGAGAATAACAAACTCGACATCGCCAGAATCGATAGTGCCCATTCCATCCTCTATTTCTTGCTTAAAATCAAGTTATTATGTTGAATCGACCTTTCTAAAGTCTTTGTTTTTGCTCTCAGCCTCTCACCACTATATTCCTTAAGTTTTGTTCATGTTCAAATATCTGGAGAACAACCTAAGTCAATTATTACCCAATAAATTCTTCACGAGAATCTTCCCATCAACAAATGATATGTAATTTCAGAGGTTCATTATGATCAACTTTATGCCAAAAAAAGAGAAAATTACAGAAAAGAAAGAACAATATTTTTCTTACGGCAAGAGCAGACTGGAAGGAAAACCATCTGTCTTATTGATCATCAAGCATGAACATATATACATCAACTAGCTAACCAGCATAAGACTTCTACTGTCCTTGAACTACACCTTCTCCTAGCTGCCTAGCTTATTCTTGGCAAGCAAGATATCTACAAAGATCACAATATCTAAAAATTATATACACAATATTTTAAACAATATTCATTAACCTTATCACTCCCCCTCAAGTTGGAGCATGTGGATTAACAATGCCCAACTTGGACTGCAAGACCGCAAATTGTTGTGTGCCTAAAGCCTTGGTAAAAATATCCCCGAGTTGATACTTCGAGGGCAAGTAATTGGCAACTAACTGTCCAGACAAGAGACGTTCGCGAACAAAATGACAGTCGATTGCTATATGTTTGGTGTGCTCATGAAACACGTGATTCTTGGCAATGTGGAGTGCTGCCTGGTTGTCACAGGAGAGGTGCATGGGAAGCGTGACGAAGACTCATAACAAGGCAAGGAAGGAGCGAATCCAAATGAGCTCACTAGTGGTGGCTGCCATGGCATGATATTCAGCTTAAGCCGAGGATCTGGAGACAGTAGTCTGCTTCTTGGTCTTCCATGACACAGGAGAAGCACCCAATGTAGGAAAGTAGCTTGTGAGGGATCGGCGAGTAATAGGGCATGCGCCCCAATCGGAACCACAATATGCTAGAACTCGAAGATCGGAGTCACTCCTCATAAATAAACCTTGTCCAGGATTTCCTTTCAAATAGCGTAGCACGCGTCGGGCAGCCGCCATATGCGCCTCTTTAGGTTGTTGCATAAATTAAGATAAAATATGAACGGAATAGGTAAGTTCAGGTCGTATTAGTGTCAAGTAAAGCAGAAGACCAACTAGTCGTCTATATTGAGTTGGATCATCTAACACGACACCTATAGCAAGACCGAACTTGTGATTAGTCTCCATAGGAGAATTGATGGGTTTAGCTCCCAATAGACCACATTCTTCAATGATCTCCAAGGCGTATTTACGTTGAGATAAAAACAAGCCCTTGGAACTGTGAGCAACTTCGATTCCAAGAAAATATTTTAGTGGTCCCAAATCCTTGATACGGAAACAACTATGCAGATACGCCTTCAATGCTGAACAGGTAGCCTGATCATTACCAGTGAGAACCAGGTCATCCACATAAACCAATAGTGCCATGAACTTGTTGTCCCTGTTATATGTAAACAAGGAATAGTCGGCATATGATCTAACAAACCCGTACTCAAGCAACCTGGAAGAAAGCTTCGCAAATCATTGCTGAGGGGCTCGTTTCTACCCATACAAAGATTTTTGAAGCTTGCAAACGCGACGAGCATGCGAAGTTTTGAAGCTAGGAGGAGGGGTCATGTACACTTCCTCTTCTAAGTCGCCCTGTTAGAAAGCATTGTAGACATCCATTTGGTGAAGATCCCATCCATGAGCAGCAGCAACAGCAAGGAAACAACGTACGCTCGTCATCTTAGCTACAAGGGTGAAGGTTTCGGTGAAATCAAAGCCTCCGACTTGTTTGTCTCCTCGAATAACTAACCAAGCCTTGTAACATTCTATACTCGCGTCGGCTTGGTACTTGACTTTGTATACCCACTTGCAACTAATAGTCTTGTGACAAAGAGGAAGATCAACCAGCACCCATGTGTTATTTAACTCAAGAGCTTCAATCTCCTTCGTCATGGCCTCTCTGCAATTAGCATCCCTAACTGCCTCATGATAAAACTTAGGCTCCATAATTTTGGTTATAGCAGATAAAAAGCATTTATGTGCATCAAAGAATTAATCACAAGTAACATAGTGTGCAATGGGATACGGTTTACCTGAAGAAACCTTTTAAAGTGGGAGAGTCGTAGATGAGGGGTCTTTGATCTTTGTCGTATAACATATATAATCTTGGAGATGAATGGGCGCTTTCCGGTCTCATTTAGGCCTAGCTGGGCTGGATTCGATTGTAGGTTGATCGGAGATACCTTCAGGTGATGATGGGCTGGGCTCAGGAATTGGAAGTCCAGCCGGGTCAGTGGGTGATGGCCTAGCAGCAGATGCAGACCCGTGAGGCTCGGTGCTATGGCTAAGACTAGGCAGTTGGTCATTAAGAGCCGGCCTGGTGGAGGGAAATGCAGCTATAGGGCTTGGGAGGAGGTTTGCTTTTGGGCTTGAATCACGGCCTGGAAGGGTTGGACTAGAGGACCCAAAAATTAATCCATTGCTGCTGTCTTCAACATTGTCATGCGCTGACCCAATGGGTGTGGGTTTGTCTACCCAGTGAGGAAGAGTGTGATCTGTGGCAAGCAAATTTGCATCTTCAGGCGTGACATGGTCACTGGAGAGAGCTGCCCTTGGAAAAGGAAAAATTTCTTCACAGAAAACAACATTGCGACTAACAGTGATATGCCAGTTTCCAAGTCATATACTCACCACCCCTTCTTCCCATGAGGATATCTAACAAAGAGACACCGCCGACTTTGGGCACCAAACTTATCTTTGGGCTTTTGTTGATTATAAACATAGCATAAGCAACCAAACACTTTAATATGATCATATGGGGGTTTGGTATTAAATAACACTTCATAAGGTGTTTTCCCATCCAAAATTGAAGACGGTGTTCTATTTATTAAATACGCTGCCGTTAGAACACATTCACCCCAAAAATTCAAAGGAAGATTTGCCTAAAATCTTAGTTCCCTAGCAACATTCAAAAGGTGCCTATATTTCCTTTCAACCCTTCCATTTTGTTGTGGTGTGCCAGCACAACTAGTTTGATGTATAATCCCATGTTCCCTATAAAACTTCTTCATAGGTTCCGAAATAAACTCACTTCTATTATCACTTCTAATCATATTAACTTTAGCCCCAAATTATGTGTGAACCATCACACAAAAATCTTGAAGCAATTGCGAGGCCTCATGTTTTTCTTGCATTAAATAAATCCAAACACCTCGACTAGCGTCATCAAGAATGGTAAGAAAATATCGAGCCCCACAAGAAGCTTTAACCCTGTAAGCACCCCTTACATCACAGTGTATAAGATCAAAACACTTAGAGGCCATATTATTACTTAGAGGAAAAGGAACACGTGACTGTTTTGCCCGTAAACAAACATCAAAAGAAATATTTTTATTCTTACTCATATCTAATTCAATGTTGCTAGAGACCTTAGACAACGCTTGACACGAAGGATGATCCATTCTTTGATGCCATAGATCATACGTCGCCACCTTGTTTGCTTAAAAGTTGATCTCAGAATCCTCCTGGAACACAAAGACCCGTCGATGGAGCTCACCCACTCCAATCAGCTTCTTCTAAGTAAGGTCCTGCACCATGCAACATTTTTTAAAGAATGTTACCATGTAATAAATCCCATCAACAAGTTGACCAACTAAAATTAAATTACAATCATGGTTTGTCACATAAATAACATCTTGTAAGATCAACTTGGAATTCAAGACTACTGAACCCCTCTTTGTAGCGTAAATAATGGAGCCATTTGCCATGCTGACAGGGATTGGATCAATGTTTACCACATCATTTCGTAAGCTAAGGTTCCCGGTCATGTGATACGACGATCCGCTATCGAAGAGCCATGAATGTTTACCTGACAACTTCTCATGGGCTGTCTTAGGTGACTCTATCAGGCTGAGTATACGTTGTACCTGTTCTGGTGTGAACCCGAGACTCGACACATTGTTGGGTTCGGTACCTACCGTAGCTCTAGGTCCGAAGTTGCTGGCTGACCCATGCTCCCCCTGAAGTTGGACCGTATATGACACCTCCCGAGCTATTGTACCACGACCTGCTCTACCCGATTCTGACGACCACCGCCGCGACCTCCACGTTCTCTGCCGCGAGCCCCTCTACCTCCATGGGTATTCCATCCAAGCGGATACCCTATTATTTCGTAGCATGTTGCTTTGTCATGCCCAGTCCTTCCATAGTGCTTGCATCAAACTCGCTCGGTTGAGGTATTCCTTGGTTGTGCAGCAAGAAAGGGAGAGCCTGGTTCATATTTTTGGTCTCGATTTATCATGACACTTTTATGGTTCTCTTCTTGTTAAACCACGTTAAGAGTTTTATCGAGATGCGGCAAAGGGTTAGAGGCTAATATTTGACTTCGGATCGTCCCAAACAAGTCGTCATTCAAACCCATTAGGAGTTGGTGTACTCGGTCCTCGTCCATCATCTTGGCTATTTTCTTGTCAGCCCCACAAGTACAAGTTGGGATCTTGGTGTAGTTGTCAAGCTCGCTCCATAGTGTCATAAGTTTGCTGTAATACTTGAATACTTCTTGCCCCTCTTGCTTACACGAAGCTATCTGGGCCTTCAACTGGTGCATCCTAGACACGTTCGGGACTGAATATGTCTTTCAAATATTCTCCCACATTGTATGTGTCGAGTCCACATAGGCCACACTAGGGTGTAGTTTAGGATCGATTACATTCATAATCCATGTCGTAATCATGGAGTTAACCACCTCCCAAGCATTGGCTTCCGCCGAATACTCTCCGTCCTTTACTGTTGGCTTAGTTATCTTGCTATTGATGAAGGCCAGTTTATTTTTGGCCTTGAGCGCGTTTCTAACTGCCTGCTCCCACAAATCATAATTCTTTCCATTGAATCTGATAGTGGTTATAATAGCTCCTGGTGAGTCTGAAGGATGGAGAAAATATGGAGATTGGTTATCGATAATAAATTCCTTTGAGTTCTTTTCTTTAGGTTCATTGTCCTTACCCATGGCTTTCTGCTCTCTGGGCTTAGCTTAAGGACTCGGTTGGCTGTTAGATTTTTAGTGGAATTGTTGGCTGTGATACCATGTTACGGCAAGAGCAGACTGGAAGGAAAATCGTCTATCTTATTAATCATCAAGCATGAACATATATACATCAACTAGCTAACTAGCATAAGACTTCTACTTTCCTTGAACTTCACCTTCTCCTAGCCGCCTAGCTTATTCTTGGCAAGCAAGATATCTACAAAGATCACAATATCTAAAAATTATATACATAATATTTTAAACGATATTCCTCAACCTTATCAATTTTTCCCCCAAACACTAAACTCTGCTAACAAGAATTTCAAAGGATGAAGAAGAGCCATGAAACAAATTTTTTGTGCTCATTATATTCTAGTTAACCACAATATTTCACGTTCAGCGACCATGAATTTCGAGTAAACTAACAGGGAGATACAGAGAAAAGGGTGCTTCAACTTTAGAAAAGGATAGCCAGGCAAAGAAAACTGTGAGGAAGAGTGGGCGGCTCAGAAGAGAGAGGGAGGAGTATTACCGAACTTGTATAATAAGGCTGTAGGTAAACAATAGCAACTATTGAGACCTCTTCCATTCACATCAAGGGCTAAGATTTATCAATTATAGTTGTTGAAAATATTTTCAACTATAGCAGAATTTTACAATTAAGACATACATAATATATGTATGTATGTTGGAATGTGACAGTGGGATTTGTCCCACAATGATAAAATTGAAAGGCTTGAACATGTATATAAGTTTATGAGTTGTTCTACCCATTACCAATTAGTTTTGGGTTGGAACCTTATCTGAGCTTATATGCACCACTCTTTGTTGAAGCCCAATTAATAAAAAATTTAACAATGAATTTTAGATTAAACCAAGAAAGTCAAGAATATATATATATATATATATATATATATATATATATATTCAACTTAAAAAGCAACCAATTACATCTTGCCACTTGCAACCACAACTATTCAATTTTTATATGTTACTAGTATAAACTCATGCTATGCATGGTGCATAATGAAACAGATATTTAAAAACTCATTGAAAAAATTTAAAAATTTATCGATAAGTAGTTAGTGAAAAAAATAAAAAGTTGTGAACTTCATAAATAGCAATTGAGATAAATAAAGTCAAACAAAAAATTAATTGAATCATGTAGGATAATTTAAAGATATAGAATTAGTGGTTTATATTTAGGGATGGGAGTTCTACCCAGACCCGAAAAATCCGAAACGAACCCTCTTTATTTATGGTGGGTTCGGGTACAAAAAATGGAGGAAAAACAGGTATGGCGCAGGTGTGCCAAAAACGGGTATACGTATGGGTACGGATCAGGTACAGGAATACCATAGCCAACCCCGCCCCATATCCAAACCCGATTTTTTTTAAAAAAAATTGTAGGGCTGAAGCGAGTAGGCTGTAGTGAAAAAAAGGCCAAAATCTGTACCTAAATACATATTGTGCTCTCATATTCAGCTGACAGCTACTTTACTCTTATGCACCTACAAATTTGATATTTTGTAGGGACACAATGCATTTCAATTATGAGTATTATTTTTTAAACTTAATAAACCTGACGTGTATTATTTTAATTTTGAATATGTAGGCAGAAATTTAATAAGGGGGAAATCCATGTAAAAAAGTATTTTTTATTTAGTTTTGAACATTTAAAAATTAAACTTAATGAACTCAATAGGTGTTAGTTTTTACAATGTATATGTACCAAAATAAAACCTGAATAACTTGAAAAACCCGATGGATATGGGTATGGTACGAATTTTTAAAACCCGATGGGTACAGGTGTGGGTATGGGGATGGTTTTAGAAAATGAGTATGGGTGCGGGTACGACCCCACTCGCCCCGAACCAGACCCACGCCCATCTCTATCTATATTTAATAGATGGCTACCCCGTAGATAATAGGATTATTGTATATTCTTTACGATTTTTTTTAAAAAGTAATAATAAAGACATGATTTATTTGGGTAATGTACCTTTTTTTAATAGATATAATCAAAGGCTTTGATTTAATAGGTGATTAACTTTTACGGTTGAGATTACACCAAATAAATCACTCATGTTGTAGCATTTCGGTTTTCCAAAAATTATAATTTTTATTAAATGTTTGAGATTTGTTTAAGATAATAGGATTATCATATAGTCTTTTTCACATATAAGTGACATTATCGAAAATTTTTAAAAAAATAAAAATTATAAATGGGTATTTTACTTGAATAATGTAGTTTTTTAACTTTAAAATCTACGATTTAGATTTAATGAATAAATATAATTGCCTATTTTTTTCCCTAGATAACTTTTTTGATTGAATTTTTTCCCTGGATAATTGGATCGTTATTTATCTTTTATAATGTATACCCAAAATCATGGGGGATTTTCTTAAAAAAAATAAACGGATATCTTAGCTTTAAAATCAACAACTTAGATTTATTGAATAAATAATTTTTATCGTTAATATTACACTAAATCATGCAAATCACACTTGTTGCAGCATTCTAGGATTTTTCAAAGATTACACGTTTTTTAACTACTTGATATTTTTTTAGATAATAGGATTATCATATATCCTTTATCACATAACCGAAATTATGATGGATGGTTCTAACAATAAAAATTATAAATCTGATGCATAAATAATTTTTAATTGCATAAATAAGTTTTATGGTTGAGATTATACTAATTCCACAAGTCACACTCATTGCAACATTCTAGGGTATTCTAAAGAATATCATATTTTCTAACTGTTGAGCATTTTTTTAGATATTAGAATTATCATATATCCTTTATCGCATATAATCAAAATTATGAAGGATTTTTTAAAAAATAAAAATTATAAATTAGTATTTTGCTTGGATAAGGTATTTTTTAACTTTTAAAATCTACGATTTAGATTTAATGAATAAATATAACTACCCATTTTTACCCTAGATAATTTCTTTTGATAGATTTTTTTACCTCGATAATTGCATTATCATCTAGCTTTTATCATGTGTATTTTTAAATCATGGAGGATTTTTTTAATGAAAATAAAAGGACATCTCAGCTTTGAAATCGACAACTTAGATCTAATGCATAAATAAATGTTTTATAGTTGAGATTATAGTAAACCTCACAAATTGCACTCGTTGCAGCATTCTAGGATTTTCCAAATATTATCACATTTTTTAACTACTTGGGATTTTTTTGAGATAATAGAATTATCATATATCCTTTATCACATATAACTGAAATTATGAAGGATTTTTTTAAAAATAAAACTATAAATTGGTATTTTAATTGAATCAAGTTTTTTTTTAATGTTAAAATCTATGGTTTAGATTTAATGAATAAATATAACTACCTGGTGCTTTTCCTGAGATTTTTTTAATAGAATTTTTTTCTTGATAATTGGATTATCATCTATCTTTGATCATGTATATCCGAAATCATAGGGATTTTTTTAAATAAAAACAAAGAGATATCTTACCTTTAAAATCAACAATTTAGAACTAATGCATCAATAATTTTTATGGTTAGGATTACAGTAAATCCCACAAATCACTTTCGTTGTAGCATTCTAGAGTTTTCTAAAGATTACCATGTTATTGTATCTACTTGATATTTTTTTAGGTATAGGATTATAATATATCCTTTATCACATAACCGAAATTATGAAGGATTTTTTTAAAAAATAAAAATTATAAATGGGTATTTTACTTGGATAAAGTAGTTATTTTTAACTTTAAATTTTCAGTTTAGATTTACTGAATAAATATAACTGCCTAGTTTTTTACCTAGATAATTTTTGTTGATAGAATTGTTTTTCCCTAAATAATTAAATTTTCATCTATCTTTTATCATGTATATCCGAAATCATGGGGGATTTTTTTAAATAAAAATAAATAGATATCTTAACTTTAAAATCGACGGCTTAGATCTAATGCATAAATATTTTTATCGTTGAGATTAGACTAAATCACACTCATTGCAACATTCTAGGGTCTTTTTAAAGATTATCACATGTTGTAACTACTTGGAATTTTTTTAGATAATATGATTATCATATATAGTTTATCACATATAATCGAAATTATGAGTGATTTTTTAAAGAATAAAAATTATGGATTGGTTTTTCACTTCGATAAGGTAGTTTTTCTAATTTCAAAATCTACTGTTTAGATTTATTGAATAAATATAACTGCTTAGCTTTTTTTTCAGATTTTTTTTGGATAGAATTTTAGATCTAATGAATAAATAATTTTTACGATTGAGATTACACTAAATTCTACAAATCACACTCGTTACACCATTCTAGGGTTTTTCAAAGATTATTGCATTTTTTTAACTGCTGGAAATTTTTCTATGGACATAGATATATTATAGACAGATATATTTTTTTAAAATTAATTTTAGTTTTTACAAATCCAATTGTAGTAATTAAAAACAATCTTAATCTAACAGTTGAAAAATCTAATTTTTGAGACTTTAGATAAACAGTAGGATCCACAAGATTGTTATTATATATTATATATTATATTATATATATATATATACATATATATATATATATATATATGAAAATTATCATTCGCCCCAAAATTTTTGAGATAATTAATATTTTTTTATAAGAAAAAGAGCTAGTTAATTACGAAGAGAAGATTTTCTTTCTAAAAAAAAGATTCTATAAGATTAGTTGCAATTTCAAATATTTTCTTTCTAAATATAAAAAGCCAATGCCCAATAATGATAAAATATTATATTGTCTTATTTTTTATCAAAGAAATTATATTACATGCTACTGCTAACATTACTAAAATCAATCTATTATATTACAATAAAATAAATGCCCCAATTATGGATAATCTATAATACATAGTTAGTTTCCAATTTTTATCAAAGTTTGGCTCCTAATGTGAAATATTATAAAGACACATACTCATATACACAATTTTTGATATTATATATCTTATCTACCATAAAAATCTAATCATTGTTTGTCATTAAACATAAAAAACTTGATAATTACTGCAACAGAAAATTTTTGAGATTTCCCATGCATCTCCATGGACATGATACTGCTAATATTATATCGTATCATATCATATCATGTACATTGTTAAAATTATTAATAAAAACTTATGTATATGAATATAATGGGCACATTGCTATTAAGGATCCAAGTGATACATTATAATAGTGACTATGATAGTAATTGATTTTTGAAATATACCATTTGTTACCTCTATGTTTTTTAAAAATTCATTTGGCACACACTATGAAATAAAGATATGTTATATAAATTTAAGTTAATAAATATTATTTCTGGAACAACCCAAAAAAATCAAGGCATGCAGTGTCGTAGATCTTCCATTTTTACAAATGACAAAAATAGATGTTGTAATTTGCCCCAAAATTATGTGGAGTAACTTAGAAGATTTTATTTTCTTAAAGAAGATTTTATTTTTTTATGGAATATTCTTATTCTTAGAATCCTAGTTTGATTGAAAAAAGTTTATTTTGTATGGAACATCTATAATTGATCTAAAGGTTGTTATTTTTTCTTTTAATAATTCTTTTCTTAAAATTACAATAGTTTTTTTAAAAATAAAATCTAACGGTGACTATTAAAAGCACCATTAATCAAACGGCTGAAAATTTCTAATTTTTGAGAATTTAGATATATCGTAGGACCCACAAGATTGCTATTATGTATTACTAGTGTAAACCCGTGCTATGCACGGTGCATGATGAAATAAATATTTAAAAAATGTGTATCATTGAAAAAATTAAAAAATTTATCGATAAGTAGTTAGTGGAAAAAATAAAAAGTTGTGAACTTCATAAATAGCAACTGAGATAAATAAATTCAAACAAAAAATTAATTGAATCATGTAGGATAATTTAAAGATATAGAATTAGTGGTTTATATTTAGGGATGAGAGTTCTACCCAAACCCGAAAAATTCGAAACGAACCCTCTTTATTTATGGTGGGTTCGGGTACAAAAAATGGAGGAAAAATAGGTATGGGGTGGGTGTGCCAAAAACGGGTATAGGTATGGGTACGGATCAGGTACAGGAATACCATACCCAACCCCGCCCCATATCCAAACCCGATTTTTTTCAAAAAAAATTCTGAGACTGAAGCGAGTAGCCTGTAGTGAAAAAAAGACCAAAATCTATACCTAAATACATATTGTGCTCTTAGATTCAGCTAACAGCTACTCTACTCTTATGCACCTACAAAATTGATATTTTGTAAGGACACAATGCATTTCAATTATGAGTATTATTTTTTAAACTTAATAAACCCGATGTGTATTATTTTAATTTTGAATACATAGGCAGAAATTTAATAAGGGGGAAATCCATGTAAAAAAGTATTTTTCATTTAGTTTTGAACCTCTAAAAATTAAACTTAATGAACCCGATAGGTGTGAGTTTTTACAATGTATATGTACCAAAATAAAACCTGAATAACTCGAAAAACCCGATAGATATGGGTAGGGTATGAAATTTTAAAACCCGATGGGTACGGGGTGTGGGTGTGGGTATGGGGATGGTTTTAGAAAATGAGTATGGGTGCGGGTACGGCTCCACTCGCCCCGAACCCGCCCCATGCCCATCTCTATCTATATTTAATAGATGGTTACCCTGTAGATAATAGGATTATTATATATTCTTTACGATTTAAAAAAAAAGTAATAATAAAGACATGATTTATTTGGGGAATGTACCTTTTTTTAATAGATATAATCAAAGGCTTTGATTTAATAGGTGATTAACTTTTACAGTTGAGATTACACCAAATAAATCACTCATGTTGTAGCATTTTAGGTTTTTTCAAAAATTATAATTTTTATTAAATGTTTGAGATTTGTTTGAGATAATAGGATTATCATATAGTCTTTTTCACATATAAGTGACATTATCAAGAATTGTTTTAAAAATAAAAATTATAAATGGGTATTTTACTTGAATAATGTAGTTTTTTTAACTTTAAAATCTACGGTTTAGATTTAATGAATAAATATAGTTGTCTATTTTTTTTCCTAGATAATTTTTTTGATTGAATTTTTTTCCTAAATAATTGGATCGTCATTTATCTTTTATAATGTATATCCAAAATCATGGGGGATTTTTCTTAAAAAAATAAATGGATATCCTAGCTTTAAAATCAACAACTTAGATCTATTACATAAATAATTTTTATCGTTAAGATTACACTAAATCATGCAAATCACACTTGTTGCAACATTCTAGGATTTTCCAAAGATTATACATTTTTTAACTACTCGATATTTGTTTAGATAATAGGATTATCATATATCTTTTATCACATAATCAAAATTATGATGGATGGTTCTAACAATAAAAATTATAAATCTAATGCATAAATAATTTTTAACTGCATAAATAATTTTTATGGTTAAGATTATAGTAACTCCACAAGTCACACTCATTGCAACATTATAGGGTATTCCAAAGATTATCATATTTTTTAATTGTTGAGCATTTTTTTAGATATTTGAATTATCATATATCCTTTATTGCATATAATCAAAATTATGAAGGATTTTTTAAAAAATAAAAATTATAACTTAGTATTTTGCTTCGATAAGGTATTTTTTAACTTTAAAATCTACAATTTAGGTTTAATAAATAAATATAACTACCTATTTTTACCCTAGATAATTTCTTTTAATAGATTTTTTTGCCTCGATAATTGCAATATCATCTAGCTTTTATCATGTATATTTTTAAATCATGGAGGATTTTTTTAATAAAAATAAAAGGACTTCTCAGCTTTGAAATCGACAACTTAGATCTAATGCATAAATAAATATTTTATGGTTGAGATTATAGTAAATCTCGCAAATTGCACTCGTTGTAGCATTCTAGGATTTTCCAAATATTATCACATTTTTTAACTGCTTGGGATTTTTTTGAGATAATAGAATTATCATATATCCTTTATCACATATAACTGAAATTGTGATGGATTTTTTTAAAAATAAAACTATAAATTGGTATTTTAATTGAATCAGGTATTTTTTTTTTAATGTTAAAATCTATGGTTTAGATTTAATGAATAAATATAACTACCTGGTGCTTTTTTCAAGATTTTTTTCTTGATAATTGGATTATCATCTATCTTTGATCATGTATATCCGAAATCATAGGAATTTTTTTAAACAAAAACAAAGAGATATCTTACCTTTAAAATCAACAATTTAGAACTAATGCATCAATAATTTTTATGGTTAGGATTACACTAAATCCCACAAATCACTTTCGTTGTAGCATTCTAGAGTTTTCTAAAGATTACCATGTTATTGTATCTACTTGATTTTTTTTAGATATAGGATTATAATATATCCTTTATCACATAACCGAAATTATGAAGGATTTTTTTAAAAAATAAAAATTATAAATGGGTATTTTACTTGGATAAAATAGTTCTTTTTAACTTTAAATTCGCAGTTTAAATTTACTGAATAAATATAACTGCCTAGTTTTTTTCATAGATAATTTTTGTTGATAGAATTTTTTTCCCTAGATAATTAAATTTTCATCTATCTTTTATTATGTATATCCGAAATCATGGGGGATTTTTTTAAATAAAAATAAATAGATATCTTAACTTTAAAATCGACGGCTTAGATCTAATGCATAAATATTTTTATCGTCGAGATTGGACTTATAATATTATAAATTATATAGATATAGATATAGATATAGATATAGATATAGATATAGATATATATTATATTATAGATATTATGGATATAGATAGATTATAGATAGATAGATTTTATTAAATTAATTTGATTTTTAATAATCCAACGGTAATTATTAAAAATGATCTCAATCTAACGATTTAAAAACTCTAATTTTTGAGAATTTAGATAAACAATAAGACCCATAAGATTGCTATTATATAGAGAGATAGATTATAGATATTATGGATATAGTTAGATTATAGATAGATAGATTTTTTAAAATTAATATGATTTTTGTATAAATCCAACGGTAATTATAAAAAACAATCTCAATCTAACGGTCGAAAAACTCTAATTTTTGAGAATTTAGATAAATAGTAGGACCCACAAGATTGCTATTATGTATTAT
>JACYFF010031959.1:86449002-86462238 GCA_017589665.1 Selenicereus undatus
TTATAAACCTGTCCAGCTTGAGTATAATATTTTAGGTTATTGTTTGACAATTTTAATATTTATTTTTCTGATTATTACTTGCTGTTTTGAGTTTTTATTAAAATTTCAGTTAATATTCTGATTTTATTTTTCTGGATTATTCAAGAAATATTTTTTCTGTTTTATTTTCAGAATATGATTCATAATATTTAGGAGAGTTATTAAGTCTTTTTATAGATTTTTATTCATTAGATTTTAATTGTTTTAGAATTATTAAAATTAGACTTAACAAGTTGATTAGTAAAATCACTTAGGATTAAGCTAGCAATTTACAACAATCTTTCCTCGTGGATCGATCCCTACTTCCCTACGCTATAAAAATTATTTAATAACCGAAGTAGTGGTTAAATTTGTAGCTCTCGACAGGCTTTACATCTACTAAGCCCTTGCCGGGGAAAGAAAATTAAATTGCTAGTTTACTTCTATTTAATTTTACTACTTTTATTGTTTTGTTTTTATTTTAATTTTTGCAGATTGCCAGTAAGTCTCAAGCTTAAAAGAGGTAAGAATGTTTACTCTTCGGGAACTTGCTGCCCCTAAGCTAGAAACTCAACCAATGTCCATTACCTATGCTGTTTTAGATAAGCCTTTGAAATTAAACGCATGATTTATTAATTTATTACCTAAGTTTCATGGATTGGCTGGAGAGGACCCCTATAGACACATTAGTGAATTCCTTATTACTTGTTCTGCTATGGTGCCTAAAGGAATTCCTGAGGACCAAATTAGACTAAGGGCGTTTCCTTTTTCTTTGCTTGGTAATGCTAAGGACTGGTTATATTATATGCCTGCTGGATCATTCTCTACATGGACTGCATTGCATAAATCATTTTTGGAAAAGTTTTTTCCTGCATCCCGTATCGGATCTATTAGGAAAGAAATATGTGGAATCAAGCAAATGAATGGGGAAACTTTTTGTGAATATTGGGAAAGATTTAATAAACTATGTGCTAGTTGTCCCCAACATCAAATAACTGAACAGCTATTGATTCAATATTTTTATGAGGGTTTACTTCCTATGGACCGTAATATGGTTGATGCTGCTAGTGGGGGGGGCTCTGGTTAATAAAACCCCAGCTGATGCTAGAAATCTATTTAATTTAATGGCCCAAAACACTCAGCAGTTTGGTGCTAGAGATTCACAAGTTAAAAGGGTAAATGAGATAGGTTCTAGTTCATCTCTAGAAAATCAGTTATCTCACATTACTGCTATGTTAAACAAGATCGTTACTAGGGGAATTCAAAAAGCAGTCAGATGTGGCATTTGTTGTCTAGAGGGGCACCCTACTGATGCATGTCCTACTCTACAAGAAGGTAGCGTTAATGCTCTTTACTCTAACCAAAATCAAAGGAGGTATGACCCCTATTCAAATACTTATAATGCAGGATACCACCCTAATCTTAGGTATGACCCTCAAACCAATCCACCTGGTTTTGACCAAACATCTCGTCAATCTTCTAATCAGGATAGGACTAATCTCCTCCTAGAACAAGTCCTTAAGAAAATGGATGATAGGTTCCAGAGTATGGAAACAACTCTTAAGCAAGTTCAAGAGAGACAAACTGCAACTGATATCATAGTTAGCAACTTGCAGGCTCAAATGCAGAATAGGTTTCCATCTCAGCCTTACCCTAACCCTAAGGAGAATGTTAGTTCCATAACACTTAGGAGTGAGAAAGAGTTACAAGAGCCTAGGAAGAGTAGAGAGGTTGAGCCTGAATTAGAGGTCAAGGGAACTAAACCAGGGTTAGACACAAATTCTAATCAAACTACTAAGGAAATAGGAGAGAAGAAAAGAGAGCCTTATAAGCCAATTCCACCCTTTCCTAGTAGATTTAGAAACCCTACTTCTAAGGTGAATGAGGCGAATCAAGAGATCTTAGAGACATTAAGGAAGGTAGAAATTAATATACCTTTCCTTGATGCCATTAAACAGGTGCCTCGTTATGCTAAATTCTTAAAAGAATTATGTACTACTAAAAGAAAATTAGTAGGGAATGAAAAGGTAAGTGTGGGGGAAAATATGTCTGCTGTTTTTCAAAGAAAACTTCCCCCTAAGTGTCAAGACCCTGGTGTGTTTTCTGTTCCTTGCAAAATAGGAAACCTTTACTTTGATAAAGCTATGCTTGATTTAGGTGCTTCTATTAATGTTATGCCTAGATCTGTTTATGACAAACTGAACCTAGGCGAATTAAAGAAAACTGGCATAGTAATTCAATTAGCTGATAGGAGCAACACTTATCCTGATGGAGTGTTAGAGGATGTTTTGGTTAAAGTGAATGAACTTGTATTTCCTGCTGATTTTTATGTGCTGAACATGGGCAATGCATGCCATGATATTCCCATCTTGCTGGGCAGGCCATTTTTGAAAACTGCTAGAACTAAAATAGACGTGCATGAAGGAACATTAACCATGGAATTTGATGGTGAGGTGATTAAATTTAATATTTTTGATGCCATAAGATTCCCTGCTGATGTGAATTACGTGTATGCACTTGATGTTATTGCTGAGTTGCCCCAAGATATTTATGAATTGTCAAATGAGGATAAATTTTTGACTGTGCTTACTAAGATTTTTGATCATGTTGAGTTTCAAAAAGTTCCTTACCTGATTACTGATGAGTTACTGGAAGAGATCCAATTAGAGGATCCTGAAGCTTCATGGAGTCGAGCCTAACGACTATAAACAAAGGCGCTGGTTGGGAGGCAACCCAACGTTTTCAGGGAAGTTTCTATTTATTTTTGCTTTTATTTTTATTATTTCTTTCTTTTGGCATGCATTAGGGACAATGCATGAATTAAGTGTGGGGGGATGCATCCTGCATTTAATTCATGCAGTTTTTATTCTTGAAAAAAAAAAAAAGAAAGTAGAAAATCGAAAAAATAAAAATTTCTTTTCTTATAGACAATGCATGATATGAGTTTATGCTAGGCTTGCTTGGTTAAAATTTTTTTTTTTTTTTTTAGCTATTTTATAGTTTACTCTTTTATAAGTGAAGACTTCTAGGCATAATAGTTATCTTTTAGAGAATTTTGAGTTGATCCTCATACATCTTTTTAATGAGTAACCCTCTTGATTATCCATCTTATTTGGTCATGTAATATATCCGATTCAGATGCAATAAAATTACCTGGCTCATCTCCTAGACTATTGAATTAGTTGAATAACTCATTAAAATTGTGATTTTACTTGTCTATTTTTCATTTATGGAAAAGAAAAGAAACAAAAGAAGAGAGTCAAAGTGGGGAATGACAAGTACTCCTTTGAGGCATGCGCTACTGGGTGTTGCCCTTTGAGGCAATACTGCCACTGGAAAGCTTGCTTCCCATACTAATGAGCCAATAAACTAAAGTTATTTGCTCCAACACCGCTATTCGGGTGAGTGAGAGACAGGGAGTGTTTAAATTCTAAGACCCTATATGGGCCTCGAATATGTGCGCAATCGGAGTTTGAACAAAAGAAAAAGAGAAAAATAAATACAAGGCAAGTTTATGATCAAATTTAACGGAGTTATTCTACCTAGTTCAATTGTCTCTATAGCCAGACCATGCCCAAATTTTTCCATATTAAATTCTTTTTCGACATCTTGATTGGTGTGTACATAAACCAAAAGAGATGGATAATTATCGATCTTGTTACTTCATTATGAAAATGTTGTGAGGCTGATGAATAAACTCTCTAAGAATAGTTGGATGTTTAGCATGTATTCACTTATTGAAGGAAAAACTAATTAATTTAGTAAAACTGTTTTTTCTAAAGCAAGCCAAAGCCCAGTATCGACATCATAGTTATGCATGATTTGTAAGAAAGGAAAGGGTAAATTTTAGGTCGAGTCTAAGATTTCTTTTGACGAGGACGTCCAAAGTCTAAGTGTGGGGGAATTTGTTAAGTCGAAAACCATGCACCGTTTTTGTAATTATTTTTAGTATAATATATATATTATTTCGTTTAATTTGATTTGTTTTATATATTTTTCAGGATCAGTGTTAAGTTAATAAAGAGAAGGAGAAAGGATGTAGAAGCTCAATTTTATACACATGGCCACAAGGCGGTCCAAGAATAATTATGAAGATAATATTATTTTCATAATTATTATTTTGGGGTAGGATTCAAGAATTATGGAAAAGCTAAAAGACTTGAAGAGGAAGAAAACTAAGGAAGAAGAGGAAGAAACCCTAAAACCTAACCCATATTATTATATAACTTAGAACCCTCTCCTTTCTCCTTCACGCAGCAAAAAGCACCATCTCCTCTTGTTTCTTCCCCACGCACAGCCATAAGCCTCAGCCCTCCTATTCTCCTCCTTCTCCTACACGGCAAAAATCATCTCATCTCCACATCTCCTCCTCCTATTCACGTACACACACCCCACGCAGTCTTCAGCTATTCCCACGCATAAGCAAGCATCCATCAGCCCTCACCTTCCCTCCTCATCCCCACGAACAGCTCCACAGCCACGCCTCTTCCCTCTCCGCACAGCATCATCATCAGCTCCTAATCTTCACACTCAACGCAGCCACTTTCCCCCTTTCATATATTCACCATCATCTGATCATCATCAAACCTAAACGCAGCCTTCATCTTTCCTTCCCCCACGCAGCACATCCCATAGTCTCCATCTCCTCCATCACCATCATCACGCCATCCATCTTCGCCTCTACAGCACAGCCCACGTAGCCCACGCACCAAAAGTAGGATTTTTTTATTTTATTTTATTATTATGATTATTATTAGTATTATTATTTTTACTTTGTTTATTTAATTTTGTGTTTAGTTTATTGATTAGACATGAAATATTTGAGCTATTATTGTAATTTTAATTTTTATATGAGTGAGTAATTTTTTTTACTTAGTATAATCTTCTTGAAGCCATGCTAAATTAATTATTTTGAAACAAGTTTTGTGCTTTAATGCCTAGTTGATTTATATTCATGATTCTTTAGCGATTAGTGTTTATAGCTTATGAAATTTGTGTTAAATTGATTAGAATGCATGCTAGTTGATTAAATACAATTTCGATTGATAGTTTAGAAGATTGTAATACGTAAAAGTTATAATCTTTTAGGCCTAGGTATCACCCTAATTAATCATGGATGGCTCAAACCCATCTCTTTTAATTAGGTAATCGCTTTAGATCTTTGTTAAATCGATTTGCTGGTAAATTGGTTACAAAGTGTTAAATGATGTTTTTCTAATTCTTAATGCTCTAATTTGGTTAAATTTTTGCACTGGTGTAAAGATTATCAAATTAGTAGGGTTTATATTAGGGTTGGACCTAAGTAAACTAGAATCTAAGGAAAAACGGGGAAGAACCGCTGGTGGACCTCTTCTACAGTTTAACTCATGAATAAAATTAACTTGTGTGTTAATGATAAATATTAATTTGCATGGTGGATTGAGATTATACTAAGCATCCTTCATAAATTTGATAACTTTCGATTATTATTTGTTGCATAGAGTTAATTTGATTTGTTTGTTAATTCTTGTTCTATTTTTACTAGCTTGAATATAATCAACCCCCCCCCCAAAGTATAGTCTTTTAGGAGTGTCTAGGTATTTTTAGATAGCTTAGAGTTTGATTTTTGGAGTGGTTATAATTTTAGATTGAGTCTTAGTAATTAATTACCGGTTTGTTTGAACTTAGACTAAAAATAGTTATTTTTGTCATTTTCGATTTTTATTAATTCCTAGGGTTTATAAAGTGTCCTAGTCTGCTCATACTCAATTTCGTGATTTTTGGAAATTATTTGATAATTTTTCAGAGTTATTTTGCGAAATTGATATGTGCAGATTTTTAGGTAATTAACTCTGAAGATTTCGATTTTTAATTTTAATTTACGATTATTAAATATTTTTAGGTTCAGAAATTTGTGTCCTAGAATTAGGGTGATTTTCTTAATTATTTTCGTATTTTTAGTCATCCAGATTATTTTATTTTTAATTTCAGATTCAAGTTTCTGCTTGTTTATTCTGCAGTAAGTTTCTGATTTAATTTTCCTGAAATTAATCTAACAGTATTCTGAAGTTATAAACCTGTCCAGCTTGAGTATAATATTTTAGGTTATTGTTTGATAATTTTAATATTTATTTTTCTGATTATTAGTTGCTGTTTTGAGTTTTTATTAAAATTTCAGTTAATATTCTGATTTTATTTTTCTGGATTATTTAGGAAATATTTTTACTGTTTTATTTCCAGAATATGATTCATAATATTTAGGAGAGTTATTAGGTCTTTTTCTAGATTTTTATTCATTAGATTTTAATTGTTTTAGAATTATTAAAATTAGACTTAACAAGTTGATTAGTAAAATCACTTAGGATTAAGCTAGCGATTTACAACAATCTTCCCTCGTGGATCGATCCCTACTTCCCTACGCTATAAAAATTATTTAATAACCGAAGTAGTGGTTAAATTTGTAGCTCTCGACAGGCTTTACATCTACTAAGCCCTATATTCTCATTATCAACACAACAAAACTACATAGTGTTTCTAGCAAATGAATTCACATACCAAACCAAAGGCAAATAAACTACCTAGATTTATCACCAACATCAGAACATAGCTTGTTGAAATAGGCAGATTACTAGCAGAACATAGATCATCAAAACATAACCTTTGGAACATAGCAAAACCATCAAAACTGGAAACTCACTAAACCATCAGAACCTAAATCATATATCTCGGAAAAGCTGGACACTCATGAACAGACCATAGCAGATAGAGAAAACAGGACAGAGGCGAAATAGCTAGCAATCACCAACCTGGCAAGCTTACCTTCGACCCCCAGTATTAGTTGCAAACTGAAACACAACAAGTCTCAAAGCCCAAAACTCATGTGCAAGGCCGCAAACTCAAGCAGAAATCAGGGAGGAAACTGGACGAAAATTCAACTTCAATCCAACTGGAATCCTCTTCCAACCAAGTATCAAAAGCTTGAACAACTCTAATGGTTCGAATTGCAAAGCAAAATCAAACAAATCAAACAACTGAAAC
Organism: Selenicereus undatus; assembly: GCA_017589665.1. NCBI lineage: Eukaryota > Viridiplantae > Streptophyta > Magnoliopsida > Caryophyllales > Cactaceae > Selenicereus > Selenicereus undatus. Next base: position 86,456,038 of record JACYFF010031959.1, read on the forward strand.
TCAAAAGCGATGACCTAATTCGAAAATAAATCCCTAAAAATGAACTTGAACTCGAGAATTCCCTAGAAACTAGAATTAAAACTAAAATCAAATCTAAAAGAAAACTCGACACTTACTACCTAATTATATTCTCGCCTTCTCTGCCGCTCGACCTCCATTTTAAGTCCCTGCTGATCTTCGATCTACCCGTTGTTGTGGAATGGCGACGGATGTTTCATGGAAGATGAGTAATGGCACGCATTCAAGGAGGACAGAGAGAGATCGCGAGGTTGAGGAAGGTGAAGAGCCATGGTGAAATGAGGGGTTTCGATTCATTTTGGGTGATTAAAGAGGAAGGAGAAGAAGGAGCAACGAAGGGGGAGGGGAATCGGGTTGCAGGGGAATGAGAGGAAATAGAAGGTGATTAGAATTAAGGGGGAGGGGGGCTTAGTCAAGTCACGTGAGGCACACGTGACCGGCTGAGGCCTTTATTATTTTTTTATTTTTTTATTTTTTTTGGAATTTTTTCTTGGGTCGGGTTTAAAGCTAATTAGGCCAAATCTTCAGTTTTCAACATTCCTTCATCTTTTCCTGGCATTATTCCCGAATTATTTAATCCCTATAAAATAAAATCAAATCAAATAAAAGCCTAAAAATAATAATTATTTTGAGCATAAATTAGGCGGAAAGGTACTGAAAAAATCACACTTTTTTAGCGTCAACAAATACCCCCCCGCCAAAGTTTTGCTTGTCCTCGAGTGAAACAAAACTAAAAATCCTAGAAAATGAAAACAAAACCCTAACTCACTTTCGTAAGAATCACGGTTGCACTTAGCATGTGCAACAACCCTTTAAACCCCTAGGACACCCCTAGTGGACGAGGAAGGTCTCGTGAGGGTTTACAGAAGATGTACCCACAAACTCTATAAAAGAAAACGGACACTCGAAAATCTTTTTTTTTTTCAAAAATAATATGTATAAAACTGGGGAAAGATGTATACACATCCTAATCAGCTAAATCACCCATGTAACAAAGATATTAGCCTGCATATAAACAAAATGTACTCATTAAGACTCTCTACCCCATGGATGACATCAAATCACTAATTTTTCACCCAACTGTACATCAAGACTTGGAATCCATCCCAGTGTTCGTGTGCAAATGTATCATCATCCTAGGACTAAGGCTTACCAAAATCAAACTCAATCCCACTCGACTGACACAAATTACATTATTGACTCATTAACATTGGAAGTAAGCTTTCCCAGTAGCAGTATTGCCTCAAAGGGTAACACCCAGTAGCGCATGCCTCAAAGGGTTGCTTGTCATTCCAAATTTTATTTCATGTTCTTTTTCTATTCTCTTTTTTTCATTTCTTTTATTTTTCTTCATTTTTCTCAATCTCAGGTTTTTCTCAAAAAAAATTTCTTTCAGAAAGCAAACAAAAAACCAAAGTAATCGTGTCAAAGACAAGTGGGAGAGCCAATCATGAAAAACTAAGACCTTCAGATAATGATGATGGTATAAATAGGATTGGATTACCAACGATAATGAACAATTGGGGTTAGAATTAGGGCTAAGAATGACACACCGAGAGTGGAGACCTAACATGCATATCAGTTCATATGCAAGCTAAAAATCAAAGCATAGGGATTTAAGTTGATCAGAATAATACAAAACTTTCCCCAAAATAAAACAAAAAATCTTTTTGGAATTTTCAAAATTGTTACTTTTTTTTTTGGTTTGGTTGAAAACAAAAAAATTTCGAAAAATAAGCATTTCACCCCCACACCAAAACTCCACAATGTCCTCATTGTGGGAACTAAGGCGCCAAAAAGTAACACATAAACCGAGACAGAACACAGATATATAGAAACTAAGATACGAAAAAACCCAAAATCACAAAAATCAAAACCAAAAGCATAATTAGAAAAGAACGAAAAACAAAACCAAAGAAAATCAACTAACAAGAAGACAATCCTAGATATCCACAACTAATAAGGAAAAACCAAATAAAATACAACCAAGGGTGATCACAACCAACATGGCTCAACAAATTTCAAATTTCTCCTCCAGATGGATCACCCATTACAGTCCTAAATATCTACAACTAAGAGAAAGAAAAGAAACGAAAAAGAAGAGGGAAAGAAGGGAGTTGAGCGAGCATACCAGGTTAGGTGCTGAACTACACCTAAGCTATAGCCTCACTCAAATGAGGACCTTGGAGCATCAGCCACTCCATCACAAATCACAAGCTGTTATTCAAATCAAAACCCATTAAAGCACGCAGCAGCTTATCATATAACGAAGACCAACTCTCAAGAAGATGGAAACAGAAAGAAGCAAAGAGTTGGAACCATAAAGAGTACATCCACCATGTCAATTCAGCACAAGTAAGGGCCCGTTACAACTTATCAAACTGTTGGGCCCAATCAGAAAATAGGCAAACATACCTAATTGTAGCCAGCATATAGGTCATTGGCTTAGAAATGTGATTGTCCTGAATGAACGGTCTAGGAAAAACAGTGGGTCCTAAATCCACAAGTCCTTTAAGTTCAATACACTCATGAGTCTGGTCTAAATCAAAATGTTCAGTGACAATGGCCTTAGACTCAATAAATTTAGACTTGTGAGATTCAAAAAGGAGGTTAGCTTGGATTGAGTCAAAAGAGAAAGATTCATATTCAGCACACAGGTCCACATCCAAACTCACATTGACGTCAAAACAAAATGAGTCATATTCAACAGGGAATGACTCAGGAGGTATTAGAGGGTTAAAAGAGAATGATTCATATTCAACACAAAAACCCTCATCAAAATTTTGATCGAAATTAAACCCACATGAAAAAGATTCATATTCTATAGAAAGAATATCATCATTAAATTCTAAAGTAGTAGGCTCAACTTCCTCCTCACACAGCTCCTGGGAAATATCGTCTAACTTATCATGATGCTCGATGGCAGATGGGATGCTCATATCTAACTCATCAAGTCTCTCAAGTTCCTGACCGTCAAACTCAAAAGAGTCATCAAAAGGGGTGGGTGGGTCGGCATAAACTAGGACATCATCAGTGAAATCCTTTTGTGAGTTAGAGGGTGGTGCAAGGTCAGGCGATAGAGACACAGAGAGGTTGCTCTCTTTTTCAAGGCTAGGCAAAGACAGTTCATCATGCAAATGAGGCCTAGATTGATAAGAGGGCTCAAAATCATCAAAAAGACTAACTTCAGGTTTAGGAGATCCTAAACTAGAGTCAGACTCATTACATTGCTCCCTATTCTGATTAAAACAGTGAGAATGTTCAGTAATTCTCGATTTCATTATCTCCTTCACTTTATTAGTCAATTCATTTAACCTTTTTTCCATACTTGCATAATTAGCATCAAAATCACAATAAGGGCAAGTATAAGCAGCATGATCAGAAAACTCGCAGTAATCACACAAAACAGGAGGCACATAAGCATAAGAGGAGTCATAGAAGTCCTGGTGGTAAGGATGAGCATGAAAAGCATACTCATGAGTTGGGTATCCTAAAGTCTATCTAACTTGTTCAAACTCATAATTATCCCAAGCTAGTTTTGTGAAAAAATCCCAAACCTCATCTTGAGTTCTAGTTAATAATCTTAGGGCACCTCCAGGATAAATAGACTCAATATAACCCCTAAACTCAGCATTGAGACCCAAAACGATGACCTGACAAATTTTCCATTTCTCAAAAGTCTGATTCAACTGAGCACGGTAATCGTTAAGTCTAGACAAATAACGCCAGAAATATTCATGCTCATATTGTGGGAATTTAAACACTGGCATTCTTGAATGTTTTCAATTATGTATTTTTTTTTTAAGAATTCTCCACTTTTTAGGATTTTCACTTTTTTTTAAGGTTTTTCCTTTTTTTTTGAAAGAAAAATGACTCTGGGACACTAATTACAAACTAATAACTAAAACAAAAACAATAGACTGAAATAATCAAGTTAAGCACGCAAAATAAACTAACAAAAATAAAACTATGGGACCAAAAGAAAAGAAAGACCAAAGAGACAAATCACAAAGCATGAGCATCTTTTTTTTCTTGTTTTTTTATTATTATTTTTTTACCACAAAACAAAACAAAGGAGAAAATTACACAAACAAAATATGAGCAAATCGAAAACTATAAACACAACCACCAACAAACTAAAAGAAAATTAAAAAAAATAACACCTAAATAACCCAATTCTAAAATAAAATTAAAACAGAAAATACAACTCCTAAAATTAGAATTAAATATACAGCAAAGTCCAAACAATCACAAAGGACATAAATATAATTTTTCTCGAATTTTTTCTGTCCCCGAACAGTGCAAAAAAATGTAAACAGAATATTAAGTCTAAAATTCACAAAAAAAAACATGACAACTCCAAAAATTCTACAAAAATTTACACAAAATCTAAAAATTATTTTGAATCTAGAAAAAATATCCAAATAGCAAAAACCACACCAGAATTTGCCCAGCAAATTCAAACAGAGTGAGAAAATTGATGAAAAATCTGCACTTTAAATATTTCCGGATCAGTTCAACCTTGAATTTTTTTCACTGCACATAAACCAAACTTATTAGTACTGTTTTTTCAGAAACAATAAACTCTAAAAATAAAACTAATCACGACAAAATCAAAGATCAAAATACTAACTAAATTCAAAATTAAAACTAAACTAAATTAACGACTCAATTAAAACTTAAAACGAAAACGACTTTAACGACTCTAATAATTAAACTACGACTCAAGATAACTTAATTTCACAAACTCATCCCCGGCAACGGCGTCAAAAACTTGTTGTGATTCCCGCAAGTATACGGTTATCGTTGTAATACTAACGAGTATCGTCCTCAGGGATGGGTTGTGAAATTAGGTCCCTAATCTACTAAGCCCTATATTCTCAATATCAACACAACAAAACAGCATAGTATTTCTAGCAAATGAATTCACAAACCAAACCAAAGGCAAATAAACTACCCAGATTCATCACCAACATCAGAACACAACTTGTTAAAATAGGCAGATTACTAGTAGAACATAGATCATCAAAACATAACCTTCAAAACATAACAAAACCATAAAAACTGGAAACTCACTAAACCATCAGAACCTAAATCATATATCTCGGAAAAGCTTGACACTCATGAACAGACCATAGCAGATAGAGAAAACAGGACAGAGGTGAAATAGCTAGCAATCACCAACCTGGCAAGCTTACCTTCGACCCCCACTATTAGTTGCAAACTGAAACACAACAAGACTCAAAGCCCAAAACTCATGCGCAAGGCCACAAAATCAAGTAGAAATAAGGGAGGAAACAGGATGAAAATTCAACTTCAATCCAACTAGAATCCTCTTCCAACCAAGTATCAAAAGTTTGAACAACTCTAATGGTTCGAATTGCAAAGCAAAATCAAACAGATCCAACAACTGAAACTCAAAATCAATGACCTAATTTGAAAATAAATCCCTAAAAATAAACTTGAACTCGAGAATTCCCTAGAAACTAGAATTAAAACTAAAATCAAATCTAAAATCAAACTCGACACTTACTACCTAATTATTGTCTCACCTTCTCTGCTGCTTGACCTCCATTTTAAGTCCCTGCCGATCTTCGATCTACACCTCGTTGTGGAATGGCGGCGAACGTTTCATGGAATATGAGTAATCGCACGCATTGAAGGAGGACAGAGAGAGATCGCGAGGTTGAGGAAGGTGAAAAGCCATGGTGAAATGAAGGGTTTCGATTCATTTTGGGTGATTGAAGAGGAAGGAGAAAAAGAAGCAACGAAGGGGCAGGGGAATTGAGTTGCAAGGGAATGAGAGGAAAAAGAAGGTGATCTGAATTAAGGGGGGCTTAGCCGAGTCACGTGAGGCGCACGTGACCGGCTGAGGCCTTTATTTTTATTTTATTTTTTTCTTTTTTTTGGAAAGTTTTTCTTGGGTCGGGTTTGAAGCTAATTGGCCCAAATCTTCAGCTTTCAACATTTCTTCATCTTTTCCTGGCATTATTTCCGAATTATTCAATCCCTAAAAAATAAAATAATATCAAATAAAAACCTAAAAATAATAATTATTTTGAGCATAAATTAGACAGAAAGGTACTGTAAAAAACACACATTTTTAGCATCAACAACACACACACACACAAAGATATATATATACATATATATATATATATATATATATATATATATATATAT
>JACYFF010031959.1:86480216-86491050 GCA_017589665.1 Selenicereus undatus
TGATAAACCTCAAATTTGACCCGTTTTCGACTCTAATTCTTCCCCTCTTCTCCTATAATCTTTCGACTAATCTTAGCAAAAACGGGGTTCAATACACTTTCTTGACCTATTATGCGCTAAGTTATCATATTTCTTGATCTGCAGGTCTAAGGTCTAGAAAGTGGGAGTTTCCTATTGGTTTTGCCAAAAACGAAGCATCGACGAAGCCCGGGAGAACCATCTGGAGGAGCACGGCTGATTGTAGGGAGCGCACGGTCAGTTGCAGGATACGCACGGCCGTGCCTCGAAGCCAGAAGCTGCGCACGGTTGAACACACGACCGTACGCCTGAACCGTGCCTACCCCAGACGCGCACGGGTGACCGTGCGTATGTGGCACGACCGTGCGTCACTTATTTTGTCGCGACTTAATCAGTTTCGCAAAGGACGGTTGGGGGATTCGATTCTATTTTCTTCCTTCCTCTCTCTCAAAAAGGGGGCGACTTTTAGGGTTTAGATTTGGTTTTTTCTGATTATTGAATTCAAAGCTTTGGATCGGATTTTGTTACGCATTTCGATAGATCATTGTTGCAGATTCTACAGAGTACATTCTTCTTTTTTCCTTCCTTCACGTTCTAATTCAAGTATTAGTATTTCTTGGTATGTGTATGTTTTTGATTGAAATGTTGTTTAGAATCATGTTTAGCGGCTAAATTCTTAATCTTGGATTGGGTGTAGCCCCTATGATGTGAATTGGATTATTGTTCTAGGTTTTGTGAATCTATGCCCAAAAGTATAATTGAATTCTCACTTAGCATGCCAGGTGCTCGATGAATTGCCTGAGAGGGTTAAATTCATGTTCTTAATTAGGGTATAGAGACTAACGAAAGTTAGGCCCTTTACTTAGAGTGGCTTTGTGAGCGATTGAATTACCTGACACGAAAGTAGTTGGGGATGCAATTGGGAATTAAAAATTACATGATCTTGTGGTCTCGAGATTCTAGTTTCACGAAAGTAGATAACTAGGATAGCTTGATCAGTCTAATGACCTTTGAAAGAAGGCGTAGATACTTTTAATTGGTAATCATTTCATTTCAATTATCGTGCGGGCAAGTTTACATAACCTAGTTTGCTTTCCAAGAAACATCATAGTGTGGTGAACCCCAATTCAGGATTCTCTTCATAATTGATTTAAACTCAATAGAATCAGTAAAACTCACTCCATTAGACTTAAGTCTAGATTAAGTGTTAAAGGTTGATTCGGTAATTGAAACCAAGTTCCCTGCGGATACGACCCGTACTTGCCTTTGCTGGCTACAACCAGCACGGTGCACTTGCGGTACATTTTTTTCTTTTCTAAACGCTTGAAACCTAAACGCTTGAGCTTAGGTTTTTTTTCTTTTTTCTTTTCCCTTTTCCTTTCCCTTTTCCCTTTCTCTTCCCCCTTGCTTGTTTTACTCTTTCTCGAGCCTGCTTACGCTTGGTGTAGTTTTTGGCTTTGTATGCGCAAGCACAGTCAGGGGAGTCACAACTTGCTTCCCCTGAATCCTGAAATCGAAGCCACTGCTCGTAAACAAAGCGGCGCGAGAAGAAAGAAACAAGCCGCATCTACCATGGCAGGGCAAGATAACCGAGTTCTACGGGACTATGCCTTACCTCAATCGTCGGGTCTCGCTTCATCTATAGTGAACCCCGCGGTCGAGGTCAACAATTTTGAGTTGCGCCCTGCCCTAATCTCGCTGGTGGAGCGAGACCAGTTTGGTGGGCACCCTTCTGAGAACCCCAACATGCACCTTCGCAATTTCCTTGCGAAGTGTGATACCATTAAACTCAATGGGGTCTCCACCGACGCCATCCGCCTGAGGCTCTTCCCTTTCTCTCTACGGGATAGAGCCAGAGATTGGCTCCACAATGAGGAGCCCAATGCTTTTGCTACCTGGGACACACTCTCTAAAGCCTTCCTGAGCAAATACTTCCCACCTGGGAAGACGGACAAGCTGCGGGCCGACATCACTTCCTTTACCCAGCTGCACAACGAATCTTTATATGAGGCGTGGGAACGATTTAAGGACTTACAACGCCAGTGCCCACATCATGGAGTCCCTGACTGGCTCCTCATCCATACCTTTTACAATGGTCTGGACCAGTCCCTGAAGATGTCTATTGATACAGCTGCTGGTGGAACACTGATGGGGAAATCTATTGAGGTGGCCAAGACTTTACTTGAGGACATGGCCTCCAACAATTATCACTGCTCCAATGAGAGGGCAACCCCGAAGAAGACAAGTGGGGTATATGGAGTCGACGCTGTGGACTTGCTAGCTAGCAAGGTTGATGCCTTGGCGCAGTGTTTCGACAGGCTTGAAACTCCTTCAGGGAGTTCAATAGGTGGTTCATCTGGTACAATGTTTGAGGTTGGGGCGCTTTGCGAGGTTTGTGGCATTCAAGGCCACAGTGCCATTGAGTGCCAATCTGTTTTCCCAGGCGCTGAGCATGCCAATGCAATGCAAATTTATGGCCAGCGCCCACAAAACAACCCCTACTCAAACACATACAACCCCGGTTGGAGAAATCATCCAAATTTCTCCTACTGCAACAATAACCCCTTGCCACCCAACCCTTCTCAATCCCAACCACAACCTCCCGGTTTCCAATACAGGGCTCCTTATGCCTAAGCTCCCCAACAAGCCCTTCAACAACCTCCACCTCCTCAACCTAAGTCCAATCTGGAGAGCCTCATGGAGCGCTTTATTACTACTTAAACGAAGACTAATGAGGTACTCAGTGAGTCGATTAACCAACTGAACTCCAAGTTTGACTCTCTGACCACTCACCAGAAAATGATGGACAACCAAATTGCCCAGATTGCACAGCAAGTGAGCCATTTGTCTTGACCTTCGGGGCATCTGCCAGGTCAATATGAGACCAATCCCAAAGGTCAGATGAATGCTATTACACTGCGGAGTGGCAGGGAGCTGGAGGGCCCTATAGTTCCTATGAGGGAGGAGGAGAAGGGAGCAGACATTGTGGATGAAGACCCTAGGGTGATCCCTACTGAGGCTATGAGTGAGAGGGCCCAAAATGAGAAGCCCAAAGAAGATGCCCCCGAAATTATTCCCTCTCATGTAAAGCCTTTCAAGCCTTCTGTTCCTTACCCTCAAAGGCTGGTGAAGGCTAAGGAGGAGCACAAGTATGGCAAGTTCCTTGAGATGCTCAAGAAGTTTCATATCAACATCCCCTTTTTGGAGGCCATTACTGACATGCCTTCCTACGCCAAGTTCTTAAAGGATTTGCTCTCTAATAAGGGGAAGTTACTCGAGAACGCCACGGTGTCTCTCACTGAGGAGTGCAGTGTGATCATTCAGAATAAACTCCCTCCTAAACTTTCAGATCCAGGGAGCTTCTCCATTCCCTGTTCTGTCGGGGGCCTCACCATTAGTAGAGCACTGTGTGACCTTGGGGCTAGCGTGAGTCTCATGCCATACTCTATCTGTAAAAAGCTGCAAGTGGGTGAGCTGAAGTCCACCACCATTTCCCTGCAGCTAGCCGACCGCTCAGTCAAGTACCCTCTTGGTGTCCTTGAGGATGTCCCACTTCAAGTAGGGAAATTTTTCATTCCCTGCGACTTTGTGGTTATGGAGATGAAAGAAGACTCCCGCATTCCTATTATCTTGGGAAGACCATTTCTGGCTACTGCGGGAGCTATGATCGATGTCAAGAATGGAAAACTCTCCCTTCAAGTGGGGGACGAGAAGGTGGCGTTTAGCCTACCGCAAATGATCGCCTCTCCCACTTCAGGCGACTCTTGCTGTAGAGTCGACATATTTGAGAAAACCCTCAACCAAGAGGGCATGATCCATAGTTCTGTAGATGACCCATTGGAGGCCGCATTGATTGGTTGCCACGTTACACACTCCAGTTCGGGTGCGAAGGAGGAGTATGCCAGACTCCTCAATGAGCCCTACAAGGAGCTCCATAGTGTGGAGGAACCTACCTCCAAGGAGGAAGAGGAGCGCCCACTGAAGGTAGAACTCAAACCCCTACCTCCTCATCTCAGGTATGAATTTCTAGATTCTTCTCATCAATTTCCCGTTATTGTTAATGCTAATCTGGATGGCCCCCAATTGGAACAATTGTTGGATGTGCTTCGTAAGCATAGGGGTGCCATTGGGTATAGTATTGATGATATTCGGGGACTTAGTCCTACGTTCTGTATGCATCGCATCTTTCTCGATGACAGTCATCGCCCCTCTCGACAACCTCAACGTCGACTAAATCCAAACATGCAAGAGGTTGTCGAAAAGGAAATTCTTAAACTACGTGATGCTGGAATTATCTACCCTATCTCTGATAGTGAGTGGGTGAGCCCAGTCCAGGTAGTTCCTAAAAAAGGAGGCATGACTGTTATAAAGAATGACCGCAATGAACTCATTTCTACTAGGACCGTCACCGGGTGGTGAATGTGCATTGATTATCGTCGACTAAATCAAGCCACCCGGAAAGATCACTTCCCTCTCCCCTTTATCGACTAAATGTTGGAAAGGTTGGCAAGGCACTCTTTTTTATGCTATCTGGATGGTTATTCGGGGTTCTTTCAAATCCCTAACCATCGTGATGACTAGGAAAAGACAACCTTCACGTGCCCGTATGGCACCTTCGCATATCGAAGGATGCCATTCGGATTATGTAATGCCCCCGCCACCTTTCAACGCTGCATGACTGCCATATTTTCTGACCTTATTGAGAACATCATGGAGGTGTTTATGGATGACTTCTCCGTCTATGGAGGTACCTTCGCTCTTTGTTTGGAAAGTTTAACCCGGGTACTCCATCGATGTGAGGAGGTCAATCTAGTGCTGAATTGGGAAAAATGTCACGTTATGGTGTAGGAGGGAGTAGTATTGGGCCACGTTATATCTGCTAGGGGCATTGAGGTGGACAGAGCTAAAGTTGAGGTTATCGAGCGATTGCCCCCTCCTTCTTCTGTTAAGGGGGTGCGGAGTTTCCTTGGTCATGCGAGGTTTTATCGCCGCTTTATCAAGGACTTCTCCAAGATTGCCAAACCTCTTACTCAACTGCTCACCAAAGATGCCCCATTTGTTTTTACTGATGAGTGCCTTGAGGCTTTTTGCAGGATCAAATAAGCACTGATTTCAGCCCCTATCATACAACCCCCAGATTGGGACCTCCCATTTGAGGTCATGTGCGACGCTAGTGACCATGCGGTAAGGGCCGTTTTGGGGCAACGGAAAGATAAGAAGCCCGTAGTGATCTACTACGCCAGCAGAACCTTGGATGAGGCCCAGCAGCATTATACCACAACTGAGAAGGAGTTGCTTGCGGTCGTGTACGCAATCGAGAAGTTCCGCCCTTACCTCCTATGTTACAAGGTCATTGTGTACACCGACCATTCGGCACTCAAGTACCTCCTTCGGAAGAAAGATGCCAAACCTCGCCTCATACGATGGATTCTGCTACTCCAGGAGTTTGACCTGGAGATCAAGGATAAGGCAGGGGCAGAAAATGTAGTGGCCGACCACCTCTCCAGGCTCACTGTAGAGAGCCAATGTGCACCCATTGATGATGCTTTCCCTGACGAGCATCTCTTGGCTCTCTCATCGAGGCAAGCCCCTTGGTTCGCTGACATCGCCAATTACCTGGCCTCGGGAGTCATGCCACATGACCTATCCTCTCACCAGAAGAAGAAATTCTTCTATGACATCAAGTCTTACTTCTGGGTAGAACCCTTCTTGTACAAGCTATGCAAAGATGGGATCTACAGGCGTTGCCTCCCTGAGGAAGAGGTTCAGAGCGTGATTTCTCATTGTCACGACTCTCCAAATGGAGGGCACGCCAGTGTCTCCAAAACTGCAGCCCGAATACTCCAAGCTGGCTTCTTCTCGCTATCCCTTTTCAAGGATGTGTACACATATGTTCGGTCCTGCGACCGTTGTCAGCGGACCGGGAACCTATCCAGGAAGAATGAAATGCCTCTCAACTTCATCCTGGAAGTGGAGATTTTCGATGTGTGGGGGATCGACTTCATGGGTCCTTTCCCGTTTTCAAGATGTAATAAATACATCCTTGTCGCAGTAGACTACGTCTCCAAGTGGGTGGAGGCGGTGGCTAGTCCCACAAATGACTCCAGGGTTGTGGTGAAGCTTTTCAAGATGATTATATTCCCACGTTTTGGAGTCCCGAGGGTCATAATCATTGACAATGGCCCTCACTTTGTATAGAAGATATTAGAAGCTCTACTGAAGAAGTATGGGGTGCATCATAGATTTGGGCTTTGCTATCACCCTCAGACTAGCGGCCAAGTGGAGATCTCAAATCGTGAAATCAAGGTCATTTTGGAGAAAACAGTTCTGCGATCACGAAAGGACTGGGTGGATAAGCTCGATGACGCACTTTGGGCCTACCGCACAGCTTTCAAGACTCCAATAGGTACCACCCCCTTTCGCCTTATCCATGGCAAGCCTTGCCACCTCCCTATGGAACTAGAACATAAGGCCTACTGGGCCATTAAGTACTTCAATTTTGACTTGAAGTCTGCGGGGGAAAAGCGGCTGCTACAACTGAATGAGCTGGAGGAACTTCGGCTTGATGCCTATGAGAATTCAAGGCTCTACAAGGAGAGAGTTAAGAGGTGGCATGATCGGTTCATAAACCGGCGAGAGTTTCGGGAAGGTGATTTAGTTCTTCTTTTCAACTCCCGATTGAAGTTTTTTCCTGGGAAACTTCGCTCTAGGTGGTCGGGTCCCTTTAAGGTACTCAAGGTATTCCCATATGGGGCTATTGAAATAGGTAATGAAACCACCAGCGCATTCAAGGTAAACGGTTCCCGTTTGAAACACTATGTTGCCGGTGCGCCACTTGAAAGGAGGGTCACATGTGCCCTCCTCGATGCCCCATCTTCCTAGGGATCCCAATGGTCAAGCTAACGACCTAAAACAAGCGCTTCTTGGGAGGCAACCCAACCTTTATCGCTTTCTCCCAAAAAAAAAAAACACGCACAACCGTGCAACAGTGACGCACAACCGTGCGTCCGGCCCCGAATGCACGCACGCCTGGACGCCCCACCGTGCGCCTCCCCTGTGCGGCAACCCATATGCACGGTCAACCGTGCTCTGTACGCACGACCGTGCGCTCCGCTTTCAAAACCAAATCTGCCTCCCATCTTTTTCAGCCCTGTTTCTTCTTCTCCCCGACACCCTGCTTTCAAAACCCAGACATCTTCTCCCCTCTTTCTCTCGGTCGCCGTCGCCGTCGCCGTCGTCCCCCGCTGCCCACCCCGCCGACCGGTCTCGCCGTCGCCGCCGTCCTCCTCGCCGGCGCTAGCCCCCCCGGTTCGCTCTCTCTCTCTCTCTCTCTCTCTGCCCCCTCTTTCCCTCTCTGTCCCTTGCACCTAGGTCGCCGGTCACCGGCCGGCGCTCCCTTTGGCCGTCCCTCCTCTTCCCCCTCACTTTGGGTTGAATTTTGGCCTGCTTTGATTTGTGACTCGGGTTTGAACTTGGGGTTTGTGCTTGCTTGATTTGCTTGCCAATGGTTGAATTGGTTGAATGGTTGAATTGGTTGATTGGTTGAATTGGTTGATTTCCGGCCCCTGATTTGTCCCTTGGCTTGTGATTTGGTTCTGAGTTTAGGCATTGCTCGAGTTACTTTGTTTTTGCTTGGGGTTGATTCGGGTGATTTGCTTACCTTGCTTGAACTGTTTTGCCTGCCTTGATTGTGCTCTTGATTGCTTTGGTTGTTGGTTTTGCTTGGCCTTACCTCACCATGGCCCCCAAGAAACGATTGAAAACCACCGCCGCTTCCACTAGCCGGGCCTCCACGGCCCGCGGTAACCTCTCTATCCCTCATGTGATTAACAAGTACCATATAGCATTTTTGGATGCCGAACATGCTAAACGCTATGACACAATCGTTAGTCACAAAATTTGTGCCCCCAGTTATCTCGATGTTGACATGTTGCGCACTTTACATCTTTACGATGATTTGGTGATTCTGTTGGGTAATTTGGGGTGGACTGCTTTTGTTCGTCTACAAGAACCCGTCTATGAACGCCTCATTTGGGAGTTTATGAGTTCACTAGTGGTAGATTTCACACGTAAGTTTGACGAGGTTCGGGGGTATGTCTGTTTCCGCTTATTTAACCATACTCATGAAATGCACCTTAATGGGTTTAATGAGCTGTTGCGTTTACCCGCTGCGGGTGCCACCTCCCACACTCATCCCGACTACCACCCCAAAAAGTTTTGGGTCAATCTCACTTGTTCTGGGCGTCCGTACGAAGCTCGGTCTACCAAGGCCACCTGGATTTGTAATCCGGTGCTTCATTACTTCCAACGCCTAATGGCCAACCACGTCTTCCCCCGAGCTGACAGCCAAAACGGGGTTCGGGCGGGTGAACTGTTTATGCTTTGGGCGGCTTTACATCGCAAGGCCGTCAATACGGGTGCCTTTATCGCCGACCACCTGGATGAACATGCTAAGTCCACTAAGGTGGTCATTAGTGACGGTGGTATTATCACGACCTTAGCCAAGGCCCTGGGGTACGACGCGCAGGTTGCCGCCTTGCCTGTCCTCCATTAGCCAGGTCGTATTGACCTTGCCACATGTATCAACATGAAACTCTTCACCGCCCTTGGTGGAGGTCAATTGTGGCTCAACCACCATGGTCGGGCACTCTTTCCCCTCCCCAACCAACCCCGAACCGCCATTACCAACCCTGCAAACCTCATCTATGACGATGAGGAGGCCGATGCCGCTGGGGCCCACTCTGATGATGGCAGCGACCATGGGTCCGCTGATGACGCGGGTCCCTCTCACCCTTCTTTGGTTCCACATGTCGGCCCTATGAGTCCTTCGCCTTTTCAGATGGTTTTAGACCGTCTTGACCAGTTACACATCCAAAACCAGGAAATCCTTCGCAACCAGCAACACATGGCTCACCTGGTTCACTATGCTTATGAGACCCACAACTGGCCATATCCGCCCCCTGACTGGCGGCCGCAAGGACCCCCTGGGCCTTCTTGACTGTCCCTCCCCTCCTTTCTCCCTTCCTTCTATTTCATTGCGGATAATGACCGACTCCAGTAGGGGGAGCGCGAGTCCGCTGCTTAGGTAGTTGCATTTCCATTCTCCTTTTTCTTTTTTCATTCTCCTTTTTCTTTTTTTTCTTTTTTTTTCCTTTCGCATGCATATAGCGTAGTGCATTTAGCATAGGTATTTGCATCGCAAGGATGACTTGGAGAATTGGATGAGCGCAAGCCTACAAGGTAATCTCTAACCCTTCCTCTCTTTCTTTTCTCTTGTGTTTTTATTGCTTTCGCAACTAGTTTCATGTTTTTCCCTTGAAAAAAAAAACAAAAAAAAATAGAGGAGAATTTTGAAACCCCCCCATCCTATGACGATACTCAAGGCGTAGAGGATCAGTTGGTTGATCTGGTCATGCATGCTTGTGGACTATTCGTGGCTAAATGCTTTTACCTGATGACTTTCGAAACGTTTTGACCCCATTGCTTGATTCGCATTCCTATTTGCCATTGCAATCCTCTCCTCATGATTGACCATTTTATCTAAGTAGGGCATCTTTTGGGGTTAGTCGTGCTGTTTAGTAGTGTAACCCGTGAGACTTTGAGCCTATAGACTAATCCATCACTTTAGTCTCATCTCTCCTTTTATGTGTGTCTCTTCTACGATAACATCTCTAGAACTTGTTGGGATTCTCTTTGAAATTGCATTTTAGAATGTGCATAACGATGAAATGATAGAGGCATTCATTTGTTCTTGAGCACCATAGCCAAATTACCACCTGCGATGTAATGTTCAACCCTTTGCTTACCCCTTTTGAGCCTTATCCATTTGTTGCGAACCACTCACTATTAGCTTTTGGCCTAAACACATCTCCTACCTTTAAGCCAAAGCCAGTCGAGCAACACTTCACTGTTTGGCGGGTAATTTTTGGGTATTGTTGTGGTTACTTTGGCATGTAATGGGATGTATCATGGTCATCATTCGGGAAACATGCTTATTGCTATTGAGCGTGCCAATCACTCTCTTTCTTGTTCCTGTTGCAAAAAAAAAGAAAGAAAGGAAAAGGGGGAAAGGACAACAAAGCTTGCCCCCCCCCCACAAAAAAAAAGGGGGAACCAAAGAGAAGAATCAGAAATAAAAAGTGTTTGGCATGTTAATCCTATGGGTTTAGAGCGTGTTTGTAATCATTTTGAGAGTGCGATGTAATTTGTTTAAGTGTTGGCTGCTCACTAGCTATGGCTTTTAGGTCCACATTTCCCAAACTTTTTGTCCTTCTCTTACCTATACCCTTAGCCCAATTTCAACCCTGCAAAGTCCTCTTGATTGTTGTTGTGTATTTTGCATTTTAGCGGTGGAGAATTGAGAATTCTACCAAGCTTATGGTAGTTTGTTCAGTGGAAGAGAGTTGAGTGACCCTCTCTACATCCTAAACACATGCGAGGGAGTGCCCATACTTGTCCTTTCTGCGAGAGTCACTACCAAGCCTTCTAATCCACTACTTATTTGGATGTGTTTTGATTGGGGAGGGGCGTGATATGGTATAATGGGATGTTGATTTGAGCGCGCGGTTTTCCTAATGATTTGAAATGAATTTGAAAATTGTATTTATGCCTCAAACTACTCCACTGGTTATGCACATCTATGTTCGACCCAACTGATCCCCTATTTACCTTGCCTGAGGAGGCGGATAGTTGCAGGTTTTTGACTCCCTATCGATCTATTCATGTTTCAGTCTTGCTTGGGGACTAGCAAGCGCTAAGTCGGGGGGAGTTGATAAACCTCAAATTTGACCCGTTTTCGACTCTAATTCTTCCCCTC
>JACYFF010031959.1:86549746-86589414 GCA_017589665.1 Selenicereus undatus
TATGTATGTGTATATGTAGGTATGTAGGTATGTAGGTACACACACAATTACCAAATTTTCAAGATAATTTAGAAATAACAAATAATTTTTCCGTGAAGGTTATAGAGAGTTGACATTAATAATAATATAAGGTTATTTTTAAAATATCCATTTTATTATTTAAAAATTCAAATATGATGCAATGCTTGGGCACATACTAAAAAAACATGTATGCTTGAAACTTCTTTTATGAAAAAATGCCTTAATGGAAAAAAAAATGTGGTGATAATGGTCACGCTACTTACCCCAATTCTTTTGAGTTAGACTAAAATTATCATTATTTATTTATATCAACTTATTGACGTCGACCCAACAATTATTCAACGATACTTTTAAAATATCATTTACTTATTCAAAAATTTAATCACGGAGCAACGCACGGGCCTTAGCTAGTAATAAATTAGCAAAAAGATTGATACGATCTAAATTTCAGACTTTTCCTTGAAGAAGATTCTAAAATCACATTCTTACTTGTATATCCAAATAACTAAAAGAGTGATATAGGTGAAAGTTGACTCACCTTCCAATAAATAGATGGGGCTCAAATTCTAATAGAGGTATAAAGGAATTTCTGTTACTTTTATTCCCCTACTCCTTCTCATATCATCCTCTACTTAGGATGTTCTTATAAGATATGAATGTTCAAGTGGGCATGTGTTTTCAATATAGGTATATGTGTGTGTATGCGAGTGTATATAAACCTTGCAAAACTGACCCGAGACCCGAAACCCAACCCGAATGACCCGGACCCATACCCGACGTGACAGTCGAAGTATGCTAACCTGAAAGTGGACCCAAACCCAAATTGACCCGACCCGAACTATACCCGACCTGAAATTTTCAACAAAGTTACTTGTTTTAGCATGACGAGCGTATTTCACCAATAATTGGTTGATCCAAAATCGACGCGACCCGAACCATACCCGACCCAAACCGAAACAACCCGAAACAACCCGAAATGTCACTTAACTCGAACACGACCCAACCCGAACTTAACCCGACCCATACCCGAACCGAATGACCCATTTGCCAGGTCTAAGCGTATATGTGCTCACACATGTTTGCCCGCTTCATATTTTAGAACATACCCTCTAATTTGTAGTATCCTAATAAGACTCAACATGTAGCACTATTGGGTTTCGTTGCCCAAAATCAAAGAAACGGTACGGTGGGGCCATATCAGACGGCACAAGCGTGTCAGGCCCAAGAAGCAACGACGAAAGAAGGCAGAAATTTGGCACGGGTGGGACGTGCCATGTGGCACAGTCATGCGACCATGACACGGGGTGACCGTGCCACCCAGCACGGTCGTGCCGCATTCGCAGTTCGGGCACGGGCTTCCTGGGCGGCTAGGGTTTGCGTTTTGGCGTACAGTTTTCTTGGCGGCTAGGGTTCTCCTTTAATGGTTAAAACCCTGGACTTTTAGACATTATATAAAATGACCTTGCCTATGATCTAAAATCACAACTGAGTTCCATAACCAAGTAAACACAAAACACATTGAGAGGTAGAGAATGTTTTTGAGAGAGATTACAAGAGATATTGTAATCCCGCTATTGGATTGAATCACTTGTTGTGATTGCGATCACTTTGTACTCTCCCTACTCATATAGTGGATTGATTGTGCTTGTCGCTGTCCGTGGTTTTTCCCGTATTGGGTTTCCATGTAAACTCTTGTGTGTTATTGCTTTGTTCTTGTTATCATTTTTTAAATTTCTGAATATCTGTTTCATCATATCGCTTCCGCAACTGAAGTCGCTTAATTTTACCTAACAAGTGGTATCGAGCTTTGGTTTAGGATGTCTTCAATTATGAAGGTTGATATTCAGAAATTTGATGGGGAGATTAGTTTTAATCTCTGGAATGTGCAGATGAGAGCAATTCTCATACAGCATGGGTTATGGAAGGTTCTGTAAAGACCTCATTAGAAACCTGAGAAGATGACTGATGAAAAATGGGCAGCAGACCAAAAGAAGAGGCATGGATCGTTGACAGACAGGGAATGGGAGGAACTGGAGTTGAAGGCAGTTTCAGCCATTCAGTTGTGCATGGCGCCACATGTCTTAAGAGAGGTGCTCAATAAGGCAACTGCGGTGGATCTGTGGATTCGGCTGGAGGAACTCTACATGACGAAGAGTCCAGCTAACAAGATCCGTTTGAAGGAAAGGTTGTACACCTTTCGTATGGTTGAAGGTACCCCTATTAAAAAACATTTGAATGAGTTTAACTCTATTCTTGTTGATTTGGAGAGTCTGGATGTAAAGATTGAGGATGAGGATAAAGCCATTCTACTTGTTGTGTCTTTACCCCCCTCCTATAAACACTTTAAGGAGATTATGCTATATAGTAATTCTGATACTATTTCGTTGGAGGATGTCAAGTCTAATTTGTTGTCTAAGGAGAAATTTGACCATGATATTCATGCTGATCCGACTGAGGGATTAGTTGTTAAGGGTAGAACAACTGAGAAAAAAAGGGGAATGGTCATAAGAAAAAGAACCGTTCTAAGTCTAGGAATCTTCATTCCAATAAGACCTGTAATTATTATGGTAAATTGGGTTATATTCAAGCTAGCTGCTGGAAGCTGAAAA
Source organism: Selenicereus undatus (assembly GCA_017589665.1). Lineage (NCBI taxonomy): Eukaryota > Viridiplantae > Streptophyta > Magnoliopsida > Caryophyllales > Cactaceae > Selenicereus > Selenicereus undatus. The sequence goes on from JACYFF010031959.1 coordinate 86,552,377, forward strand.
ATAAGAAAGGGAAAGAGGAAAAGGAGAAAACTGCTACAGCGGATTATGTAGTAGAGTCAGAGTCTGATAGTGATGTGTTGCTTGCTACCATGTCTTTGGCCACCACCTTTGAGAAGGGGTTAGGTGATGATTGGGTTTTAGATTCTGGTTGTACGTATCACATGTGTCCTCGTAGGGACTGGTTTGTCACTTATGAGCCTGTTGATACTGGGGTTGTACTTATGGGCAACGATGCTGAGTGCAAGGCTGCATGAATAGGTATTGTGCAGGTTAAACCCATGATGGTATAGTTAGAACCTTGTCTAAAGTTCGTCACATACCTGATATGACTCATTGTTTGATCTCTTTGGGTACTCTTGAGACTAATGATTGCAGGATTACTATGGAGAATGGTGTCCTAAAGATGATAAAGGGGGCCATGGCAGTAACGAATGGACAACGACGGGGAAGTCTCTACATCCTACAGGGAACTATAGTTACAGGAGTAACTGCAGTTGGTACAGCATCAACAAATGTTAATAATACACGGTTATGGCACATGAGAATGGGCCATATGAGTGAGGAATGGATGACCATTCTCAGCAAGAAAGGTTGCCTGGGTAGCGTTGGTACGGGTAAGCTTAATTTTTGTGATCATTGTATATTTGGGAAACAGAAGAGGGTGAGTTTCTCTAAAGCGCAACATCGTACTCAGGGGATCCTTGATTACATTCATTTTGATCTATGGGGTCCTTCGAAGGTTCCTTCTCTTGGAGGTAAGCGCTACATGTTAACTTTTGTTGATGATTTCTCATGCAAAGTTTGGGTTTACTTCTTGAGACAAAAAAATAAGACATTCTCCATGTTCAAGAAGTTCAAGGCTCTGGTTGAAAACCAGATTGGGAGAAAGATCAAGAAGCTTAGGACTGACAATAGTCTTGAGTTTGTCAAGTCAGAATTTGATGAGTTCTGCTCGGTGAATGGCATAACTAGGCACAAGACTTTGGTTGGAAAACCACAGCATAACGGAGTAGCAGACCGAATCAATAGGACTCTACTAGAGAAAGCTTGCTGTATGCTTTCCAATGCAGAGCTTTGGGATCGCAAAACTTTCTGGTTTGAGGCTATTTCTACAGCCTGCTATTTGGTGAATCGTTCACCACACACCTCCATTGATTTTCAGATTCCAAAATAAGTATGGTAAGGTAATCCTATTGATTATTCTACTTTGAGAATATTTGGATGTTGTGTGTATTCCCATGCGAATAATGGGAAGTTAGCCCCTAGGGCTAGCAAATGCATGTTTCTTGGTCATGCATCTGAGTTTAAAGGATACCGCATGTGGTGTCCTGAGTCTAAGAAAGTTATTCAGAGTAGGGATGTGACTTTCAATGAGACTGTTATGTTATCTTTTGGAAAGAATCCTACTGTTTCTTCTACTGATGTAGGCGATCAGGAGGATGCCAGTGGGAGTATGGAGATAGAAGTGGAGACAGTTACAGCTCAAGGCGGAGCTACTAATAAGCCCAATAGGGAGGCTCAGGTTACTGAACTTGACACTATCAGTTCTGATCAACCTCAAGTGCCGGTTGATCACTCTATAGCTCGTGATTGTCCTCGAAGAGAGATCAGGAGGTTTGCTCGCTACAATGATGATGAGGGACTGATAGTATATGCACTGTTAGTTGCAAAAGAGGTGCCTGAAGGTGTGGAACCTTCAACCTATACTGAAGCAATCTCCTACCCAAGTTCACCTAATTGGATCCTAGCTATGCAAGAGGAAATGGAGAGTCTGCAAAAGAATCAAACTTGGGAACTGTGTGAGTTATCTAAAGGTCGGAGAGCCTTAACTACCAAATGGATCTACAAAAGAAAGGAGGGCATTCCTGGAGTTCAAGATGCAAGGTGGAAAGCACGCCTGATTGTTCGTGGTTGTTAGACATACCTTCGTTAGAGTGCTTCTTGCATTTGTTGCATTGTTTGATTTGGAGTTGGAGCAGCTTGATGTGAAGACTGCATTCCTTCATGGGGAGTTAGATGAGGAGATCTACATGAGGCAACCCGAAGGTTTTGTTGTTCCTGGGAAGGAACAACTGGTTTGTAGATTGAAGAAGTCCTTGTATGGACTTAAGCAGGCTCCTAGGCAGTGGTACAAAAGGTTTGACACCTTTATGATTGCACAAGGATACATACACAGCCGATATGATAATTGTGTGTATTTCAGGCAATATTCTGATGGTTCCTTTATTTACTTGCTGTTGTATATTGATGATATGTTGATTGCCTCCAAGGATAAGTCCTTGATCAGCAAGTTGACATCTCAACTCAGTGAGGAGTTTGAGATGAAGGACTTGGGTGCAGCAAAGAAGATTCTAAGCATGGAGATTCAGAGGGATCGAAAGGCTGGTAAGCTGTACCTGTCTTAGGGACACTACCTTGAGAAAGTACTAGGTAGATTTAACATGAATAATTGTAAGGCAGCTTTTACACCTCTTGCTGCACATTTCAGATTATCTACTGAGTGTTGTCCACAATCTGAGGAGGATATTGATAGAATGTCTAATGTCCCTTATTCTAGTGTTGTTGGTAGTTTGATGTATGATATAGTATGCACTAGGCCAGACTTGTCACATGCTGTGAGTGTGGTAAGTAGGTATATGCATAATCCTGGAAAGGATCATTGGTGTGAAGTGGATCCTTCGCTATGTGAAGGGTATTGTTAATAAGGGGTTGGTATTTGATAGAAACAAAGCTGCTACATGTGATGTTACAAGCTTTGTTGATTCTAACTATGCCAGTGATCTTGATAGGAGAAGGTCCATATCTGGGTATATCTTCACTATGTGTGCAGGTGCTATCTCTTGAAAAGCATCGCTTCAGTCTATTACAGCTCTATCTACTACAGAGGCTGAGTATGTTGCTGCTACTGAAGGAATGAAGGAAGCAACTTGGTTGAGGGGCCTTGTTGCTGAGCTTGGAGTTCCATAGGCTACCACTGTGGTGTTTTCTGATAGTCAGAGCGCAATCCACTTGACTAAGAATGATACCTACCACTCAAAGACCAAGCACATTAGTGCCAAGTATCACTATGTCAGAGATACAGGTGCTGCACGAGAAATAGTTGTGAGGAAGGTTCACATTTCGGAGAATCCTGCAGATATGTTGACCAAGCCTTTCCCTATAACTAAGTTCGAGCATTGCTTGAACTTAGTTGGCATTCACAGTATTTGAGCGCCCTTCGGGGCATTGCCCCTTAGGGGGCATCACCCTTCGGGGTGCAGTGACGGTGGTAGAGAATTGGTAATTGGAGATTTTGGTCCAAGGTGGAGATTATTGGGTTTCATGGCCCAAAATCAAAGAAACGGCACGGTGGGACCATGTCAGACGACACGGGCGTGTCAGGCCAAAGAAGCAACGATGAAAGAAGGCAGAAATTTGGCACGAGTGGGTCGTGCCATGTGGCACGGTCGTGCCACCATGGCACGAGGTGACCGTGCCACCCAGCACGGTCGTGCCGCGTTCCCAGTTCGGGTGCGGGCTTTCTGGTAGCTAGGGTTTGCGTTTTGGCGTACAGTCTTCTTAGCGGCTAGGGTTCTCCTCTAAGGGTTAAAATCCTGGACTTCTAGGCACTATATAAAGCGACCTTGCCCAGGATCTAAAGTCACAACTGACTTCCATAACCAAGTAAACACAAAACACATTGAGAGGTAGAGAGTGTTTTTGAGAGAGAATACAAGAGATATTGTAATCCTGTTGTTAGATCGAATCACTTGTTGTGATTGCGATAACTTTGTACTCTCCCTGCTCATATAGTGGATAGATTGTGCTCGTCGCCATCCGTGGTTTTTTCTCGCATTGGGTTTCCACGTAAATTATTGTGTGTTATTGCTTTGTTCTTATTATCGTTCTTTAAATTTCTGAATATCTGTTTCATCATATCGCTTTCGCAACTAAAGTCGCTTAATTTTAGCTAACAGCCACAATTAACTATAACAGGGACGGTAGAAATTGACAAACTAAAGAAGAACCCTATTAAACCAGATATCATGTTCTTACACTATCTGACTAAAATTCTGAAATTGTTGAAAGTATATGTATTGTTTTATATGCTAACATAGTGGCATCAATGGACACAAAATTTTAGAGAAGTTACATACCTAAACTTTTGATTCTTACTCTATTATTAAATAAATTCAAATTACCCCTCATGTGACAATTTTGTTTTTTTTATCATGTGACTAACTATGATTAAAAAAAAAAAAAAAAACTTATTCAAGGACAAATTTTATTTGGTTGCATGTGTACCCGATTTCATAGAATCATAATATCTCATTACTGATTTTAATAATTTTCTTAGATTACATCTCACACCAAAAAAATCTTTAAACTGTTTTTTTTTTTTTTTTTAAAATTGAAAAAACCCCCCCCCCCCCAAAAAAATTTTTGCTCACGCACGTAATTTGTGATGCACTCCAACCTACCTAATCTGATTGGCCATCAACAAAACGATGTCGTTCGAAGGTACAAAGCTTATATCATACCTCTAAGAATACATACTCTTACAAATTATATCAGCGCCATAAATTAAAAGTTGTTCATATGTTAAATATACAATTAAAAAATATATATACGTGATAAGTAGACGTGATATACATTGCGTTCGAAGGTAACAAAACCCCGTGCCCGTACACAACTAAAGCATGTGGAGGCGTGGAGCCAACGGGTGTGAATTCCCTTGAGCTCCTCATCGACATCAGAAAATAACGATTTTGCCGCTGTTGATCCTCCAGATCAAGGTATATATAGCAAGTCGGAGACCCCAACTTTCCATCAATCCTACCCCCCCCCCCCTTCTCTCCTTTCTATCTGTAAAAATTCTCAACTGAAGTTGGGAGCAGAAGAAGAGGGTGAGGAGGAGAGACAAAATCTTAGAAAATCCAAGATGAGCGATCTGAGGGCCAAGTTCCTTGGAGTTTATGCCGTGCTCAAATCTGAGCTCCTCAATGACCCTGCTTTTGAATGGACTGATACATCTCGTCAGTGGGTTGAGAAGGTGATTAATCTCCACTCTCTTCATATACATTTTGAATTTTTCTTCTTCTTCCTTTGATATATTTTGGGCTTATTCTAATTGCATTTGCGATTTCCCTACTTGAAAATGAGTTATTTGTTCACTGGGTTGTTTTTGTTGTTCTTCACTTACTTTTGTTGTTTGTTTTCCTTGGTTGAAAGATTTGTGGTTAACTGGGTTTTGGATTTTGTTGTTCGTTGATGCCATGTTTCATTGGTTGACTTTGGTCTAAGAGTCTAGTGGCGAAGCCAGGAATTTGGGGGAAGGGTATCGGAAATAAGTTGGTAATTATGGGTGAGTGATATCGTTCCTGTCTTCTTCATTCAATAATGAGTTTTCAAATTAGGACTTGAAAGGAATGATGATTCTTTAGTTATTTTTTAAAAATATTTATGCATTTTGAGTTAGAATTCAAATTAACCCATAAATTAAACTTTAAATATAAAATTGGCAAATTAAGCTCATAAATAAAAACTAAGAAAGCAAATTAACCTCAAGTTAAATGATTAGTCAACAAGTTAAACTACTAAGGTCAATTAAAGTGCTATCTTTTGAAATATTTATATACTTTGATCCATAATTGAAATTAAACTTACAAATTAGACAAATTTAGAATTGAAATTTACAAATTAAACTCATATATAAACTTTAAAAACAAATTGATTTATAAATTAAGGATTGAATAATAAATTGATGTCAATTAAAATACTAAACGTGGTAGACTTTGAAATTCAAATAGGAGAGATGCTACCGACCAAATTCGAACACACGGCACCCAGAATCGAAAATAAACAATACAGCGGCTACCACCGCCAAGCTGCACGCAGGCTCCATTAACGTGTGAGCCACAATGTTAATTTATATGTTTCTTTCCATTTTCCAGCATACTAATTTATTTTTCCTCTGGCGGGGGAGGGGTGTCAGTCTGACACCACGCCCCTCCGCCTAAGCTGTCTGATTTTCTCTGTGTGTGTTTGAGACGGGGGCTTGATTTGAGCTACGTATGATTGGGAGGCTCGCAAAAATGACGTTTAAGCATTCTGATACCTCTTGTTGGCAACCTTGATTTGGTTTAGTGCAAGTGATGAAGTTTTGTTCAAGTCAAGGAGAAATGCGATTCGTGCTGCATTTTTGTGGAGCACCAAATAATGAAAAATGAGCTTGTGATGACTACTGGATAAGAGCTGTATATTTCTCATGCTTCTCGATCAATTGATAAGGACATTTCTATAGAAAATTATGTGGGAAGTGTCAATTTTTTTAGCATTCTGGCAAGGACATGCTTCTTTCACTTGTATTTGAAGGAATAGGTTCTCTTATGTAGTTTCAATTCAAATTGCTTTTGAGCTTTGTCCTGTCTATTCTTGGATGATTCATTGTGTTATTCTAAAGTTTTCTTCATTTGCTTTGTTTCAGATGTTAGACTACAATGTACCCGGAGGTAAGGAATAAAGAGCCGAATCCTTATCTTTTTTTATTATTCGTTGGTCAATTACAGTCCACGTATTACAGATTCATATGTTTGCTTTTGCTCTTCCTGTCTTGTCAATGCTATATTTTTTGTTCTTTTTGGTTGAAAATCGAATTTTGAGGGTTTTTGTGTGTGTTTCAAATAATTGCATCTGGTAATCTAAATTATACTTGAGGTGTATACTTCTTTTCCCTTTTTCTTAGCTATGAATCTGTGATTATTTTCCAAGTTTGGTTGTGTATGCTAACACTGGAATGCAATAAAATCCCAAGGAAATCAAATTATGAGTTGGCCCCAACTTTTGGCATCTATCGATCAAGTATCTTGTTTTTTGAAGTATTTGATTTACTATGTGTTGTTAGTAGCATGCATATTTTGTACAAAAAAATTTTCATGGGACTTCTCGAAACAAACCACTATGACAGCTCCTGTTGGGAGTGAGTTCACATACAACTTGATCGCAAATCAATCAAGACAGCTTCTTACTGGGTTGTTATCATTATCATTGTTTGCTCGACTTTAATCCTTTGACGTTTATACTTAAGAACCATTGGAAAGTAAATGATAGTTGAGTGCTAATGTTTATATGAATTAGAAGGGGCATCAGTTCTGACAATTCTAGTAACTTGATGCATCTATGCGAACTACCCAATTCTTAATGTTACTCCCATGTGGTTTTATGCATCACCTGGGAAAACTTGTACTGATGTTTTGTGGCTGGCAGGGAAGCTAAACAGAGGACTGTCTGTTCTTGACAGCTATAAGTTGCTGCAGGAAGGAAGGGAATTGACTGAGAATGAGATCTTTCTGGCTTCTGCACTTGGCTGGTGTATAGAATGTGTATATGAATACATATACATACTTCATGTCATCTAAAGTTTCCTTTCTTCTCCTCCAACAGTTAACAACTGATTTTATCCTTTGTGCCCCCCTTGACAGCTTCAAGCATGTTTTCTTGTGCTTGATGACATTATGGACAACTCTCATACAAGGCGTGGTCAGCCTTGCTGGTTCAGAGTTCCCAAGGTATTAATCCGTTGTGAAAACCTACCTTTTTGTAGTGATTCATTATAGTACTTTGAAATGGTGACTTCAAAATCTGTTGTAAATGGAGAATTCTCATCTCTTTTAGGTTGGGATGATTGCCATTAATGATGGCATAAAACTTCTTACCCATATTCCAAGAATTCTTAGGAATCATTTCAGAGACAAAAAGTACTATGTGGACTTGATGGAGCTGTTTAATGAGGTAATAACGGTGTTCAAAGGTTCAAGGTGGCAACAAGGGTTATTTCAGTGACCAAGTACTGACAGCTCTGCTTTGCTTTCCCAATTTGTTACAGGTGGAATTTCAGATTGCAGCTAGACAGACGATTGATCTCATAACTACCATTGAAGGCGAAAAAGATCTTTCAAAATATTCGTTGAATATGTGAGGGGAATTGAAATGATTTTCTTGTATAAATTCACACAGATTTGCAAATATTTTGAATGTTGCTGAGTTGAGTGTTCTGTTGCAGTCACCGCCACATTGTTAAGTACAAAACTGCCTACTATTCATTCTATTTGTCGGTAAGTCATATTCCTGATCATTGCTCTTTAGCATTTTCAAAATTTTATGTTGCATGTAGAATTCTTAGTATTGTAACTATATGCCTAGAGAGATGCTCCTATTCCAAACTAATTTGCCCCATTAACCAATTATAAAACAGTAGTGATAGTGTATCTTCCATTCTGCTGCGTCATCATTTAGTAGGGAGAGCATCTGATATTACTAGTCTGACTTCTTTTAAACATTAGTATAAGGTGAATGTTCTTATGCTGGTTTTGCTAAGATTCTCATCCTACGATTACCCTTATATGTGAAAGATGGATTAGCTATTAGCCTATAACTATGCTCTGGTCTTGGACTTTCTGCTGCCCTCATCAGCATTCAAATTAGCCAAACCAATAAGCCAGAGTGTTGCTTAGGCAAGGCATCTCCCCCCCCCCCCCCCTCTTCTTTTGGGTTTTCTGGAGGGAGGGCAAAGCAGTTCAGCAGTAGAGAATCTCACCTTTCAATTGGATTATGAAGAGGTTGTTTCCACTGGCCCCTTGGTTCGTAAATGTTAATTGCATATTTGCATTCTACTCCACAATAGAATTAAAGCTTGCTGTTGTGAGATATTTTGCTTTAGCGACCATTGTGAGAAGCTGAAAAACCCGTTGAATATGGACTTTTTCGACTCTCTGTAAAGCAGACAGATTCCTGTTTTGAGCTTCAAGATGCTAAGTGTGTCAGTGCGGCTTTCTTAGATGTAAAATTATGTGACTCTCCATGGAATTGTTCTTAATGTATTTGAGCAGTAGAAAACTGGCAAACATGCTAAACTCATTACATATCCCTCTCTGATTAGAGGTAACTGCTGCCCTTCTGTGACATTTTGCCATTGCTCTTTGTCATACAGGTTGCGTGTGCCTTACTTATGAGTAGTGAGAAGCTCGAAAATCATCTTGATGTCAAAAACATTCTGATTGATATGGGCATATATTTCCAAGTTCAGGTCAGTTTCAGACCTGTTACTATTCTGGTGTATATGATGGGATTAGGTTTCAAGGATTTTTAAGTTCAGCTCCAAAATTACATTAACAATGAAGTGCAGCAAACTCCACTGACTGCCCTATTCAACTGCAAATGTCTGACGCCGATGTTCATTTTTCTCAGGATGATTATCTTGATTGTTTTGGGGACCCTAAAGTTACAGGGAAGGTGAGAGCCTAACCTGTCGCCAATTCCATTGTTGAATGGACTTGTCTTGAAAATTTGAAATTTCGTATTTTCTTGCTCCATACCTCAGATTGGAACTGACATTGAAGATTTTAAGTACTCTTGGCTGGTTATGAAAGCACTTGAACTCTGTAATGATGAACAGAAGAAACTCTTATATGTAAGTCATAATTTACCATTCTTACGCATATGTACCCTAGTAACCCTCTCCCCCTTTTTATTTTGTTGTTTTCTCTTTCTAGCCTGAACAAGACACGAAAGGATAATGGTAAGAATCAGTCTTGGAGTTTCTTTCCTGTTGTAAGGGGGTAAAAAAGAACAGGGGTTGGGGAGGAGGTGTGTCAAACTGCTAGGGATCGACCATCACAGTCCATGGTAGCTGGACTGAATACGGTATACCATCCATGACAAGCTCATGCCTCATGAGTCAATCTGCGGTTTCAGAAGAACTATGGCAAAGAAGACCCAGCATGCGTAGCAAAAGTGAAAGAACTTTACAATGAACTCAATGTTCAGGTTTGCTTTCTTTCCCTTTACCCTTGAAGGCTAATTTTAGCAAATTAGTCAAACGGCCACTTTCCCCATTTTTAGGGATGTGTAGCCTAAAAATGGGGGGTGGCAGCTTGGGGTGATATACCCTAATCTCAGTGATTAGGCTTGCATAAGAGAGACACAAAAACCTGTGTGGCAGTAAGATCAAGCTCTCTCACATTCTCTCAGTTTACCAAAAACGCATTACCGTCTGAGTATTTCGGGTTTGTGACGTGGTTTCACCGGGACTCTAGTAGCCGCCGGATTTCATCAGTTCGTGGTTCAAAGGCAATTGGGAATTCACACGCTTCAAGAGGTTAGTCCTTATGCAATTTATTCTAGCAGTGGTATCAGAGCCTACCTAATTGTTTTTGTTCCCGAATGATATAATAGCATGATTTTATGTGTTGAAATTATGTTCAAGAGACCCCCCGTTTGTCAATCTGAATCATGATCGAACCCTTCCCCACGCCCCTCGAACTCCCCTGTTTTTTTGCTGCCTCGGCCCCCCCCTTCCCAGCCTCGGTCCCAGCCAATGCTACCAGACTATTAGTTTTAAAAAAAAAAAGGGGGAAAGATAAGGTAGAGTTGAATACCATCAGCCGCCGCCAAAACCCCGAGGAAGGGTGGCGCGTGTGTGACACGTGCCGCCGAGAGGCCATCAGTTTGTCTCTTTCTTCCTCGAACCGACCTCCAAACGCCCCGATCTGCAACCTCGCACAAACCGAACCCTCAAAAACCCAACGTAGGGCGGCGCGTGTGACCCACGCGCCGCCGCCTAGGTGGCGCGTCCCGAGAGTGGGTGGTACCGGGGAGATCGTCGTCGCCCGATCTATGTGATGGCGACGGTGGTTCTTCCATAAGGTTGCTGGAAACCGTGATCGAGAGCGGTTTAGAGGCCGGTGGGGGGCGGCGGTTCATCATTTGGGTGACGTTTTTTGGACGGTGGTTCAACCAGAAATGAAAACCCGAGTGAGAGGGGCAGAGTGGGGTGGTCAGGACAGAGCTTAGTACTCTGCTCCCATGGCTGCCATGGAAGGTAGCAAGAGAGAGAAGAAGGCGAGACCCTGAACTCGAAAAAAAAAAGGACCGAGGAACCTGATTGAGAAGAGAGAGAGAGAGGCAGCGGTTTGGGGGGGGGGTCTCGGGAATGACCGAAATCAAGGGGGAAGGGGTTTTTAATGGGAAAAAGGGGGTTTTAATAAAAGTTTTAATTACTTTTATTTTTTCTTTTAAATAGGAAATTTTTTAAAGATGATTACGTATCATACTTTGATTATGTATTGAATTTAAATTTGTTTTCATAGCCCGTGATTAATTTGTTTAATTTATTTTTGTTTAGTATTTAGAATTAGGTGATTGTGAATTTGTTTTACAATTATCATGAATGTGTTTATGTGATGAGCATGTGTTTAGATATGTTTAATAACACATGATATGGAACTTGTAAATTCGTTTTATGAATTATTAAGTAAATTTGTTTTACTTAGTTTTTTTTTGACATTTTTGTGATGTTAAAATGATTTATGTTAATTTGTTTGACGTAATATGTTAGTCAGTTTGTTATGATTATGTATCATGCAATTATTCAATTTTATTTTTGTTTCGTACATGCCAATTAAATCAATTTACATATATGAATGAGTTTCATGTCATAATTAATTCAATTATTAGTTAATTTTATGTTTATTAATTGGCATGTGAAGCAACAATATACGCTGTGTGTGTTGGATTAATAAGAGATCAGTTCTTCTTTATTCTTAAGTTTAAATTAAATGTGTTTTATATTATGCTTATTTTTGGACGTCTTAGTGATGTTTAGATTTTGAATGTTAATATGTTTAACGTTGTATCCATAAGAATATGTTTATTGTGGATTAATAATAATCAAATTTTTTTCTCAAATTCTTAATTCATATAGTATGTGATGATTATGAGCTTAGCGAAATTTTCGAACATATAAACATGAATGATAGTTTTTGAGATTATTTTTGATTACATGTATGATATGCCTGAAACGTCCATTTTTCCCTTCTTACTTGTAGATATGGCTTCGAACACCTCTATGATTTTTGACTTGTCCACCAGTAACAAGTTGGATGGGCCCAACTATGATATGTGACACAGGAAGATTGAGTTTCTCCTGGAAGAACGTGATGTGCTAGAGCACATAACGTTCATTATGCCACCCCCTGCGACAACGGACAATGACGGTAAAGATATCACCGCCACTGAGGAATACAAGGCACGCTTGGTTGAGTACCAAACGTGGTGTAAAAAGGATCGTAAGGCACGCTATACTATGTTGTATTGCATGCACGACGATCTAATCGGCGAGTTTGAGGTTTTTCCCACAGCTAAAGAGATGTGGGATAACATTCGAATCCGATATGGTCAGACTTCGGAAACGAGGCTACAAGCAATGCATCTTAAGTGGATGTCTTATGTGATAGACTCTACCCGAAGCGTAACTGAACATATCAGGACTATGCAGTCCATGATTCGAGACCTCAGAGCTGGCGGGATAGACCTTTCGGAGAAAGACCAAAGAAACAATCTATTGCGTGCACTAAACCAAGGCGATCCTAAGTGGAAACCATTTCTCACTCTAATGGTGCATAGTACTCACATCAAAACTTTTGGTGAGATTGCTAAGCACCTAGAGTTAGAGGATGAGCGCCTGAGGGCAATGGCTCCACCTCCCTCAGCATTTGTTGCCAGAGTAGATAGGCCGAAAGTAAACAAGTTCAAGCGAGGGAAGAAAAATGTTCGTCCCTCACAAAAACTTGGCCCTAGAGGTGGGATTGCTAAGAAGCAATCGAAGCCTAAGGGTAAGGTGGAGAAGAACATGGCACGTGTGACGTGCTATGCCTGCAGGAAGAAGGGCCACTTTGCTCGGGATTGTCCCGAGCCTCAGGCCAAGGTACCTTCTTCAATCCCTACTAGTGATTTGTTTGTTTGTTCCCATGCATTTGTTGCTAAATCTTTTCCTAACTGGATTATAGATTCGGGAGCAAGCAAGCACGTAGTTCGAGACCAGGAGGGGTTTGTGTCTTTCTATCCTTACCTGGTGGGGACACAAACTGTGACACTTGGTAATGGGACTGCAGAGGACGTTCTGGGTGTCGGAACGTACAAGCTCAAGTTACGTGGAGGAAATTTGTTGCTACTCCACGATGCCCTTTATGCACCTGAGGTGCGATGTTCGCTAGTTTCTTATGTCTCTCTTTGGAAATTAGGTTTTCAATTCGTTTCGCAAACTGATGGTTTGAACATTGAGTATGGTGGCAATTTGTTTGGCCATGCATCTTTGGTAGACGATTTCTTTGTGCTTGACTTAGATATTGATTATTATTCTAATAAAGCACCTTCTGTTTTTGTGTCATCTGTTGATTCTAGTAGTGATTCTGTAATATGGCATGCTAGACTTGGACACATAGGTCAAGATAGAATGACTAGACTTGCTAAAGAAGGTCTATTAGGCAAACTTACTAAGGTTAAGCTACCTATATGTGAGCCTTGTTTAGCAGGAAAAGCGACTAAGAAACCTTTTGGTAAGGCTTCTAGAGCGCTTACTCCCTTAGAACTCATTCACTCCGACATTTGCGGACCAATGAATGTTCGAGCACGAAGTGGTGCTGTATACTTCCTCACTTTAATAGATGATTACTCTAGATATGGGTATGTATATCTATTATCACACCGCCACGAGGCTCTAGATGTGTTCAAACGCTTCGTCGCAGAAGTAGAGACCAAGTTGGAACGAAAAGTTAAAACTCTTCGAACCGACCGTGGTCGTGAATACCTTTCTGATTTGTTCAAGGTGTTCTGTGAGGAAAAAGGTATCGTAAGACATCTAGCGATTCCATACACTCTGCAGCAAAATGGTGTAGCTGAGCGTAGGAATCGTACATTACTTGACATGGTCAGGTCAATGATGGCCCAAGCTAATCTTCCGATTAGTTTTTGGGGTGATGCCTTGCTAACGGCTACTTACATTTTAAACCGAGTACCTAGCAAGAGTATACCTACTACTCCATATGAGTTATGGAATGGTAGACATCCCTCCTTGGACCATCTAAGACCATGGGGTTCGGCAGGCTATGTGCATAACCCAACCCATAAACATGGTAAGCTTGGTCCAAGGGCCACCAAGATGATCTTTATTCGATACCCGCAACATTCAAAGGGTTATGTGATGTATGGAGAACATCCAGATGGAGGCATGAAGGAATTAGATTCCCGAAATGTCGATTTCCTTGAGGATGAGTTTCCTAGTATTGGTGACATAAACAAGGACTTTCGATTGTATGAGTTACAAACGAACGTATCTCTCGGTGAGGGGGAGGATTTGTATACTGCCCAAGACACCGAGGATATTCATCTCCCTGACGTTAGAGATAGTGGGAGTGTGCCTACTGTTGAGACGCAGGGAGACCTGGCTGTTCAGGACACTCAACCAGAGACTGAGAGTCCTCATTCTCCGGAACCCACACCCCAAGGGGTTAGTGGGAGTGGTTCTTCTCCTATTCGAGGTTCTGTATCTCGAGATTCTGTATCTCAAAAGAAAAGGGGGAGAAATCCTGATCCCGAGTCTGAACAGGTTAGACCGCCTAGTCCTAAAGTGTTTCGACGAAGTGAGCGTGGAAGAGTTCCTCGACGGTATTTTCAAATCGAAGAGGAAATTTTCTTTTGTGCTCCTTTAGAAATAGAAGAGCCAACCTCTTATGTAGAGGCTTTGGAATCACCAAACGATAAGGAATGGATGGATGCCATGAGAGATGAGTTGGACTCGATGGCAAAGAATGAAGTCTGGGATCTAGTTGACCTTCCCCCCGGACGCAAAGCCATTGGAAACAAGTGGGTTTTCAAGGTCAAGCGTCGGGCAGATGGATCAATTGATAAGTTCAAAGCCCGTTTAGTAGCGAAAGGCTACACCCAAGTTGAGGGTGTAGACTATGAGGAAACTTTTTCCCCTGTGGTGAGATTAGCCTCGATTCGCTTACTTCTGGCGCTAGTAGCCCATTTGGATTTAGAACTGTTCCAAATGGATGTGAAGACTGCTTTCCTAAATGGAAATCTTGAGGAAGAGATATATATGGTCCAGCCTATTGGTTTTGTATCAAAAGGTCAGGAAGACAAGGTTTGTCACCTTAAAAAATCCATATATGGCCTCAAACAGTCTTCTAGAGCATGGTACTTCAGATTCCATGAAGCCATCACTAATTTTGGCTTTACCATGGTTTCAGAAGATCACTGTGTATATGTCAATAGGACAAGTGTAGGAATTATGTTTCTTACCTTGTATGTCGATGACATCCTACTAGCTGGAAGTGATCTGGAGATGATCAATGCCACCAAGAGGTGGCTATCTTCCGTCTTTGAGATGAAAGACATGGGTGAAGCTAGGTATGTCCTAGGTGTGGAGATTCTCCGAGACCGTTCGAAGAAACTTCTTGGTTTAAGCCAAAAGGCATATATCGAGAAAGTCCTAGAACGGTTTCGGATGCATTACTCCAAACCCGTTGATACTCCAGTAGACAAGGGTTTGATTTTGAGTCTAGAGCAATGCCCTAAAACAGAAGTTGAAAAACAAAAGATGAGCAATGTCCCATACGCTAGTGCTATAGGAAGCCTAATGTATGCCATGTTATGTACACGGCCTGACATTTGTTTCGCGGTTGGTTTGGTAAGTCGTTACCAAAGTAACCCGGGAATCGCTCATTGGCAAGCCGTCAAGAGGATAATGCGTTATCTTCGGGGGACTACCGACTTGGTACTTTGCTACCAAGGAGTGGACTTGAAATTGAGAGGTTACTCTGATGCTGACTGGGGTGGTGACTTGGATGAGTCTAAGTCCACCTCAGGATATGTCTTCACTCTTGGTGGGGGAGCCATATCTTGGTCCAGCAAGAAGCAGGAGTGCATAGCTTTATCAACTATGGAAGCAGAGTATGTCGCTTGTTGCCTCGCCGCTCAGGAGGCGATCTGGCTCAGGAGTTTTCTTCAGGATCTCAATCTCACTCCGAGAGTTGATGATCCTGTGGAAATGTGGTGCGACAATACTGCCGCTATCCAATATGCTAAAGATCCTAAATTCCATAGGACGGCTAAGCATATTAAACGGCGTTATCATTTTGTAAGAAACGCCATAAAGTTAAAAGAAGTCATTGTAAAGTATTTACCTACTAGTAAGATGGTTGCTGATCCCTTAACTAAACCTACTCCTAGAGATACGTTCAAAACTCATGTGATGAGTTTAGGTCTTCGTAGGTTTTAGTTATTGGGGATGTTTTGTTTTGGACATGTGTAATGAATGTTTCTTTTGAATAAAGATTGATGTTTCTTTTCCGAAATGTTCATTACCATATTGTGGTTGTTTAATCAGGCATATCTAAATGTCACTAGGCTTCTGATCATCTTATCACATGGATGATCAATCTTGACGCCTAAGTAGCGGGCAGGATAAGACTTGACCATATTGACACTAGGTGTGCAATATTGGTTGTCACCGCAATTCTAGTAATGCGGATAATGCATAGTCGCCTTAGTAAGTCTAAGATGAGATTTTTGAGTAAATCGGATATAACACAACCTTATATCGAAGCCTAAAGCCGAATTTTTGAGTACGGAGGTTACGTTTTGTACGGTAACCAGGTAACTCTAGTCAGTTTTGAGAAAACTGGACTTGTAATTCGCATGGTATATAAAGTGACAGCTCACCTCAGTGGGAGTTATACCATGACACACAATCATACTGTGTGTGCTTAAGTCGACCTGGGGAGTGACGATTGAATCCCTTCCTTGTCACTATGTGATCCCTACAGACTTCGTGGTCTATTTAGATGTCACCCTTTAACCTAGAACTGTAATGTGGATTTGAGGTATGATGTAGCTACTTTGATGTGAACTCCAAGGGCTATAAGATAGATAGTCCAGCGGAACACATTAGGAAAGCTATCATGCTAAAATGAAGCATTATAAGTGTCTAAGGAAGAATTGATCCACCATTGCTATATCAGCCCGGGCGGTTATACTGAGGTTATAACCATATGATATATCAGACATAAAGGGACGTTGTATGTCGTTAGCAATGAGAGGATGATTCGGGGTAACATCGCCAATGTTGAAAGTGTCTTTGTTAGATTGACGGTATCTTAACAAAGCGCTACCTGTTACTTATGGTCGCACGTCTCATTCCTGGTATGACGCGTTTTTTTGAGAGAAAACATTGTTAAGAGACGATATTACGGCTTAAGTGGCCGAGTGGGAGCTGAAGGCTAATTTTAGCAAATTAGTCAAACGGCCACTTTCCCCATTTTTAGGGATGTGTAGCCTAAAAATGGGGGGTGGCAGCTTGGGGTGATATTCCCTAATCTCAGTGATTAGGCTTGCATAAGAGATACACAAAAACCTGTGTGGCAGTTGGATCAAGCTCTCTCACATTCTCTCAGTTTACCAAAAACGCATTACCGTCTGAGTATTTCGGGTTTGTGACGTGGTTTCACCGGGACTCTAGTAGCCGCCGGATTTCATCAGTTCGTGGTTCAAAGGCAATTGGGAATTCACACGCTTCAAGAGGTTAGTCCTTATGCAATTTATTCTAACAACCCTTATTCTACCCCCTCTTTCCCTGGTCTAGGCCTTCATCCATTGTCTTAAATCTTTTACAATGCCTTTCTGCAGGGCATATTTGAGGAGTATGAGAGCTAGAGCTACGAAACACTGGTGAACTCCATCGAAGTGCACCCTAGCAGGGCAGTGCAGGCAGTTTTGAAGTCATTCTTGGCAAAAATATACAAGAGGGAGAAGTGAAGCACATCTGAGTTCTCACTTCTCACACTGTCTGAATAATTTGAATTTTGTTCAGCATTGTGAGTTTAAGTAGGTGGTTTTTGGTGTTTGTATTTTTCCGCATTGACAGTCATATTATTTATCTTTGATGCTCCTATTGGAGACTGGCTGCCTTTTTATCTCATTTTTCCGTTCAATTAATTATTCAGTGTGGCTTTCCATTCCACACCTGCAACATATCCACAAAAAGAACAAGCTAAGGTAGTTATGGATACAAATAGTTTCATTATGAAGGCATACGATTCCGTGAGATTGTCCTATCCATATATTTTGTACGCCTCACTTATAGTTGACAATATGCATTTCTTTGATCTTTGTACTCGTATTTCATTTTCATTTGTGTCTTATTAGACCCAAAGAAAGAAAGAGGGGGTGGGGCACAAAAGGGTATTTTGAATATGGGTGTTTTTGCCCCCTTTTTATTGTAAAATGAAAAAAGAGGTTCATATAAATAGAATCTATATGAAAACTTGAGGACAAACCTTTAAGAGTTTTACTAGCTAAATAAGTTGATATTTGTTGTAATAATAACTTTTAAGAAAGTTAAATATGGTTACAGTTAAGTTGGAAAAAAGAATAGATATGAATTGGTATCTAACATACCTCTTCTGTAAAAACTGGATTTGGCAACCCAAAAAATCATGCCCCTGCCTAGATGGATGCAAAAAATAGAAAAGAAACATTTATGTTTTTCCTCAAACTAGATGGCAAAATTATGCAAAAAGGGCAGAGGCAATTTAGGCATGCATTTTTATATAAACCACAAAAATTAAATTAGTCAACACCAAAAAAATGGGTGGGGGAAAATCTTGGAAGACCCAAGAATTAAGGAAACTCAATTTTCTGAAAATGGGCATATTTTCTCTATTTAATTTTCTGAAACTCAATTAAGGAAGCCCAGTCCCTCATGATCCCCTACAAGTCTTTGCCTCGTTTGATCATTGAAGCTAAAGCATTAAGGTGATTTTTCCCCCTTGGGTGCGTGGGAGAGAGAATTATAGGTTGTCTTTTGCGTGTGTCAATGAGTTTGAATAGGAGAATAGAAAATGTAGGGTGCGTTTGGTAGGTGGAAAAATTATTTTTCCAGAAAATTTCCATGAAAAATATTGTTCCAAGAAAAATGATTTTCCACTTACATTTTCAGTTGTTTGGTAGAATGAAAAATCATTTTCTTTCAACTTCATTTTTTGCTATTTGATAGACCATGTCCCCACTTCATTCGTTTTACCATCAACCTCCTTCTCTGCTCACTACTCTAACCCGACCTAACCAACGAATTCTGTTTGTCTCTCCTCTTCAAAATCAAACCCAAAACATCAGTAAGAAATATACTCAGTAACAAACCCAACAAAAGACAAAGTCAACATTAATGAATCTTAATTTTTTCACTATTCCCAAAGATTATCCAGTTGACTTTGAGTGATATTAAATCCAGATTAAAGAAAATGACAAACGGGGAGACGATGAATGTCTCAGATTGCGAAGTTCTTCAAAAGGTCAACTGTGACGAGATCAGAGAACTCAAGAAATAATTATAGAGATTAACGATGGAAATCATCGATGAACATGAAAAAGAGGGGAAGAATGAGAGACAAAATGAGAATGAAAATAGAGTGATTCTAGGCACAATTAAAAGAAAATAGAACGAGATACAAAATTGGGCAACGAAAATTGGGCTTGAAAAATCGTTTTCCCTACTTTTTCAAGGGAAAACAATTTCCTTCAAATGAGGCAAAATGATTTTACCCTCCTTGTTTTACCAAACGGCGTAAAATAAGAAAATCATTTTCCGAAAAAATGATTTTCCCACCTACCAAACACACCCGTAATCCGTATGCCTTTTCAACAATTTGATTGGTATAAATTTCATACTATCTTCCTATTCTTTAAGAGTCTAATAAGTGTTATAATTAGTCTGCAAATGTTAAAATTCACATATGTTATCTTATAGTTGATAGATCTTTTCGAAAACTTCCCACATGAAATGACAACTTATAGATTTAGATTTAATTAAGATTGAAAAAATAAAGTTCAAACATTGTATAGATTTTTGCATACAGAGTGTTCATTTAATTAATCATTTAAGTGAAAATTTTTACTTTTTTTATAACTATTATGTGTTTTTGTTAAAAAAAAATAAATCAGACTTCTCTGTTATCAAATTATCTTCCTTTCATAGATTGCATTTTAAAATTAAGCAACCGTGCAGAAGCATAGGGACAAACTAGTTTATATAAATATAGATTAGGTTTAATAAGGCAAACAACATATAAACTTAAAGTGAGGATCATCCATAAATTAATTGGTGGAGGATGCACAGGTAACCGAGCTAACTCCTTAAGCCTAGATTTGATATGAAAAGGAGTTACTTTTCAATGTATAAAACTAGACCTGGCAAAACTGACCCGAGACCCGAAACCCGAACCGAATGACCCGGACCCATACTCGACCCGACACCCGAAGCATGTTCACCCGAAAGTGGACCCGAAACCCGAATTGACCCGACCCAAACCATACCCGACCCGAAATTTTCAACAAAGTTGCTTGTTTTGGCATGACGAGCGTATTTCACCAAAAATTGGTTGACCCGAAATCGACCCGACCCGAACCATACCCGACCCAAACCGAAATGACCCAAAATGTCACTTAACCCGAACATGACCCGACCCGAACTTAAACCGACCTGTACCCGAACCGAATGACCCATTTGCCAGGTCTATAGAAAACCTACTTTTATCGCAATACACTCCTCACAAGTGCAGTAACAATGAACCCTACATATGACATGACGAAACACTCAATCAAACAGGAGCATTGCCTTACAATGTTAGGAATATATTATTTTACAGTACGGTATATGATGATGTAAACTTATTGATATTGACACATCGTCTTTAATAGACCTGACAAAACTGACCTGAGACCTGAAACCCGAACTGAACGACCGGGACCCATATCCGACCCGACACCCGAAAGTGGACCCGAAACCCAAATTGACCCGAACCGAACCATACCCGACCCGAAATTTTCAAAAAAGTTGCTTGTTTTGGCATGACGAGCATATTTGACCAAAAATTGATTGACCCGAAATCAACCCGACCCGAACCATAACCGACCCAAACCGAAATGAACCGAAATGTCATTTAACCCGAACATAACCCAACCCGAATTTGACCCGAACCGAATGACCCATTTGCCAGGTCTAGTCTTTAAGGAGAAAATGTATGTCATATAAGCCAAGACATTGGCTAGGAACTTAGGATCTAGTCTCATTCCTTTAGTGTTTCAATTGCTTGTGCTGTTGTACGTACAGTTGTATGCTGTATATCATCAATGTTTGTGTTTGTGAGTTTCGATTTGTACACCGTGATTATGATGTTTAGACTTTGTTTCTCAGCACTTCAACTAATAATCATTTAAAAAACGTTATTTATTTTTAGCTAGTATCTAGAGAGATTTTATCGATTTTTTTTTGGTGAGAATTTTTATCAATATTTTTAGTTCATATACTCTCATTATTTATTAATGGCAAGAATGATTATGGTAGATTGAATGAGGAATGAGAACAAATTTGAAAAAGGTGGCATGCCTAAAATCTTATAGGAATCTTTGTCTCAAGTTGGCAATGATCCCTTGTTAGTACCGATAGGACAACCTTAGCTAAATGAAAATTAGTATTTTTGCTTTCATCTTTTTGTCTATTAAAAACCAACTTGTAACATTGAGGTGTCTGATAAAAAATTTATTTAAAAAGTAATTTAAATAACATTTAATGACAACGATTAGGAACTATTCTATAGATAGTCTAAATGATAGTCACATTTTGTTGATATTAACATATTATTTTTAAGAAGGAATTAAACATCATATAACGTAGAGATGGTTATGATGTTAGTATCTTGTTGTTTTCATAGCTTATGCATAAGATGGAAAGAAATGATGAAAAACTTCTCCATGTGAAAAATAAACCAATACAGAGCCCCAATCGTGCTAAATTGAGCAGTTGGCTCTACGACTACTCAAGCAAAGAGAGGAAATGTACCTCTTCAAATTTTTTTATTATTATTTTTTTTACAATGATAAACGGGTCTAGTCTTGCTAAGCCCCTATCGCAGGGTTTACTCAGTGGACCTGAACGGACCAGGGGATGGGAAATGTCAAAGCACAGACCAAAGTCCAATCCCACACACGCTCCCACACACAAATGCACCGCAAATGTGCCCCCCAGGTTTGAATCCAGGGGGGGACCGTGTGGAGGGATGGTCATCCGGCCATCTCTTCTTCGACACCTCTTCAATTAGAAATAACGTGGTAATATGACAAGCAGAAATCGACTAGTCAATCAGGATGGAAAGTACTACTATTTCCACCAAAGTATGAAGGCCGGAGGGGTTAGATCCACGATTACTAAAATCAAAGATGTTTCCGGAGTATGAGTTGATGAATTCACCCATCTTGAAAGCATGCTTGCGAATTATTTTATGGCTAGATTTAAATCAGCCTTTTATGATATGTCTAATGTTGACACGGGATCTGGCCAAACATGTAATGGATGAAGATAACAAAACGCTAATTAGGCCCATTTAAGATTCCAAAATTAAAGACGCCATTTTCCTAATGGATAAATATAAAGCCAAGGGCCTGATGACTTTGGAGCGACCTTTTTTCATGACTATTAGCACATCACCTACATAAAAGTCTGTGATGCTATTAGAGACTTCTTTTAAGAAATTAAAAAACTTCTTAAGCAGATTAATCATATGCTTATTGCTTTAGTCTCCAACGTTAGCAATCCTGCAATGACTAATTAGTTTAGACCAATATCTTATGCAACATTTTTATAAAATCATCTTGAAATTCTAGTCAATCAGATGAGATAAAACTTGGATAAGATCATTGACCCTATTCAAAGTGCATTCGTGTCTCAGTACTCTATTCATGATAATATTTTTCTTATACATGAAATCATGAATAAGTTCAGAAATATGAAAGGTAAGAAATCTTGAGTAGCATTTTAGTTTGACATGTAAAATGTTTATGATTTAGTTGAAGGGAGTTTTCCTGAATGGGTGGGTTGGATTTGAGAATGCATGGTAATGGTCTTTTACTATATTATCATTAATGATGATGTGTGTGGTTTCTTTAAGCTATCTAGAGGTATCCAACAAGGTGACCCCGTTTTCCTCATCTTTTCATTACTTCTATGAAGGTCTTGACTAAGGCCCCTCGAAAGACGATCTCCAAAGAGAAATGTGAAATAGGTAATCAAGTAGATAAAATCTAATGCTCGTTTTTGCCGATGACACCCTTTTGTTCTATAAAACTAATTTAAAATCATACCAAAACCTTAGTGCAATGCTAAATAAATTCTTTCAAGTTCTGGTTAGCTCATCAATTTTCAGAAACGCCTTTAACTTTATGTAAGAATGCAATGACTCATGATCGACAAATTGTCTCATTTGTCTTCAACATTACCCTCCATGACAATCGTGATATGTATCTCACATGTCCAATTTTTAAGAGCAAGCCAAAAACGGAAACTTTTTTTTTTCAGTATTAGGTAATAGAATTGCTAATGAACTGTAAGCTTAAAAAAACTAGACACATTTGCAAAGTAGGCAAAATAGCACTAATCTAAGCTTATGTTGAAGCAATGCTTGCTCATACCATGCAATGTTTCAGTTACCAAAAGAAACGAATCGTGAAATTGATAGAATTAGTAGAAATTTCTTCTAGAAGAGATACCACATGCCTTCTTACAGTCTCTTGGGACAAGATCTGCAACCCTAAAAAGAAGGTGATCTAACTTATGGAGGATGGAAGCAGTTAATAGTACTTTCTTAAGTAAACTGGAAACTATTCCCTTGGCAAAGTTTATTAGTAGAGTAGATGCAAGCGAAATATTCTATTGATGAGAACTTCCTTTTTACAAAACCAAAATAATCGAATCCGTGTTCTTGGAAGTACATCAAGAACAGTTGTTATCAGTTTCGTTAAAGAATTAAATTAAGGATTGGGAATGGAGCCAATATTAATTTTTTAATTGGTGTGTTAATGACAATTTGGCTAGCCTGTTTCATCACACTTATCATTCTCTAATTGATAGCTCCCTGAAGGTGTCTCGTATTATCACAATGCATGGAAAGTGAGATACTGCCAGTCTTAGTAGGCTAGTCGACCACTATTGCTTACAGCTAACTCTTGCTACACCTTTACCCCATAACCTAATCCTTGACTCCATTTTTGGGAACTATTGAGTAATGGTGATTTCTTTACTAAGTCTGCGACTTGGGTAGCTCACAAATTGATCCAGCAAACTCAGCAAAATGGGAATTTAATTGGATCTGGAATGTAGACATCTTGCCTAAACTTAAAAGTATTTCTTTTGCAACTTCACCATGCACCTCTACCTACAAGGTGAGCCCTCCTCAAAAGAAGTATGTGAATTGATCCCCTTGTCCCCTCTATCATGATGAGATTTAGGATGGCGATCGTATGTTCCTTCGATTTAGTGTCACTCAAAACATTTGTAGTTGGCTTGTAGCCATAATTGGAATAGCACCAATCCCTTGTCTCATGGCAATATTGTAGTTTTACACATGCTCTCAACTTTTAAAATTGCTATCTCGCCGACCAAATTGGACAGGATAGATGCTATCCTATGGATCATCTGGAAAACAAGGAATAATATGGTGCTTTGTAATTTCTAGAGGGATACATTGATAAGAGTTTTTTTTTTTTTTTTTAAAAGAAGAAGCTATCACTAAATGGTCCATTAGGCACAAACTCTCATAAACAATTCAACCACTAACCTGAAATAATTCAGTTGTCAACTGCAAGAAGAAACATTGGATAGCATGAAGGAAACCATTAGGATAATTTATCAAAATCAACTTCAATGGATCCAAGACATCGCAACGAGCACCAAGAGGCTTGATAATTTGTAACTGAGAAGGAATATTAATTCAAACATAGCATCCAAGTTGGGAACAACATCAATTTTGGTAGCTTACGCTACAAGTATATATGAGGAATGATTTAAAAGCAACAATAGAATAAGGTTTCACTGATATTCACATAGAAGGAGACAACAAAATATTTATCGAATCAACTCAAGGTCACATCCAAGCGTCATGGGAAAAGCAAGTCTTTTTACAAGATATATATTACTACTTACGTACAATTATATAATCATGTTTAGTTACTCATATTTTTAGATAAGGTAATTGTTCGGCGGATTGGCTGGCAAAATTTACTCTTTGTTTACTGTTCACATTATGTGGAAGGAGGTGTCACACATGGATTTACTTTGTATCCTTTATGAGGCTAACTTAAGAAGAATTCTTCAAGAGAATGACTTCTTAAATGTATTACTTGTTTACCTGTCTTTAAAATAAATAAATAAATATGAATTTAGTCTTTATATTTTAATTTTTGTAATTTTGAGTTTGCTGTGTATACTCTACTTTGATCACTACCAATACTTGCGTGTTGAATGTTAGTGCATTGTTTTCAACCCTTTAATAAAAAATAACCTAGAATATGTTAATTAGTTGCTTCTTTCGTCCCAATTTGCTAGTCCTTCTTGGAAACGACAATCACATTTATGTTTCACAAAAATTGGGCTCTTGGTTTTAGAAGCATCACCCCGTAGCCCGAGGATCACGATATGCCAAACTCACTTGCATTATGCTTCTTGACGCACAACACATGATCCACATTCCTTGGCTTGTGTTATGGCTCGAGTAGCAGCCCATCCCGTGAGCTCTTTCGTTGGGTTTTCTTGAACATAATTTTGGGTTTTACTTTTTGTTTCTGGCAAAAAAGATTTGTGTGTTATGAAATGTACCCATACCATTATTTTATTTGGTAATCGAAGATGGTGATCCTTATATTATGAACGAGAGTTGAATAACATCTAAAAAATCAAATTACAGGATGATAAGGAGGGGTAGAACCCCACTTGGTGATCCAAAATGTGAATTACCCTTTATATGAGCTATAATAATTTGAAACAAATAGAATACTAATAAATAATGAGTCTTAGAAAGAATTTGAAACCACTGTCTCTCATTAATAGAAGTACTGAACATTGACAATTGAAATGCAGAGTCAACAAAGTGGAGCACCACAAGAATAGTGATTGCATGAAAGCCAATGCTAGTATGATGGCTCAACATGATAGCCCTCGTGTTTGAGTACATTTATGACAGCTTGCCATATTATACAACCCGTTGTATAAAAGCAATGGAACAACTGGATTTCGGTTCACTAAAAATACCACATAGCTCACTGAAATATATTACTGCACACCTAATTTCACTCACTAAGAATATTATACAA
This sequence comes from Selenicereus undatus, assembly GCA_017589665.1. Lineage (NCBI taxonomy): Eukaryota > Viridiplantae > Streptophyta > Magnoliopsida > Caryophyllales > Cactaceae > Selenicereus > Selenicereus undatus. Next base: position 86,578,393 of record JACYFF010031959.1, read on the forward strand.
CTCACTAAAATAGTTTAGTAAATTGAGGCGCATTTTTAGGGAGCTAATACTTTTAGTGAGTAGACATATAGAAACCAACACATCTTATATACCTGAGTTTCTCTTAGCAAAAATACTATAGCTTATTAAAATGTGCTATTGTACCAAAAAAAAATTATTATTGTGCATTTGAAGCTCACATCTATACTATTCTTTTTTTTTGTAGTGAGTAATGATATTTATTTAGTGAGTTGTAACAGTTCTTTGGTGAGTTATAAAATATATTTGATGATCAATGTAATTTAGAGAGTAGTGCTAATTGATCATAATAAAAAAAGAATGAGCAAGTTTATATAGTATACAATTTTAGCGAGCGTACACATTCTTGTCTATATTTTGACGTACGATTTCTTAGTGAGCTACATTGTTATATGTTTAGTGAATAATACCTTATATTTATCTTATAATATGATGTGATATATCTTTTGGCTAACTAAATATGAGATTCTTTAAATATACAAAAATAACATATCGTAAAATTTTCAGTCACTTGTACTACTTCTTTTAGTGAGTTATGATATTTATTTACTGAGTTGTGATGCATATTTAATGAGTTAAAAAATATATTCAATGATCAACATAATTTAGTGAGTAATACTAACTACTCCTGATCAAATTGAGCAAGAAAACAATATAATACACAACTCCATATTCTTGTCATATTTTTGAGATATGACATATTTTTAGTGAGCTTCACTATGAATTTTGGTGAACTATATGATATATGTCTAGTAGGTAATAATTTACATTCATCTTTAATGTGCTACTAGTTAGGACCCGCGTGTTGCCCTGGAATCAAGTTTTTGAATGAAGCAATGGTTCTTCGAAAGTTTCGTTGAATAATGTTCAGCTTGATGTCAATACGTTGATCTAAACAATAAACAAATAATGAAGATTTCAGTCCAACTCCCAAAAAAGAAAAAGTTGGTGTTAGTGGTAAAAAGAAATATGCTACAAATGTATGGGCACAATATTTGTTTGAAAGCTTTACAATTGTAAAGAAATATACAACAAATGGTTTACTGAGGTGGAGTGGGGATGTCATTGAAGAGTTCTGTGTAGACAACATTTTTGGTAACATTATTAGGCACGCTGTTCTTGTTCACAATCAAGAATCGTAACCCCAATGGCAAGGTGACATGTGATACTACAACATAAAGTTGGCCATGACAAAAGACTGGTTTGGGAAGATATACTCCAACATAGTTTAATGTCTGCCCTTGGCTTTTGTTGATGGTCATTACAAAACCCAATCTAATTGTGAATTGTCTAAGATTGGACTCAAATGGCGTGTCCTTTGTTGATAGGGTGAGATTAACACGAGATATAAACACCTTTTGCCCAATATTTCGACCTGTAATGATCCGTGCTTCAAGAACCTTTTGCCCAAGTTGCTCAATGATTAGGCGTGTCCCATTATGTAATCCCAAGTACGGATTAAGATTCCTCAAAAGTGCTATAGGACTGCCGACTTTCCATGCAATTTCATGATTAGGTAAGCCTGAAATATTAAGCCTGTGTAATATCTCAAGGGATTTGATATCATCTATATCGGGATGGTGTTCACTCTCGTAAAATGTATCTGAACTTTAGAAAGTGCAGGACTCACCAGGAAGTATAGCTAACATCTGTAAGTTCAATTTATCAACATCATTATTTGTCGGAGCTAGTATGCAACACTCTTGCATGTAGGAACCATCATTATACCTGGTAGATAAATTCGAGTAAATTTCTAATATTAACTTCCTTAATTCTTGACCGTCAATAGGAATAAGGAATTCCAATGGAATCTCTATCCAATTGGGTTCACTTCGTGGATGCAATGAAACCCCCTGCAAGCTACCAGTACCAATATTCAAAACCCGATCCGCAAAATCTCTCAAACATTGATATTCAAGATTACTTAAATTTGGATCCCTCAGTCACATATTAATCCTGAGATGCATGACATGGCAATGAGGCCAAAAATTCAATCGAGACAATAATGCTGCAACTATATTTGCTCTACTTCCCTTTGGACAACCGAAAGTATTTGCCTAAAATCACCACCAAATAACATTAATTTTCCTCCAAAAGGCATATTTTGTTGATCAGAAATATCCCTTAATATACTGTCAACAATCTCTAACACAAAATGATGTGTCATAGGAGCCTCATCCCAGATAACCAATTATGTTTGTCGAATCAATTCGGCCAACTCAGAATGCTTTGAGAATGAACAATATGTTGCTTCTGTAAGATTAATCTTGAACATGGAATGAGAAGTTTTGCCAAATGGCAATAGTAATGCAACTATTCAAGCAACAAATAAAATTATCTTCTCTTTCGATATGAGCGTAGCAATGATCGCCTTCCATAGATATGTCTTACCAGTGTCGCCACCCCCATACACGAAAATACACCTCTTGTTATTGGAGTCATCAGCATTCACTATAGTACGAAATATGTCCATTTTTTCAAAGTTCAATGTACAGCATCGTGTTAAGAGTCTTAATTTCTATAGAATTGTCACAATCAAACTACTCCTTGATGAGACGATTTCTTAACTGAAGTAGCTTATCTAAAGAAGGCAATGACATAGGAGGGTAGTCCTGTAATGAATGGCCATTTTCCCCCAAATTAACTCCATTTCATATCAGGATAGATTTTTCTTCTGAATGGCACTCAACTGTAACTCAGGATTCTAATGCTCATGTTGTAATCTTTATTCAAGGTCATCAAAAAGGTCTTCCCAATGTTTATCCCAAAGCAGTTGAGGTTGTCCACTTCATTGTACGTAAGTACAGAGCAAAACATACTCCATAATTGGGTCCCAGTTGCCCATGTGGAATCCTTAAACAGAACATCATCCGACTCGATATTATCACCTACCAATCCCAATGCTACATAAGCTTCACGAACTGTTTAGCACCATCAATTGTTGTCAATTCTTGGAAAAACTTTGCACCATGGACAATTGTAAGTAACATTCTTAGCTAATATCTCTCTCCGGAGTTAGGATGTGCAAAAGGAAGTTGACCAAGATGCACCCATTTTTGCCGTTTTGTCCATTATTTGGCTCTCTGATTCCAAACATAATATCTAGGGAATTCAGCATATGTGTAACAATTTGCCACAGAGTCAAGTTGATTAATTTTGAAATAATACCATGTGCATAATAACACTATGTTGAGCTCAATTAGCAACATCATCCAAATCTTCATCATCATTGAAAACAACTTTGTGTTGCCCTGGTAAGTGAAATTGTAGTATTTCTATTGATGGATAACGGTGAGTAATGTCAAATTCAAATATGCACCAAGCTGCTTCGATAGATAAAATATATCTACCATCTAGGTATTGTTTTATCTCATCCACCTCCCTGTATTGAGGTTATCTTCCTCCCTCCGTAGTTTCGACATTTTCCTCTATAACAAATGCATGTCATTCGATATGGACCCTTATGCATGTATTTATGGAGGTATTTGATGAATGTTTTCTGCATACATCGTTCAACATTAATATGAGCATTATACTTCACACACAGATCTCAATTATAGGGAATGACCCAACAGTTATCTAACTCCTTTTCATCTATAATGATTTTTGGTGCCATCATCCCTCTACTTATACTTGAAAAACTCATTCTCCTCAATAGATATTTCATATATAACAGAATGATTTTTGATAATGTTTACTACAGTTTGAAACTTTTATACAGGGAGCATGGGGAATATCTGGACCACATGGACCATGTATCATGTGGTTGTGTGACTGTAGCATATGTAAATGGATCAAGATCTTATTCAGGGAGCTCTGCACAAATGAAGGAATCAATTTCTTCTGCACAACTTGGCTTGTTATCATGTGCAAGGGTTAAGAGAATATGAGCATGTGGTAATCCTTACTTTTGAAATTCAATAACATATATAACTGCAAAATAAGCAATAACTGATTCTAGAGAGGCATTGCAAAGTAAATTGGTAAACATTTCCAATAGTAAAAGACGGTAAAATATTATGACACATTTATAACAAACTTACAATGACAGTTTCAAATATATTTATTTCTTTGAAATCTCGCATTAACTCTCTCAATCTCAATCGGAAGAACCAAGCCACGATATCTGGTCTATTATTTGCTTCTTGTCCCGGCTACTGTTGGAGGGCCTCTTCAATTTCTGGCCAATTTGGATTGCATGTAAAGGTGATGAAGAAAGCTAGATAACCAACTTGTGCGCATATGGCCACAGCATCAAGGAAATGGCACCTCATGTAATGTGGCCCCCCAGTAAATGAAGATGACAATATGCACCATCAGCCAATACCACTTGCGTCTGTCTCTCCAATAGTGATTGCATCTTCTAGACCAATATAAACCTCTATACGTAGTTGTACTTGATGTTTCCTGACATAATGCAACCGCCATTGCTCCATAATAGTAAAACAATCAACAATAAATTGTAGAAATAATCTACCCTTATGAAGGAAAATGTTAGCCTCATTCAATCGAAATAGTATCCTAAACACATAGTATTAACAAATGGTCACTCCCTAACTATTGCTAGTCGATCCGCTAGCAAAGGAATTCCCTTCCCCAACTGTGTGTTCCATATGAAAATAGGAGTGGATATAGTAGGGCCATATAAGAAGGGTGAGTGTCATATATTCGTTGTTGGTTCCCGTCCAATTTGCGTACTGTTATATCACCACCCATTTCCTCTGCATCCTCACCTCTTACTATAAGGGTAGTGATGTCCCCTTGGTCGGGATCAAAGGATCTGAATAAGCACATTATGTACAACACCACTATGGAGGATATCTCTAGCATTTCTGACTACATGTACACAAGGATTGCATTCATCCAACATGTGTTGTAAGTCTTCTATAGTAGATAGCCTAACTCCAGTGGAACTGTTGTTTTTGTTTAATGCATGTAGTCGATTTCGAGACTCAAAATGCGTGTCATATATATAAAGTTGCGCAAATCTTGGTGGTTGTCCTTCTTGCGGTAGTAAAGACCCAAGTTGATGATAATTTTCACTGCTTATGTGAAATGTGTAAGGTCCACGTCCATCCATAACAGAATTGTCAATGGATGCTGTTATTGAAGTGAAGGACATCATAGAGTTACATGCCCATATAGTCTCCATGAAATTTTTATTATTAAACATACAACCAAGTAGAGGTGGGGGTGCAGGTAACGGATCCAGTCGAACTTGGCCGTAATGGCAGTAGATATTAAAGCGAGGTCGACCCCTTCTTCGATTGGGAGCCATGTCATCATACTACATCATCACATTACAATCACTACATGGAATCATGGTTCCAGTGAACGACCAACGTTGTTCAAACCTTCTAGTAGTGGAGTTCCTTCCTGATCGTGATAGGGATAAGTACCACAATCTAGCTTCTTCTTCGTATCATTGATGTTGTGCAACATAGTGTCGGTCATTAACATCTGGGCACCTTCTTGTGAACAACCTCCACTTAGCATTCAATCGGGCTTCTTTATATCGCAACAGTTTTTGGGTAAATTCAATAGATAACATGGTGTCATCTATAACTATATGAATGAAACAATACTATAGTCTGCAAATGAAGGTCTAATAGGCAAGTACTTTTAAGGTTTAGAAGTTCTCGACATCATATCATATTACTTTCTACAATACATACTTCTATGTGAGAGTTCTTTTTTTTATTGATTTACAACAATTAAATTTCAGAGTATGTAACTTTTTTATGTTATAAAAAGTTTCAATCTAAATTGTACGTGTTAGAAAAGGTTTATCAGTTAATATTTATATGTATTGTCACTTTTAACGGGTTGTGGGATTTAATAGGTGGCATGACATCTTTCTTCCAGTATGCTATTGTGTGAATGAATGCGTAGCTTTTTGATATTTTACAACTATAATATTCTTGATGTAAAGGTGTTATATTTAACTGAGAAGTTCAATTTCAATTACACATATAAGAAAAGCTTAGGTTGTGCATAGAAAATGTTTTTTTTGAGGGTTCATGGACATGGATGGAATGAAGTTGTGTAATGATGTTAGTGTGATGAATATTGTAATGTGAAGTATATATTATTTTTTTGAGTAATTTACAACAATAGTACTCTAGAACTAAAGCAAGTTTTGCTATGTCATAGGACCTTCCAATTTTTGCACCCCAAAAAAATCAAACTTCCAATTTAAATTGTACATATAAGAAAACGGATATTAGTTAATAAGTAATTTATTTTTTTCAACTTTTGAATTTATAGATAGTATAACACGTTAGTTTATGTAGTATGCGATTTATAAATGAATATGTCTAAAGTACACATATAGGAAATGGGATGAAATCAATTATTGTGTAAATATTTGATATTTACGCATTGATTGGATTAAAAATGTCCAAACGGTATGTAGACGTTGGTGGAAATTTGTTATTGTATCTTATGTGGGCATTAAGGAAATGGAAAAGTTCTATATTCGATGGAACTTAAGAAATGTGGTAAATTTACATGAGTTCTTTTTCTATACGAAACCAATTAAATGGTTTTTGAAGAACAAATTTATAAAATAGACTTTGACGACATGATGTTTGTAACTTGAATGAAGATGCTAATTGCTCTAGACAATCAACTCACACAAATTTAAATATTGCCAATGTACTTGTATAAACTAAGAGATATATAAATGAGAGGTTGGGGAACTAACACAATAAATAAACTCTTGAAATCATTTAGTTGATTATAGTGCAAAAGAAAGGAGAGATAGAGACATATTGATAATACATACAAACTTAGTATATCATAAGTAATAGAAGGTTCAACAACTAATAGTATTATAAATTAAGTCGCCCACTGAAATAGTTATGCATGTCTTGTGTTATTAATCTAGAAACCTAGATTACAACATACACAAATGAATATGATGATCAAAAATAATGTAAATTACCAAGGTTCGAGTGTAAGTCAACTGCACGTGAACTTCACCATCAATCAGCACTTGCAGCATCGTTGGTCAAACTCAAAAACAAATTTTGACTAAATTCCGATGTCTCTTGATTTGTATATGTCAAGGGTTTAGTATTAGAAAAAAATAAAGATACTAATGCTCATAATATTTTATAAAAATACAAATATGAAATGAAGCAATCAACTATTGAATCATAACGAAATTGTTACCGAATACACAACTAAATTTTATAGTTGTAATTGTTGATAACTGGTGGGTTTTTTTTTAAAGAAACCAACACATAAATTTGTTTTCTAAACTTTTTCCAAAACGTAGACAAAATAATAATGTGTACAGAATAGGAAAGGCTATATAAGGCAAATAAAAAAATATATATATGCTAATGGCAAGGAGGCAGACGCAATGCAATTGCAAATATACGGATTGTATTTTCTAGAGAACAAATATCATATGCAAAATCAAATGTGTACTCTTTGATCACATAATAGAATCCAATATCAGTAAATCATTTTTCTGGTTAACAAATTAAAGTGAGATGTAACCCCTCCCCACTTTGCATTTCTACATCTGAATGAAAAAAGAAAAAAGGGCACACCTAATAAACAACATCAATTACTTGTACAGTAGAAAAAGCAATTATATCAATGACCATATCCTACAAATTCTTGTATAAAATGGACTTACGATGATTTATTGTGAGACAGCGCATATGGCAAAATATTTTCCTTTTAAATTTACAAAGCGATTAATAGTGCATAACACGTCTTACAGTAGAAGTTATTGTGAGACGGTCTCACACAAGACTTATCGGCTCCATTATAGCTAGATTTATGGACTTAAATATATGGTATAACTATTGAATTAAAGTTCCTAGAACTATTTGATGGTATATAATGGATCAGATAAAGTTCACCCATATGAAGCTTTGGAGTAACCTCCCCCCGCCCCCCCCCCCCCCAAAAAAAAAATATTAACACTTTTCTTAAAAAACAAATCCATGTTGTTATTTCATAATTGAAGAACATGACTCCTAAATGTAATTTAGTACCCTAATTATTTGGTTAATAAATTTGGACGTTGAATTTATTGTATGCGTCACTTCAAATCCAAATTCTATTGCAAATTAGCAATTTCAATAGTTCCAAATTGAAAGCATTAATACTGGCAAATACAACTTTGCTTTGAATCTATATCTATAATAAAAGGAGAATCCATTTGACTCTCTTCTTCTTAATTAGTGAAAAGGGGTGATTTATAACCCTTGATTAAATTACACAAAACATATCAACCATTACTTCATTTTGTTAACTTTTAAACATAATTAGGATGAATAACAACTGTCAATCCCAAGTCCATAGTTGTTTTTCGCTGGTGCCACACCTACTTCTTAAATCCCGCTCTCTCCCTAAACTGCCATGACATGCCACCCCTCAACCTTTCTCTCTCCAATGCTCATCTCTCTCCATCTTTCCATCTAACATACACAAGGTACAGTGAGTTTTACTTTTCATTTCAAATTGTATTTTTGAACAATTATTGGGTTATCATGAGTTTTGGCCTATAATAATGGGCTCTTGGTCACTGGGTACAGTAGATAAATGGTAATTTTTAAACAAATTTTTTGGTAGAGGTGGGCGAGATGGTGGAATTTTGTTGGTAATGAAAATCTTTAGGTGTAATGAAATCTATGTGTGTATACTCTACTTAAGCCCATCAATTAACAATTCAGAATTAGGATATTTTTGCTCACTAAATTGTTGTTTACATTGCCAACATTATGTCACAATGGCTACTTGAAAATTGTACGAACTTTGTGGGATCATTGTTCTAATTATTTTTTTCCGACAATGTTTTCAAGCATTTTGACTTGGCACTAATAAGTAGTACTCTTCTATCACTTCTGCCTTTTTCAGTGACACGTTTGATGTTTTTCATATATGTAGATTGAATGAACATTAGCATTGCATTGTATTTCAACAAAACATCTGTCATATAAGAAAATACACATGAAATAAGGTATATGCCTTTCTACTGAATGGAATTGATGTCTTCCTAGTTACTACAATTATTATGTTTCTATGTATACTATTGATTGGGTTCACTCTAGTCACACTTGCGTTAATTTCTAAGGAATCCTATATGACAACTAATTCATTATGATATGATTGTGCCATTTTATATCAGAACCTATGCGTATATTGTTATCTCATATCCTTGTACGCTATACCTTTAGACAAAGAGTTTGAGGAGGTGGTGTCTTGGAAGAGGGCGCAGGGGAGGAATTGAATAAAAATTCGATTTTTATGCTCATAATTTTGAGTAATTTCTTTTCCAAAAATTTTGGTTGGTATATTTTACAATAAGGACAACATAGGCTTTCGATGTTGAGTTGATTGAAGTTTGTAGCTTATGAATTTGGTTTTTCCTATATTTATTTGGTCTAAGAGGTCTTCACTGACATTTTTGCTATGTGGATTCTCTAAGTATCTCAAGAGCTCTTCTATTCCTTCTAGTTTATATTATTTCAAATTAAGTTTTTTGTTTTAAATTTGATAATCAAGTAATTTTGCGATACTATGGATTATGTGAGTCTGCTGGTGGATTTATAGTTAGTTCAGTTCTTGATTGCTTGGTGTGATATTTTTTTTTTGGGTATGAGAATTAATAAGTTTATCAAATTTTGTAGCTTACAGATGCAATATTTTTGCCTGACATTTAGAATTTTTTTTTGTTGTTGTGTAGATATTGATCATTTTATAAAGCTATGGTTCTTATTTCTTTATAACTAGTCTGGGTCTGTGCTTTGCACACAGCATATTCAAATAAACATTTTGTAGATATGTTATTGAAATAATAAACGAATAGTTATGGTAGACATTATTAGTATTATAATTTAGAGTAGATAATGGAAAAACTAAATGAAAAAGTTAAGTATACAGCAACTTCATGTATAACCAATGTGATTAACAGTTGAAAACTATATGATTATGGAAAAAGTCTTTATAAGTTTGATGGGAAAAGTAGATAGTGAATTTGTTACAAAGTACGATAAATGGGGTGATGATAAGTCATTCTATGACGCCAATGACGAAAACTCCTCCTCCTCCTTTTGTTGGTGAGCAAAAACTTATGAAGTCATTAATTGCCTTGTTAACTGAGGTAGAAACTATTTTGAAGTCGGTTTAGTTTGATTTTCACTTGTAACACAAATAAAATTTGTCTTTCAACGAAAATAATTTGAACATTTTATTTATGCTAATATATAACTTTTTTGGCTATTTAAAGTGGTCCATTAGGATGTGCTAATATAATTATCTATTCATAGTTTGTACAATTGATTTTCATCTCAAAGCAATAGTTTCATGGGTTTCGATATAAACTTCCAAAGCCCTTACGTTGTCTTGCAAGAGATGGGTTGAGTTCAAATTTTGGGGTTGAGATATTTCTTAGTTTGAAGTGTTTTGGCGATTTGGAACATTTTATTTTAAACGGTAAAAAATTAATTATAATTTTAGAGTTTTATGAAGAGAATTTGATTATTGGATTTGTATGGTTTAAAAGACAATAAAAAGTTTTTCATTTTTCTTGTGCATTACATAAATTAGATTTTGGTCAATTTATTTGAAGCGTTAAAAAATTAATTATACTTTTAAGATTTACATGAATTAAATTTAATTATTAGATGTATGCTTTGAAAGAAAAAGAAAAATATTTCATTTATTTTCTTATGTTAAATAGATTATATTAAATGTGAAAGAAATTCAACTTCACGGGCCTAATATAATGATCGTGTTTTATTTTTCATTTTTTTTATATTTCACTTCAACCCTTGCAATATGTTATATTATGCTTACAATATGCAATTTTTCAGCACATCCCTTACATATATGTGATCATAACTAATATTGAGTAGGTTATCAAATTCAAATAGAAAGATAACAGTGACGATAATGACAATAACGACAACAACAACAATAGTAATAACGGAAATAATAATGGAAATCGTATTTATATTTCCATTATATCTAAGTGTATAT
>JACYFF010031959.1:86598790-86612052 GCA_017589665.1 Selenicereus undatus
ATTAAGTACAACCAAAACACAATTAAGAAATAATCAAACATCATGTATAGGAGAGAGGGAGTGACATAAAGGAAGAAGCAACTATCTTCTGTTATTGTGTGTGTAATTTTTTCTCTATTAAGAAAGGGGAGATAAAGCAGAGCAATTCGTAAACCTGATATATTGACTACAATAAAAACACAATTAAGAAATAAAATCAAACACAGTAGACGGGAGAGCAACTATCTTATGTTATTGTGTATTTAATTTTGTCTCTGTTAAGAAAGCGGAGATAAAGCAGAGAAACCTGTAAAAAGACCCAAACAAAATAGAACTAAAATTCAATTTATAAGAACAAATTAAACCCAAAACATGAAATATTCAAAAATATCACTAAAATAATCTCCATTACACATTTAACTGATGATATAGATGAATGAGTGCTCCCATTTGCCCTTAAAAGATGATCCTCAAAGTCATGTTCAATAAACCGAAACTTGACAAAGTCACTAAAATCATCTCCTTTTACACATTTAACTGATGATATAGATGAATAAATGCTCCCATTTGCCTTTAAAAAATGAGCCTCAAAGTAATGTTCAATAAATCGGAAATTGACAAAAAGATTTGAAGAACACTAACTCTCCAAACCCACCTCTGTGTCCTGGGCAATTGATTGGAAAGTGTACCCCTTTTATATAGATGGAATGCCAAAAATCAAATGAAAATAAAACAAATTAATGAAAAAGATGCTCAGCAACAAAAAAACAAAATCTAGGCTGAGAAAGAGAATAATAGTTAGAGTGAGGACATCCATGGGTGAAGGAAACATTTTTGGGGGGGGGGGGGGGGACGTGTCATAGAGTAGCAGAGAAGAGAGTGCGAGATAGAGGGAAGACATGGAAGTTACTACTGCAACCCATTATCTTTTCTCATTCTCTCTCCTTTCAGTCAGGTTCAATGGCAGTTAATATTGTGAAATCAGGATATGCAAGTCAATATCTCTTCAAGTAATAAATGGAAATTTTATGAAATTTAATTGCTAGGATTGATATACTTAGGAAATCTACAGTGGAAATTTAACTAACTTCCGCAAAACACTGTGGTGGAAGTCAAAGGGATTCTTCTTTTATTATAGATATAGATGATTTGTCTTTTGAATAACTCAAATATAAGATTCTTTAAATGTACAAGAATGACATATTTGAAAAGTTTCATTCACTTGTACAATGACTTTTTAGTGAGTTGTTTTCATTATATTTTGCTAAGATATAATATACACTTAGTGCACAAATGCTAAAAAAATTTATATTTGATTGATCTTTATTATGTCTTTTAGTGAGTTATCACAAATATTTTGTGAGCTCTTTTACACACACACGCGCGCACACACACACATCTGAAAGTAATTATCTAACCAAACTTAGAACAAATTATGTGAAACAAATTGATCAATTTAGATAAATAAAGTTATGGGAATGGGAGCCTTGGAGCAACGGCAAGGTTGTCTCCATATGATCAAAAAGTCACGGGTTTGAGCCGTGGAATCAGCCACTGACAAAGTCAGGTTAGGCTGCCTACAATTCACCCCTTGGGTGCGGCCCTTCCCCGGAACATGCGTGAACATGAGATGCTTGTGCACCGGGCTGTCCTTTTAGATAAATAAAGTTACGAAAATATGAAAATAAATAGATAATCAAATTGGTCACTAATATATACACAATGCTTGTTAATACTCATATTTTGCTTTGGTGTCCCGCTAAAATAAACAAATGTAGAAGCTAATCTTTAAGGCATTTAATTTACCTAATCTGATTGGCCAACAACAAAATGACATCGTTCGAATGTACAAAGTGTATATCATACCTCTAAAAGTACATAATCCTACAAGTTGCATCAGTACCACACATTAAAAATTGTATATATAATAAATATACAACGAAAAAATATATATACATGATAAGTAGATGTGATAGACATTGCTTTCGAAGGTAACAAAACCCCTTGCCGGTACACAACTAAAGCAAGTGGAGGCGTGGAGCCAACGACTGTGAATTCCCCCGAGCTTCTCATCAACATAAGAAAATAACGATTTTCCCACTATGGATCCTCCAGCTCAAGGTACACATAGCAAGTCAGAGACCCCCACTTTCCATCAATCCTACACTCCCCCTCCCTCTCTCCTTTCTATATCTAAAAATTCTCAATTGAAGTTGGGAGCAGAAGAAGAGGGTGAGGAGGAGAGAGAAAATTTGAGCTCCTTAATGACCCTGCCTTTTACTATACTGATGCATCTCGTCAATGGGCTGAGAAGATGATTAATCTCCAGTCTCTCAAATATATTTTGACTTTTTCTTCTTCTTCCTTTGATATATTTTGGGCTTCTTTTAAATGCATTTGCGATTTCCCCGCTTGAAAATGGATTATTTTGCTCCAATTCATAGATTAGTTAGTTTTCAATTCATTTCCTGATCTGGGTCTTCTTTGTTCCATTAGCATGGCTCTTCACTTACTTTTGTTGTTTGTTTTCCTTGGTTGAAAGATTTGTGGTTCACTGGGTTTTGGATTTTGTTGATCTTAGATGCGATGTTTCATTGGTTGACTTTGGTCTAAGTCAGTGGCGAAGTCAGGAGTCCGAGGGAGGGGTATTGGAAATAAGTTGGTAATTATAGGTGAGTGATATTGTTCCCGTCTTCTTTATTCAATATTGAGTTTTCAAATTAGAACTTGAAAGGAACGATGATTCTTTAGTTATTTTTTAAAAATATCTATGCATTTTGAGTTGGAATTCAAATTAATCTACAAATTAAACAACTTTAAAAATAAAATTGGCAAATTAAACTCATAAATTAAAACTAAGAAAGCAAACTAACCCCAAGTTAAAGGATTAATCAATAAGTTGAATTACTAAGGTCAATTAAAGTCCTATATTTTTGAAATATTTATATACTTTGATCTAGAATTGAAATTAAACCGATAAATTAAACAAATTTAGAATTGAAATTTACAAATTAAACTCATACATAAAATTGAAAAACAAATTGATTTATAAACTAAGGATTGAATAACAAATTGAAGTCAATCAAAATAATAAACTTAGTAGACTTTGAAATTCAAATATGAGCGATGCTACAGACCAAAACAATAGGAAAAATAAAGAAAAAATAGATAAGATGTTCGCAGCAGGATTCGAACCCACGACATCTTGAACCGAAAATAAACAATACAACCGCTACTATCGGCCAAGCTGCACACATTCCCAATTTATATATATGCCACAATATTAGTTTATATGTTTCTTTCTGTTTTCCAGCATACTAATTTATCTTTTCTCTAGTGGGGGAGGAGTGTCAGTTGACATCATTGACACTACGCTCCCTCTACCTAAGTTGTCTGATTTTCTCTGTGTGTGTTTGAGATGGGGGCTTGATTTGAGCTATGTATGATTAGGAGGCCTTCAAAAATGACGTTTTAGCATTCTGGTACCTCTTGTTGACAACTTTGATTCGGTATACTGCAAGTGATGAAGTTTTATTCAAGTCAAGGAGAAATGGGGCTCGTGCTGCATTTTTGTGGAGCACCAAATGATGAAAAATGAGCTTGTGATGACTACTGGTGTACGCACTAAAAATTTATTCATGCCGTGCCAAAATCAAATTAAATTAATTAATTGGGTCAACTCTTTTAATTAATTTAGTCAGGCCCAAAAGACTCACAAGTTAAGTCTAAAAGACTCTCAGGTCAAACCCAAGATGAAATCCAAATGACTTTCAAGTCCAAACTCAGTCAAGATTCAAGAAAAAGCTCAAATCGAGGCTCTAGACGACTACTAAGTTAAGTCATGACCTAAAGCCCGAACGACATCCAAGTCAAGGTGCGGTCAAAACCATGTCAAAGTTAAAGTCAAAAGTCAAAGTCAAAGGTCAATGCCTAAATCGACTCACAAGTCAAACGTCAAACGACTCTCAAGTCAACGTTCGGTCAAATCTCGATGCGACTTCCAAGTTAATGCTCAGCCCAAACCCGGGAGACTCCCAAGTCAAAGTCAAAGTCAAAATCAAAGTCAAAGTGAAGACAAACAAAAGTCAAAGCAGTCCAGGGTGAGGCCTGATTGAAAGCCCAAAACCCAGGTTAAGGCCCAAAATCCACGTCAAGGCCCATCTTGACTTTCAAGGGGAGGGAGGAAGTTTTCCTATAATTAGGCCCCTACCCCCTTAATTCAAATGTTGGAAAATCTATCCTAAGAAGAGAAAGAATCAGAAGATCATTGTATTCATAGAGATTGTACCCAATTCATTCAAATGAATATATAAAAATTCAATCTTTGTAATTTTGCGATTACAAATTTGGCACGCTCGGTGGGACATCTCTACCTCTCATCTCTTTCTCATAAAAGATCAAGACTTTCAAGTCACAAGAACATCATCTTCAATGAAGACATGACCACAAAGAATGTTGTCGTGCAACCTTTGAAGAAGAAGAACACAAGATCTCTATCTCTTAGATCCTGTGAAGCAAGTGCCACTTCTAGAAAGCGCACACACAATGAAGACCAGGAGTATGGAAAAAGTTGTTGCCCCGACCGCTGCTAGGCAAACTGCGCAGCTTCTAGCTAAACTCCAAGACTCGAAGACGCAGCAAAATGTGCCCTCTAGGATGGATGGAATTCAAAACCTCCAACTTCAATCTCCAGTCTGGGAGGTTGAAAACTACTACAATAGTGACTCTTCTTTGCCCTCACCAAAGGGGGCGCGCATGTCAAAAATTAAAGTTGAGTCCTCTAGAATTGTTGTCATGCCAGCCATGATGATAGGCACAACCACTCTGGAAGAGGAAATGGCTAACATGAAGGTCATCCTAGAAAAGCTTACCAAGGAGAACGGGGAAAAGGAAGCACGTATCAAGCTTCAAGAAGAAAAGATTGCTAAGTTGACCAAGAAGTTAGAAAAACGGTCAGCTCAATCTTCTACAAAGGACTTAGATAGTGAGGGCTCAGAAAAAATGTCCATCCACATTGAAACCTCTGACAACGAGAAGCGGTCAAAGAAAGGCGCTACGCCTATACATGTCAAGTCCTCTGGATCAATGACCATTGAGCAAATCCAAGACTTTATAGCAAATGCATTTAAGGTGCAGCTAGCTGAAGGTTCATGCAGAGCTCACCTATACACCAAACCTTACACTAAGAGGGTTGATGCTCTTCGCATGCCCCAAGATTACCAACCCCCTAAATTCCAACAATTCAATTAGGTCAATTGTTCGTACATTAAAAAAAGAAGACTCCCAAACAAGAGATTAAACTATTTGCACATTCAAAAAGAAGACTCCCGAATAAGAGACTAAACTGTTCGCACATTAAAAAAAGAAGAATCCTGAACAAGAATCCAAACTGTACACACATTCAAAAGGAAGGCTCCTAAACAAGAGTGTAAAATGTTCACTCAAACCAAAATCGTTGTACTACTGCTGTCCCACAAGAATATAAACTGTGAATGGCAAAACAGATGAAGAAATGCTTGTTGAACTACGTAATGACTGGATCTTATTGGGAATTACAAGTGCCCATAAGTACGTAGGCAGCTTAGTCAGCAAATCTCCAAGTGCAGTCAAACATATCACGTACATAAAAAAAAGGGGGCATGAAAGAAAAGAGATCAATGACATCACCTTTCTGCTGGCCAGCTGCTCCTCGCTGCTCATACCACTTTCATGCATATCGGCATCCGTTCTAGGCCCAAGGCTTAGCTGCGAACCGTGTCGCAAGTGGTTCTTCAGGTCTTTTTACCACTTTCATGCGTATCGTATCCGTTCTAGGCCCAAGGCCTAGCGGCGAACTGTGTTGTAAGTGGTTCTTTAAGTCTTTATACCACTTTCATGTGTATCAGTATCCATTTTAGGCCTAAGGCCTAGCGGCGAACTGTATCGCAAGTGGTTCTTCAAACCTTCATACTACTTTTATAAGTATCTATATCCGTTTTGGGCCTAAGGCTTAGCGGCGAACTGTGTCACAAGTGGTTCTTCATGCCTTCATACCACTTTCACGCGTATCGGTATCCGTTCTAGGCCCAAAGCCTAGCGGCGAACCTTGTTGCAGGTGGTTCTTCAAGTCTTCGTACTACTTTCGTGCGTATCGATATCCGTTTTGGGCCCAAGGCCTAGCGGCAAACCGTTTCGCAAATGGTTCTCCAAGTCTTCGTACCACTTTCGTGCGTATAGGTATTTGTTCTAGGCCCAAGGCCTAGCGGAGAACCATTTCGTAAGTGGTTCTTCAAATGGCTCATCAACTTGCACAAACAACAATACAAGCACAACGAAAAAAGGGGCCTCAGCATTCAAAAAATAATATGCACAAGTGACAAAAAAATGCGATCTTTCAACAAGTGAGTACGACGTCGCGATACGCGAAAAGTGTGATAATAAATGAATGCAACATTGCAACTGCTCAAGTAGGCGTGGGAAGACTCCGCAGGCTAATAAAATGGCTTCTTTTGGATGTATTTTAGCCAAAATTGCCACCTTTATTATTCATGGTAAAAAAAAAGTGGCGAGTCCTTCAAAACCAATATACAACATTGCAGACGTCAATAAAAGGCCAAGTTTCAAGCAGGTCATGACTCAATGAGTATGAAAAATTCCTCATTTGTACACACGACTTGGTCGCACAAAAAAGAATGCTTTACTCCAAAAGCTTGGTATTCTGATTTATGCAAGTTATTCAATCCACCAAAAAAAAAAGAAGAGAGAGAGACTTACCTTTCATATTCAAAGGAAGAGGAAAGGCCAAAGTTTGAATCCAGCCAAAAGTAACAAGAGTACCAACATGTAAATAGTAAAGAGACCAATAGTTTGGTGAAATTTGGCATTAGCTTCTCCATTTAGCGCATAGAAGGCAAACAAAGAGAAAAAGGGGCAAGCTTTAGTCCTTCTCACTCACTCTCTCTCTCTCTCTTCCTCACACACATGCCCATAAAAGCTCACAAACACCATGAGAAAAAAAGAAAAGAAAAGAAAGCACACCACTTTTGCCCCACCAACAGAGCTAAATGAACACTAAGCTTTATTTTCTCTTCCTAAACAGAGCACATAAACTGAAGTAAAAAAAATGAGCGAAAAAAAAGCCAACAAAATCCCATTGCTTTTCTCTCCTCTTCAGTTTGCCCAATCTCAACGTAGAGAACAAAAACAAAACAAAAGCATGACTGAAGACGATGTGAAACAAAACGAGAAACACACAAAGCTTTCATTTTTGTGATTACACCTCGGTGAAGCTCTAAATCACCATGTTTACAAAAAAAAAAAACAAACAAACACAAAAAATGGAGAAGGTAAGGTGAGAAATTTGTTACCTTGAATTACCAAGAGGATTGAAAATGGAGGCCAAAAAAAAAAAAGAGCCTCCACCAAGGATCCCCAGCGATGGCAACAACAGTGATAGAGAAAGAGGACCACCACCGAAGAAGTCTAAGTTTTGTGACTTGAAACTAGACCTAGCTAATTCAAGCCATGACTAACTCTCTTTTGGTCCACCCAAGCAAAGAGCTTGTAAAAAAAAATGGAAAAAGTTGAGTCTTTTTACACCAAAGGCTTGGCTCCTTCAAAAAAAAAAAACACCGAAAGGAGAGGGAAAAATACTAGGAAAGGGGGTACCTATACAAGAGTTGAACATGGCAAGGAAAGGGTCGAACTTTGAAGGGGCTCCCACTGTTGAGCACTAGCAATAAGTAAATGACGCGCTCTGGCTCTCAGTTGAGCAGCAGTGACACTGGGACTTAGGGAATTCTGTTTGCTATGCAAGGAAGAAGATGGGTGAATAGTAGCTAGGTCGTATGACATATGTGTGCTGTTCAAGTGAAAACAGAAGGTGGGCTGGGTTTAAAAGAGAAAGGGGAAATCATGCCCGGTCCAAGCCCACCAAGAATGAAGCCTATGGCACGTGCACCTCGTGTGGCGTTTAAGTGAAGTGAAGGCCGAGCCCAACCCACGCTTGTAAACAAGAAAAAAAAAGAAAATAACAAATGCTGGGCTTGTCCAAAACAAAAAAAGGAAGGAAGTTCAAACTGGGCCCTGGCTAGGAAGTAAGATGCGAACCAGCCCCCGCTAGGAAAGAAAAAGAAGGGGATCACATGTCGTGCATGCCTTCTGACCTAAATAAAATGAAGTAGGCCGTTCTAGGGGTCCAGGTGAGGGCAAAGTAGTCCAGCCCAGCCCGCATGTAAAAAACAAAGAGATAAAAAGAGAGAGAGAGAGAGAGAGAGAGAAGAAAGGCTAAAAGGGTCTGGGCTCAAACCACACAGGAAGGCCACAAAAAAAAATGGAAAGGAAGTTGGCCAGGTCCAGCCCGCCAGCAAGAGACATTTGTTCAAAAAAAACAAAGTGTGTGTGCATTTGTTCAAATTTTCATACAAAATCAACAAAAATATGTTGAAAGTAAAATCGAGACTTCAGTCACGCTCCAGCGACAAAAAGTCTTGTACGTGACCTTGTCTTGAGGGAGCAATTTGTAGGCAACACAAAATTATGCATGCTGTATCAAAATTAAATTAAATTAATTGATTGGGCCAACCCTTTTAATTAATTTAGTCAGTCCCAAAAGACTCATAACTCAAGTCCAAAAGACTCTTAAGTCAAGTCCAAGATGAAGCCTAAATGACTTCCAAGTCTAGGCTCAATCAAGATTCAAGAAAAAGCCCAAATCGAGGCTTTAGATAACTACCAAGTCAAGTCAGGACCTAAAGCCCAAACAATATCCAAGTCAAGGTGCGGTAAAAATCAGGTCAAAGTCAAAGTCAAAGCCAAAGGTCAATACCTAAATCGACTCACAAGTCGAAAGTCAAATGACTCTCAAGTCAACGTCTAGTCAAAACTCGAGGCGACTTCCAAGTCAATACTCGGCCCAAGCCCGGGAGACTCCCAAGTCAAAGTCAAAGTTAAAGTGAAGACAAACGAAAGTCAAAGTAGTCCAAGGTGAGGCCTGATTAAAAGGCCTAAAACTCAGGTCAAGGTCCAAAATTCAAGTTAAGGCCCATCTAGACTTTCAAAGGGAGGGGGAAAGTTTTTCTATAAATAGGCCCATACCATTCGTGATTCAAGGTTGGAAAATCCATCCTAAAAAGAGAAAGAATCAGAGGATCATTTTATTCATAGAGATTGTACCCAATTCATTCAAATGAATATATAAAAATTCAATCTTTGTAATTTTGCGATTACAACTGAATAAGAGTTGTATTTCTCCTGCTTCTCGACCAATAATGATAAGGACATTTCTATAGAAAATTATGTGGGAAGTGTGAGCGTTTTAAGTGAAAACTTAATTCCTTTATGATAGAATAAAATGATGAAGGGGGGCTTGCTTCTTTCACTTGGATTTGAAGGAATAAATTCTCTTAAGTAGTTTCAATTCAAATTGCTTTTTAGCTTTGTCCTGTCTATTCTTTTATGATTCAGTGTGTTGTTCTAAAGTTTTCTTCATTTGTTTTGTTTTAGATGTTAGACTACAATGTTCAAGGAGGTAAGGAAAAAAGAGCTCAATCCTTGTCTTTTGTGATTATTCATTGGTCAATTACAGTCCACGTATTACAGATTCGTATGTTTGTTTTTGCTCTTCCTATCTTGTCAATGCTATATTTTTGTTGTTTTAAGGAAAGGGGATTAATTTTGGGGTGGAGTGCACTTGATTTATGATTGAAAATTGAATTTTGAGGGTTTTTGTGTGTGTTTCAAATAATTGCATCTGGTAATCTAAATTATACTTGAGGTGTATACTTCTTTTTCCTTTTTTTCTTAACTATGAATCTGTGATTATTTTCCAAGTTTGGTTGTGTAGCTCCACTAGAATGCAATAAAACCCCAAGGAAATCAAATTATAATTTGGCCCCAGCTTTTGGCATCTATCATTCAAGTATCTTGTATTTTTAAACTCCTACGGAAATCAAATTATAGCTTTATGACAACTCTTGTTAGGAGTGAGTTCACATACAACATGATCGCAAATCAAGTAGGACAGCTTCTTACGAGGCTATCATCATTATCATTGTTTGCTTGACTTTAAATTGATGTTGTCCTTTGATGTTTATACTTAAAAACCATTGGAAAGTAAATGATAGTTGAGTGCTAATGTTTAGATGAATTAGAGGGGGCATCAGATCTGACAATTCTAGTAATTGGATGGATCCATGCGAACTACACAATTCTTAGTTTTACTCCCATGTGGTTTTATACATCACCTGGGAAAACTTGTCCTACTGTTTGGTGGCTGGCAAGGAAGCTAAATAGAGGACTATCTGTTATTGACAGCTATAAGTTGCTGCAGGAAGGAAGGGAATTGACTGAGAATGAGATCTTTCTGGCTTCTGCACTTGGCTGGTGTATAGAATGGGTATATATATACATATACATACTTCATGTCATGTAAAGTTTCCCTTCTTCTACTTCAAGAGTTAACAACTGATTTTATCCTTTTGTGCCTCCCTTTGACAGCTTCAAGCATATTTTCTTGTGCTTGATGACATTATGGACAACTCTCATACAAGGCGTGGTCAGCCTTGCTGGTTCAGAGTTCCCAAGGTATTAATCCGTTGTGAAAACCTAGCTCTTTGTAATGATTCATTATGGTACCTTGAAATGGTGACTTCAACATCTGTTGTAAATGGAGAATTTCTCATCTCTTTTAGGTTGGGATGATCGCCGTTAATGATGGTATAATTCTTCGTAACCATATTCCAAGAATTCTTAGGAACCATTTCAGAGACAAAAAGTACTACGTGGACTTGATGGATCTTTTTAATGAGGTAATAACGGTGTTCAATGGTTCAAGGCGGCAGCAAGGGTTATTTCAATAACCAAGTACTGACGGCTCTGCTTCTCTTTCCCAATTTGTTACAGGTGGAATTTCAGACTGCCTCTGGACAGATGATTGATCTCATAACTACCATTGAAGGAGAAAAAGATCTTTCAAAATATTCGTTGAATCTGTGAGTTGAATTGAAATGATTTTCTTGTATAAATTCACACAGATTTGCAAATATTTTGAATGTTGCTGAGTTGAGTGTTCTGTTGCAGTCACCGACGCATTGTTCAGTACAAAACTGCCTACTATTCGTTCTATTTGTCGGTACGTCAGATTCCTGAATTCATTGGTTTTTAGCATTTTCAAAATTGTATGTTTCATGTATCACAAAACCAAGTTTCCTACAGCATAGAATTCTTAGTATTTTTTTGGGGCAAAACATGAAATAAATATTGCCAAAAATACTGTGAGGTTACATCATCCAGACAGTTTAATTAGAGCAAAGTAGCAAAGTGACATCAACCATAATTACAATCCATGGGGTTCCAGAATCCACACTTATCTGATTATAAAGCTTTAGCTTTTGTTTAGGCCTCTCTTCTGATTCTAGAACAGAGTTTATTGACAGATTTCTCACTTCCAATATGGAGCCCTATATTTCTCTCCTTCCGGCAGTGATATGCAATTGCAGCCGGAGTATTGTAACTAGCTTGTCTGCTAATTTGCATCTTTACATTTCTTCTAAGTCACCATCAGCACATATCAATTGCTGGCAGGCAATTATTCAATTCAGCATCATCCATTACTGTCTTTAATGCAGTGGCTGAATAATTACACTGGAAATATAAACGTTCGATTCTTTTCAGCCTGTCTTCATGCAAACGAGTTTGATCAAAATCAATTTATTTTCATAGCAAGCTATCCTCTCTTAGCAGCGACCACGCATCAACAGCCAGCATGTAACTATATGCCTAGAGAGACGCTCCTATTCCAGACTAATTTGCCCAGTTAAATTCCTTTGGCAGCCCCTTCTTTTCTAATAACGAATTATAAAACAGCAGTTATAGTGTATCTTCCATTCTGCTGCGTCATCATTTAGTAGGGAGAGCATTTGGTATTACTAGTCTGACTTCTTTTAAACATTAGTATAAGGTGAATGTTGTTATGCTGGCTTTTCTAAGATTCTCATCCTATGACTACCCCCATATGTGAAAGATGGATTAGCTATTAGCCTATAACTAAGCTCTAATCGTGGACTTTCAGCTGCCCTCATCAGCATTCAAAATAGCCAAACCAATAAGCCAGAGTGTTGCTTAGGCAAGGCATGCTCCCCTCCCCCCCCCTCTTCTTTTGGGTTTTCTGTAGGGACGGGAAAGCAGTCCAGGAGTAGAGAACCTCACCTTTAAATTGGATTGTGAAGAGGTTGTTTCCACTGGTCCCTTGGTTCATAAATGTTAATTGCACATTTGCATTCTACTCCACAATAGCATTAAAGCACGCTGTTGTGAGATATTTTGCTTTAGCGACCATTGTGTGGCTTTCTTAGATGTAAAATTATGTGACTCTCCATGGAATTGTTCTTAATGTAGTTGAACCAGTGGCGGATCTAGACCTTTGGATTAGAGGTGTCCACTTATGAACAATCATTTCTATGTCTCCATCTCTTTGCTCTCGATGTTAGAACTAATTCTGCCAGCACTTACATTACTAGCTTTGTTTTTTTCAAGTTGTTTCCTTCTCAAACATTATACAATGAAATAGGATTGATATTGAACTAGACCAAAAAAGAGAAAAAAAAAAGGAAAAATGAGACAAGCTTACCTAAAATTTTTTGGGCCTTTACTGTAAAGCATGAGAGAGAGAAAAGTGGGAATTTTAATAAATTTTATTTCATTACTTTATCAGTTGAAAATGACTCTTTCTAGCATAGGTTGTACTTTTTACGAGAAAAATATAGAATGGTTAGTGCTTGGTCCAGTTGATGAGAGGTGTCAAATGTTTATTTGGGCCATTTTAGGGGTGTCCATATGCACTATTCTTAACTCTTTGTAAATAATATATTAGAATTTTTTTGGACTTAGGGCTGTCCATGGACAACCCTGGGTTCCACAAAGATCCGCCCATGAGTTGAGCAGTAGAAAACTGGCAAACAAGTTAAACTCATTAGATATCATCTCTGATTAGAGGTAACTGCTGCCCCCTTCTCTGACATTTTGCCATTGCTCTTTATCATACAGGTTGCTTGTGCCTTACTTATGAGTGGTGAGAAGCTCGAAAATCATCTTGATGTCAAAAACATTCTGATTGATATGGGAATATATTTCCAAGTTCAGGTCAGTTTCAGACCTGTTACTATTCTGGTGTATATGATGGGATTAGGTTTCAAGGATTTTAAAGTTCAGCTCCAAAATTACGTTAGCAATGAAGTGCAGCAAACTCCGCTAACTGCTCTAGTCAACTGCAAATGACTGACGCTGATGTTCCTTTTTCTCAGGAT
>JACYFF010031959.1:86622344-86669398 GCA_017589665.1 Selenicereus undatus
TACATGGTTGCAAGGTTGTAACAAGGTGTGTTACAATTGTAACGAGTTAAGCCCGGTTTAGTGAAGTGGTTAAATCCTACACGAGGTAGGTCGTGGTTTTTCACACCTCAGTTGGGCTAGAGGTGTTTTCCACGTAAAAATTGTGTGTGCTTTATTTTTCGGCATTTATCTTGGTGATTTTCGCATTTGGTATATCTGAGAACACCCTCTGCAAACAAGTCATAAGGGTGTTTGTTATTTACAACGCGAAAATCAGACACCACAATTCACCCCCCCTCTTGTGGTAGAATACTCACTAATTCAACATTGAGGTCTCCCCTTCAAGTTCGATAAGCTCAAGTACATCCATTATATAATCAAACAAAAGACTTGCATTCAGTATTGATTTGTAGTGAGATCCCTAGCGTGTATCACCGGCCCTTGTAGGAGCAAGTTGTTGATTTAACCCATGCCCAGTTTCAATCTCATCATTCTTTAATGCCCTCTTAACTCTTTCAGCCTGTTTATAACGCAAGAGATCATGTCGTTTGCAAGAAATTCCCACAACATTTAAAAGTTTACCAATTTCATCAAAAAGATCTCCAACATAATTATTGTCCCTTGCAGGAGCTACTAATGTAAGTTGAAGTTGATGAGAAAAACAATGAATCGAGTAGGCACATTTATTCTCATTCAAGATCAACGTCTTAAGCCCATTGAATTTACCTTGCATATTACTTGTCCCATCATAACCTTGAGAACGCACTCTTGACAAACTCAAACTATGTTCAGCTAACAAAGAGTCAATTCCAACTTTCAAAGACAAAGAAGAAGTGCTAACATGTACGACACCAACGAACTGTTCCTTGACGATTCCCATTTTATTCACAAAATGATGAACAACACCCATTTGCTCTTTATGAGATACATCTCCAGACTCATCCACTAATAAACCAAATTCTTCCATGATGGCATTTAGTGTTTCTTTAGCAGCAGCGTGCA
This sequence comes from Selenicereus undatus, assembly GCA_017589665.1. Lineage (NCBI taxonomy): Eukaryota > Viridiplantae > Streptophyta > Magnoliopsida > Caryophyllales > Cactaceae > Selenicereus > Selenicereus undatus. Next base: position 86,623,326 of record JACYFF010031959.1, read on the forward strand.
CAATATCTTTTTGGATAAAATGTGATACTAATTTCTCACTTTTGGGAGCATTGTCGAACACAACACTGGCAATGAGTTCATTTAAATTTGCAGCAAACTTCACAAGTTCAAGAAAATTCCCTCTATTTTCTTATTCCTCTTATTAATCATGACCATAAAAAGGTAAACCTTGATGCAACAAGTATCTTGAGCAAGAAATAGAAGTATTCAAACGAAGTCGATATTTCTTTCTAGTTTCTTCATCACGTCTATCTAAAGCAACTTCGATGGATTGTCTTGGCCTCCTTAAATTTTCATAATCTCTCAAAACTTTGTTGTGAACACTATTAAAATCGCCAACATGATTGTCGAATGAGTCGAGTTTATTCCCAGTTGAGAATCCCATCATAATAAACTTTCCACTTTGATTTTCTCTAACATTAGCAAACACGTAGCCACATAAACAAAAGGCAGCATCTTTATGTATGTTATATTCTAACCAAGTCTCATACTTTTCAAACCAAGAAGGATTCAAACAAGGCAACCTTCCTCCAATTAATTTTTGTGTCAACGTGTAAGTACGAGGCGGGATTGGCCCATTAGCTATGTAATATCTTCTTATTCCATCTTGTAGACTGAGAGGATATTTTGAAATCATTTTTCTCAACCCAGGATCCATTGGAAAAGTAGTCAAATCAAACTCACCTCATCTAGAATATTGACCCCCACCTGGTCCATTACCTCCACTTTTGCTATGAATATTAGATTCACTCTCATTTCCCCTATCTATTTGACATTCATTAATATCAGAGCCAACTCCACTACTACTTGCATTATTTTTCCCGCCTTTTTTTGATTTTTTCCTTTTCAAATATCTTAAAATGGAATTGAATCGACCCATATAAAACTGAAAAAAAAGGAGAACATGAAACCTAGAAATTAAGCTCACTTAGTTAAAACAAGCAACACATTAGTTCAAATAAAGAGATGAGCCAATGACATAACAAGCAATGAAACGACTTGCAAGCTACCAAGCAATTGATAAATTGATTGAAAATCAAGCAACAAGCAACACATTAGACTAACTCTAGGAGCAATTAGATGTAATTGATTAACTCAAAACACTTAACCATTGATTAACAATTGTAAATGAATTACGAATTTCCCGTTAACTCAATGCGTACAACTACAAATTTAACCACTACTTCGACTTATAAATAATATTTATAGCATAGGAAAGTAGGGATCGATCCATGAGGAAAAATTATGTCAAAAAGCTAATTTAATCCTAAATAATTTTACTAATTTAATTTATTGTTTCTTCTGTTTGTATTTCTAAAATAAATCAAATTTAATAAATAAAAATCTAGAAAAATACTTAATATAACTCCTAAATATTCTAAATTTAATTCTGGAAATAAAACAGTAAGTAGCTATCCTAAATAATCTAGAAAAATAAAAACAGAATAATAACACAATATTCAACTAAAAATGAAAACAGAAAATAACAAACAGAAAATTAATATTAAAAATCACAAACAGTAAACTAAACTAATATTCTTCAAGTTTATAAGCTTGAAACTCCAGAATTTTAGCTAATTAATTTCAAAAAAGTTAACACATAAAATAAGCTGCAGAAAAATGAAACAGAAAATTAAATCTGAAATTAGAAAAAAATAAAATACACTAATATAAATACCAAAATAATTAAAAAATTACCCAAATTTAAGTATATAATTTTATGGACTCCATAACACCTAAAAAACATGAAATAAAAATTTAAAACATAATTTTTTTAGATTTATTGAAATAAAAACCTGCACATATCCAATTCACGAAATAATTCTGAAACAATTATCAAATAATTTCCAAAAATTCAGAAATTAAATATAGGCATATTAGGACACTATATAAACCCAAGAACGGATTAAAACTTGGAAAAATACAAAATAAACTATTTTTAGCCTAATTTCTAACAAACCGGTAATTAAACGGTAAAACAGAATATAAATCAAATCTGAAAATTATAACCACTCTAAAAATCAAAATCTAACTAATCTAAAATTACAAGACTCTCCTAAAAGAATATTCTTTGGGGGGGGGGGGTAAATGAAATTTATATCAAAGCCAATAATTGAAAAATAAAAATTGACAAACTAAACAAATTAACTAAAGGCAACAAATAATTTTCAAAAGATATCAAATTTATGAAAAATGCTTAGCGTAATCTATATCCACCATGCAAATTAATATTTATCATCAACACACAAGTCGATTTCATCCATGAGTTAAAGTGTAGAAGACACCCACAAGCGGATCTTTTCTGTTTTTTCTTATATTATAGTTTAATTAGGTCCAGCCCTGTAAACCCTACTAGTTTTGATAACCCTTACATCAGCGTAAGAATTTAATCAAACTAGAGCATTACGTATTAGAAAAACATCATCTAATGTCTTGTAACCAATTTACTAGCAAATCGATTTAACAAAAATCTATGACGATTACCTAATTAAAAGAGATGGGTTTGAGCCACCCATAATTAATTAGGGTGATACTAATGCGTAAAAGACGATGACTTTTACGTATTAAAGCCTTTTAAACTATCATATTAATTTGTATTAAGCTAACTAGCATGCATGTTAATTAATATAACAGGAATATCATGAACGTTAAACACTAATCGCTATAGAATGACGAATAAAAATTAACTAGACAATAAAGCATGAAACTTGTTTCAAAATAATTAATTTAGCATGGTTTCAAATAGATTATACTAAGCACAAAAAAAATTACTCACTTATATTAAAATTAAAATCACAAAATTCACTCAAATAATTCATGTTTAACAATAAACTAAACAACTAAAATAAAACAAAATAAAACAAAGTAAAAAAAAAAAAGAGTTTGATGGTTGATGAAGATGATGGGAAGTCGTGGCTGATTTTGAGGGTTAGGGGTGTGAGGTGATGATGGATTATGTTGATGGTGTGAAGGAGATGATGAAAAGTGATGATGAATGAGAATAGATGAGCCGTGGGTTGTGAAGGATTATTAAGAATTTGGAAGATGTTCATGATGATTACAGGAGGAAGCGTGAGACGTAAGGAGAGTTTATGGTCAAGGTTGAGTAGTTGGTGATGATTAAGGGGGATGGAGGAGATTGATGGAGGTGTCATGGCCCTTGTTTTGATGAGATGAGGCGTGTGTGGGTTTCTTTTTATGGTAGCCGTGGCCCTTGCCCTTATATGGTGATGGTGAGGGTGATTTATGGTGATGAGGAAAGGAGGGGTGGGGTGGGTAGCTAGGGTTTTGTTCTTAGACTTCTTCTCCCCCAAGTCTTCTAACTCCTCTCTAACTCTTGTAACCCTAGCCCAAATAAATAATTATGAAAATAATATTTTTCATAAATTATTATTCTTGGACTGTCTTGATAGCCAAGCATGTAAAACCCCAACTTCGACATCCTCTCTTCTCTTCCTTATTTTATTACTGCTAAACCTGAAAAAAAATATATAAATTAAAGTAAATTAGATGAAATAATATATAAAATATAATCAAAATAATTATTAAAATAATGTATGAATTTTGGCTTAACAAATTAACAATTTTCCGTTCAAGAAAACTCCACTACCACTCTATAGTTGAAAATAATAACCATGCAATTTTCTGTAAACTCAAAACAACTTTCACTAATTGATTAACAATTAACAATTAACAATTGCAAATGAATTTCAAAGATGTTCATGAGTTAATCAAACAATTAACCATCGTAAATCTACACAAATTGATACTCAATGACACACTCTAATTTGTTTTAAAAAAAACCACAATCAAATATTCAAATCTAGGCATGAAAAATTAACAAAATAAACTAAAAGTTTTGGAATTTGGCAAAAACAAATCAGACCTGATTTTTGAACTTTCGAAGTCGAAGTAGATGCTTGGCGTTGTAGAATTTACTAATCAATTGCTATCTACACAATGTAAGTTGAGAATAAGCAATTAGAAGTAATTAAAATCGTCAAATGACTCAAATTGAAACTCTAACCGATCAAAATCTAACCTGCTTAATCTTATGCTGTGATTTAGGGTTCAGCCTAATGGTAGGCTGCCGACATGGTAGACCGATGGGATGGAGCGCGAGTCGTGATCGAGCGAGAGGGCGAGAGTCTCAGAGAAGCAAGACTGCAAGAGAGGGTTGGAGATTGGAGAGTCCCTTGCGTGCTGAAGAGCCAAAGAAGAGCAACACGTAAGAGTCCAGAATTAAAAGGGTAGTTTAGTAATTTCAAAAAATTATTTAAATGAAATCAATATTTCGGATGAGCTGCATATATTGGTTGCATTTTCTTCAACCTTTACTGTAGACTTCATCATTCAACAATCTAATATTTTTTTGGACCTATTTTAGAAGTGTCCACCCATTATGTTTTCCTAATTTTCAAATAAGCTCATTTGAGTTTTTTTAGGGTTAGGGGTGTCCATGGACAACGCTAACTCCTTCATAAATCCGCCCTTGTACATACTTCATGTCATCTAAAGTTTCCTTTCTTCTCCTTCAAGAGCTAACAACAGAATTTATCCTTTGTGCCTCCCTTTGACAACTTCACGCATATTTTCTTGTGCTTGATGACATTATGGACAACTCTTATACAAGGCCTAGTCAGCATTGCTGGTTCAGAGTTCCCAAGGTATTAATCTGTTGTGAAGACCTAGCTCTTTGTATTGATTCATTATAGTACTTTGAAATGGTGACTTCAAAATCTGTTGTAAATAGAGAATATTCATCTCTTTTAGATTGGGATGATCACCGTCAATGATGGTGTGGTACTTCGTACCCATATTCTAAGAATTCTTAAGAATCATTTCAGAGACAAAAGGTATTATGTGGACTTGATGGAGCTGTTTAATGAGGTAATAACGGTGTTCAAAGGTTGAAGGCGGCAACAAGGGTTATTTCAATAACCAAGTACTGACGACTCTGTTTCTCCTTCCAATTTGTTACAGGTGGAATTTCAGACCAGCTGGACAGATGATTGATCTCATAACTACCATTGAAGGGGAAAAATATCTTTCAAAATATTCGTTGAATCTGTGGGTGGAATTGAAATGATTTTCTTGTATGAATTCACACAGATTTGCAAATATTTTGAATGTTGCTAAGTTGAGTGTTCTATTGTAGTTCCTCCGCATTGTTCAGTACAAAACTGCCAACTATTTGTTCTATTTGTTGGTATGTCAGATTTCTAAACTCATTGCTCTTTATCATTTTCAAAATTGTATGTTGCTTGTATCACAAAACCAAGTTTCCTGCAGTATGGAATTCCTAGTATTTTTTTGGGGCGAACCTTGAAATACATATTACCAAAAATACTGCAAGGTTGCATCATCCAGATAGTTTAATTAGAGTAAAGGACTCAAGGAGACAAGGTGGATAGGGTGTGCTCACTTGTCTTGAAAAGAACATAAACCCAACATGTACTCCAAGACGGAAAGTGCACCGCCCCTCTTTACGTTTGCGAATTTTAAAACAATTCGCTTTGGATATACAACAACAACAACTCTCAGTGTGAGCCCCATTTTTGTGGGGTCTAGTAAGATCCAGATGTAGGCAACCTTATCTCCACTGACATCCCTACCTGTAGAGATGTTAATTCCAAAAGATCCACAAAACAAGATTTTGTAAAAACCTTTTATAGAATAAGGATTTTGTGTAAAGGTATATTTTCTTTCATTTTTCTTCCTTTAATATCACTTACAGATGACAAATAAGGTATTGTTTCATCAAGTATATGAGTTAAAGTAATTATAATTATGTGGTGAACTGGGGATATAGATTAAAGAAACACCCTTAAAATTTAAAATGCTAGGTGTTAAAAACTTGAGTTTGAAGTTTTAAATTATTGTCATCCAATATCTCCGAAAGTTATATAGTTTCATTATATTTTCTTCACAAACTTTTATAATGTGTTTGTCTATACAAACTCATTATTTAGTTTTTTTCAAAATTACTGATAGGAAAAATTCAAATTCAAATTTATAACTCCAAGTGCAAGATTGTACCGTTGAGTACTCCGAGTGTCGTCCACTGAGAGTTGAGTTTCAAGTACCGGGATTAGGTTGAGTGCTTCAATCTAGGGCAAGGGAAATGAGTAAGAAAAGTAAGCTAAGCTAAGCTAACGAACATAAAAGAAAGAAGCTTGGAATTGCAAATTGACCAATTAATGTGCTAAACAGCTTAGAACAAACAATTGAGATGGTCTGTGGCACCTTGAAAGACCACCCAAACTCTTTCTCGAGTGTCAAGTGCCAATTTAATTGGCCTAACCACCTACTTTCATGGGGTTATCCCAATTAGACCACATGGATAACAACCCACGGACCTAGCTAGGATCGGGACTATTTTCATGTCCCAACACTGACCATTGTCTCCCCCACACTAGCTAATTGACTTCACCTCTCGGCGTGTGTCAACCGCCCAAAGATAACAGTGAAAGCTCTCTCAAGCATTTCATCGAACAAGTGGTGAGCGTGAGAGAAAACTCTAACTTGAAGGCGTAAATTAGGTGTGGTTAGGCCCAATACAAAACTAATTAGCCATCAAATGGCTAATTACAACCCAAGGCAAGCAAACTAATCACTAATCATCACAAAAACACAAAAGCCCCAATTTAGACCTAAACTCGCAAAGCAAAGAAATGAACATGAACTAAGGGAATTAATCTAATCTAACAAGAATTAAAACAACTAATGAACACAAACCACAATTAAAAAAAACACACATTTAATTTAAATATAATCTAAACTAACAAGATTAAACAAGAGGAAACCAGAACAAACATGAAATAAGAAGAGGGAGAGGAGAGAGAAAACTTATGGATTGCTTGGATGAATTTAAATCTACAATGCTTGAACCCCCAAAACAACCCAATTAATCCTAATATAGCTACTTTATTTTCTCCTAATGAGGTTTTTGAGGCTAAACCCTAAGCTAAACTAGGGTCAAAATCGCCCAAAAAAACCCCTAAAAATACCAAAGCAAGCCCCTTTTATACTTGAGCCCGAAGAAAACAAAATAGCACGCACAGCCTAGGGGCAACGGCGGTCGCCACCCCCTGGCTGGCTGCTGCTGTTGGGGGGTGCGGTGGTGGTTGTGCAGTCGACTGGTGCTCCATCGCACGTTGCTTTGTCTTCTTCTTTTGCCCCATTTTGCTCCTTTACGCAACACTTGTTTGGTTGATCTTATTACCTACAAAAATAAATAAAAAGGGTAAAAATCCTAAAAATTTTATTATTGTACGAGTTAAAATTAAGTGAAAGAGGTGCGTAAAATACGACAAATTTGTGCGTAACAAATATCCCTACGTTTGTCCTCAAGCAAAACAAAAGAAAATCTAACCTAAGAAACTAACTCATTTTTGCAGAAATCGCGATTGTATTTAGTGTATGCAACAACCCCTTTAAACCCCTTGGTTCCCCCAAGTGGATGAGTGAGGTCTCGTGGGGGTTTCCAAAAGATATACCCACAAAATCTTTGAAGTATTTTTGGATTTTTTTCAAAATAAAACATGTATATAAGGCAAAGGGGAAAATATGTACACATTTAGATCGATTCTATCACCTTAACAACCTAACTCCCTAGCTATATACAAGCAAAACATGCATTCAAGACACACATACGCTACACGTGCATCTCAGTTCTATCATTTTTCACCCCACGCAATACAATGACGCGATTTGCACACCTTGGTGCTATGTGCAAGGTGTATTGATTGCTATTGCTATGCTAAAACTGGGTAAAAGATCACCTCCGCCTGGCTTATGACTTCCTTTATTTTTGCTCCCTTCTTTTTTTGTTTTCTTTCTTCTTCTTTCTTCTTCTTTTTTCGCTTTTCTCCTTGTGCTCCTTTGCCTGGATGGGTAGTTCTTGGCTTATTAGGCCTTGAACTCACAGATGAACAACTTAGCACATATTCGGACTTCTTCCTTATTTAGGAGTTTTATTTGGATGTGCAAGGTCCTTATTGAAGCCCAAATAGAGATACCGAAGATAAGCTCATTTTTACACTTCTTGTTTTTCTCTTTTTTTTTGTCTTTTTCGTAATGAAGCCAAAACTAGAAGTCAATTAATCAAGTAGAATGTCCCTAATTCCAAATTTCAACAACTAACACTAACAGTTAATGATTAAGTGTACAAGGTAGGCACAAAACCGTACATATGAAATAGGGTTATTATGAGATATCAGAGACCACATTGTAGACAAGTGTTCCAACATGCATAGTCAGCCTATATACAAGCTAGCAACTAAGCTATCAAAGATCAAAAACCAATCATAAAGGCATAAAAGTCCCCCAAAGCAAAAAAGAAAAACTATACAAAAATAGAAAAATTTGAAAAATTTTCACGAAAATATGCACAAAAAGATATATGATGTCCCACCCCCACACCTAATCTCACAATGTTCTCATTGGGAGGTGAGCAATCACTAACACCACAAAAACACGCAAAAATAAAGAAAACAAAATCACATAAGAACACTAAACCTACACACATATACATAGGCTAACACACTCCCCCAAAAACACAATCTCACCCAAACGACAACAAGACCACACATGTATACAAAATCAACACCACTAACAATAGTTTACACAAATTCATCAACACCACCAATAACAAAGCACAAATATCCACACAAAAAAAAACACAAAAAGGATGATCATAGCCATCATTGGCTCAAAAACATCCCAAATTCCGCCTCAAAGTTGATCACCTATTAAAAACACAATCCTAATATCCATAACTAAACGCAATTTAATATCCATAACTAAACACAACCTAATATTCACAACTAAACAAAAAGAAGAAAGAAAATGAAAAGAAGGGAGAAGAGTTAGAATGATCATACTAGGTCGGGTACTGATTGTACCTGAACTATGCCTCTCTAAGATGGGGTTGTGGAGGCCTGAGGAGTATCAACCACTCTTCATCATCGCTCAGGACTTGCGGGCGTCAACTCAGATGCTATCAAAGCTCCTAAAAGCTTGTCAAATGCCAATGCATGCATCTCAGAATGATGTAAGTAAGAGAACAATAGTAAAGATGTAGCAAATAAAGTTAGCGCTCTCTTAAACCTATCAATAGGAAAATCAAAAGCATTATAAAAGAAAGTACTCCATAGGATATTCCAAGGCATGTTCGCCAGGTATGCACAATAAGGGTCAAATGAGGGATTATACTCACTAATGGCACCTAGGGACTCATGGAATGCATACAAATGAGAAGGGGTGGTGGGGAGGGAGCAGGATGAAATGGGGACTAAATCAAGTCACTTGGTGCAAATGGAGGCAATATGCTTAATGTTAGGAGCGGCACCAACTCTCACATAATCACTATATAACTCCTCAAAAGATGGCTCTAACAATGCAATATTGCTCGATGAATGAAGCGAATTATCCTCAATACAACTAGCATCATCCCTAAGAGACTTGCTAATCTCTAACCCCGTGCACTGAGCTAAAGGGATGAGAGAAGAAAATAACCGCAGGACACCCTCAATAGTGTCTCCAAGTGTGCTAGGCAAGGATAAAGCAACGAATGGTAAAGATGTCAAGGGAGGATCAATCACTTCTTCTAGGCCGGTCAGAGGTGAATCAATCGCAAAATCAGGCTCTAAAGGAAGGGAAGACTCGCAATTATCGTAGAGAATAACCTCAAGCCTAGGGGAAGATGGAGTCAGGTCGGTCTCATGTAATATGTCACACTTCCTCATCTTACCAACAAAACACTCATGTCGCTCATTTATTGTCTCCATCATGGCATCAAGCTTAGCATAACATTAATTGGAAATATGATAATAGGGACAAGAATTCACATCGTGGTCAAAAGATTGACAGTAAGAGCACACAAGCGGAGAATAGGCGTCCAAATCATAGGAAATGGGGAAAGGGCATACAAAAGACTCACTAGCAATCTCATAGTGCCATTGATGCCAAGCCAAAGACTCAAATAAGTCCCACATACCATAAACATCCAAAGAACACAAACCACCATAACACGTGGACTCAATGATAGTTCGTGTCTCATGAGTTATTCCCTTAAGCACAACATTGCATATTTCCCATTTTGCATACGTGAAATACACATATTGAGCACGATAATCATTTAATTTAGACAAATATTGCCAAAAAGGTTCTTGCTGAAATTGAGGTAAATGGAAAATAGCCATTTTGATTTTTTTTAAATTTTTGATTTTTTAAATTTTTTTTAGATTTTCTAAAGGCCTAGCCTCGATTGCTCAAGGAAATCCCGATATTGAAAGCCGCAAACTCCTTAGCAACGACGCCAAACACTTGATAGGAAAATTTTGATTTTTAAATTTATAACCCCAAGTGCAAGGTTATACCGTTGAGTACGCGGGGTGTCGTCCATTGGGAGTTGGGTTTCAAGTAGGGATTAGGTTGAGTGCTTCAATCTAGGCCAAGTGGAAGGAGTAAGAAAAGTAAGCTAAGCTGAGCTAACAAACATAAAAGAAAGAAGCTTGGAATTACAAATTGACCAATTAATATGCTGAACAACTTAGATGAGTCCTAACCTACCCACGCCAACAATTGAGATGGTAGGTTGCACCGTGAAAGACCATCCAAGCTCTCTCTCGAGGGTCATGGGCAAGGCTAATTGACCTAACCACCTATTTTCATGGGATTAGCTCAATTAGACCATAAGGACAGCAACCCATGGACCTAGTTATGATCGGGACTATTTTCATGTCCCAACCCCGACCATTTTCTCCCCCACACTAGCCAATTTACCTTAACTGTCGGCGTGTGTCAACCGCCCAAAGATAACAATAAAAGCTCTCTCAAGCATTCCATCAAACATGTGGTGGACGTGAGAGAAAACTCTAAATTGGAGGTGTAAATTAGGTGCGATTAGGCCCAATACAAAACTAATTAGCCATCAAAGGGCTAATTACAACCCAAGGCAAACAAACTAATCACTAATCATCACAAAAACACAAAAACCCCAATTTAAACCTAAACTTGCAAAGCAAAGAAACAAACATGAACTAAAGAATTAATCTAATCTAAGAAGAATTAAAACAACTAATGAACACAAAACCAAAATAAATTTTTTTTTACGCTAAATATAATCTAAACTAACAAGATCAAATAAGAGGAAACCAAAACAAACATGGAACAAGAAGACAGAGAGGAGAGAGAAAACTTATGGATTGTTTGGATGAATTTGAATCCACAATGCTTGAATCCCAAAAACAACCCAATTAATCCTAATGAGGTTTTTTAGGCTAAACCCTAAGCTAAACTAGGCTCAAAATCATCCAAAGAAACCCTAAAATACTGAAGCAAGCCCCTTTTATACTCGAGCCCAAAGAAAACAAAATAGCACGCGCAACCGAGGGGCGACGGTGGTCGCCACCCCTTGGCTAGCAGCTGCTGCTGGGGGTGCAATGGTGGTCGTGCGGTCGACTGGTGCTCCGTTGTGCGTTGCTTTGTCTTCTTCTTTCGTCCCATTTTGCTCCTTTTTGGGGCACTTGACTAGTTGATCATATTACCTATAAAAGTAAATAAAACGAGTAAAAATCCTAAAAATTATATTATTGTACGAGCTAAAATTAAGTGAAAGAGGTGCGTAAAATATGACAAATTCGTGTGTAACAAATATCCCTACACCTATCTTGTGTTCATCATCGAGCAAAGCAAAAGAAAATCTAACCTAGGAATCTAACTCATTTTCGTAGGAATCACGGTTGTATTTAGCGTATGCAACAACCCTTTTAAACCCCTTGATTCCCCCAAGTGGACGAGTAAGATCTCGTGAGTGTTTGCAGAAGATATACCCACAAAATCTTTGAAGTATTTTTATATTTTTTTCAAAACAAAACATATACAAGGCAAAGGGGAAAATATGTATATACATCTGGATCGATTCTATCACCTTAACAACCTAGCTCCCTAGCTATATACAAGCAAAGCATGCATTCCAAACACACATAGGCTATAAGTGCATCTCGGTTATGTCATTTTATACCCCACGCAACACAATGACATGATTTGCACACCTTGGTGCTATGTGCAAGGTGTATTGATTGCTATTGCTATGCTAAAATTGGCTAAAAGATCACCCCTGCTTGGCTTATGACTTCTTTATTTTTTCTCCCTTCTTTTTTTGTTTTCTTTCTTCTTATTTTTTCGCTTTTCTCCTTATGCTCCTTTGCCTGGGTGGGTAGTTCTTGACTTATTAGGCCTTGAACTCTCAGAGGAACAACTTAGCACATATTCGGACTTCTTCCTTATTTAAGGGTTTTACTTGGATGTGCAAGGCACTTATTCAAGCTCAAATAGAGGTACCGAAGATAAACTCATTTTTACACTTCTTGTTTTTCTCTTCTTTTTTTTTTTTTGTCTTTTTTGTGATGAAGCCAAAACTAGAAGTCAATTAACCAAGTAGAATGCCCCTAAATCCAAATTTCAACAACTAACACTAACAGTTAATGATTAAGTGTACAAGGTAGGTACAAAACTGCACATATGAAATAGGGTTATTATGAGACATCAGAGACCACATTGTAGATAAGTGTTCCATCATGCATAGTCGACCTATATACAAGCTAGTAACTAAGTTATCAAAGGTCAAAAACTAATCACAAAGGCACAAAAGTCCCCTAAAGCGAAGAAGAAAAACTGTATAAAAATTGAAATTTTTGAAAAATTTTCACGAAAATATGCTCAAAAGGATATGTGACTTTCCACCCCCACTCCTAATCTCACAATGTCCCCATTGGGAGCCGAGCAGTCACTATTGCCATTGAAACACACAAAAATAAAGAAAACAAATTCACACTAGAGCACTAAACGTACACACATATACATAAGCTAATACACTCCCTCAAAAACACAATCTCACCCAATAGACAACAAGACCACACATGTACACAAAATCAACACCACTAATAATGAATTTACACAAATTCATCAACACCACCAATAACAAAACACAAATATCCACAAAAAGACATAAAAAGGGTGATCATAGCCATCAATGGCTCAATAGCATCCCAAATTCCACCTCAAAGTTGTTCACCTATTAAAAACACAATCCTAATATCGACAACTAAACACAACCTAATATCCACAACTAAAAAAAAGAAGAAAAAAAATGAAAAAAAGGGAGAAGAGTTAGAACGATTGTACTAGGTCGGGTACTAATTGTACCTGAACTATGCCTCTCTAGGATGGGGCTATAGAGGCCTGAGGAGCATCAACCACTCCTCATCATCGCTCAGGACTTAGGGCGTCAACTCAGATGCTGTCAAAGCTCGTAAAAGCTTGTCAAATGCTAGTGCATGCATATCAGAATGGTGTAAGTAAGAGAACACTAGTAAAGATGTAGCAAATAAAATTAGTGCTCTCTTAAACTTATTAAATGCCATAGGAAAATCAAAAGCATAATAAAAGAAGGTACTCCATAGGATCTTCCTATGTTCGCTAGGTATGCACAATAAGGGTCAATTGAGGGCTTATACTCACTAATAGCACCTAGGGACTCATGGAATGCATGCAAATGAGAGGCGGTGGTGGGGAGGGAGGGGGATGGAATGGGGACTAAATCAAGTGACTTGGTGCAAATGGAGGCAATATGCTTAGTGTTAGGAGCGGCACCAACCCTCACATCGTCACTGTATAACTCCTCAAAAGATGGCTCTAACAATGCAATATTGCTCGACCATTCAAGCAAATCATCCTCAAAGCAACTAGCATCATCCTTAAGAGACTCGTTAATCTCTAACCTTGTGCACTGAGCTAAAGGCAAGGATGGAGCAACAAAAGGTAAAGATGTCAACGGAGGATCAATCACTTCTTTCAGGTCGATCAGAGGTGAATCAATCACAAAATTAGGCTCTAAGGGAAGCGAAGACTCGCAATCATCATAGAGAATAACCTCAAGTCTGGGGGAAGATGCACTAGGGTCGGTCTCATACAATATGCCACACTCCCTCTTCCTACTAACAAAATACTTATCGCTCATTCATTGTCTCTATCATGGCATTAAGCTTAGCATAACATTCATTGAAAATATCATAATAGGGACAAGAATTCACATCGTGGTCAAAAGATTGACAATAAGAGCATACAAGAGAAGAATAGGTGTGCAAATAATAGGAAATGGGGGAAGGGCATACAAAAGACTCACTAGCGATCTCATGGTGCCATCGATGCCAAGCCAAAGACTCAAATAAGTCCCATATACCATCAACATCTAAAGAACACAAACCACTATAACACATGGACTCAAGGATGACCCATGTCTCATGAGTTATTTCCTAAAGCACAACATTACATATTTCCCATTTTGCATACGTGAAATGCACATATTGAGCACGATAATCATTCAATCTAGACAAATATTGTCAAAAAGGTTCGTGCTCAAATTGAGGTAAATAGAAAATAACCATTTTGATTTTTTTAATTTTTTAATTTTATTGGGATTTTCTCTAAAGGCCTAGCATCAAATGCTCAAGGAAATCCCGATATTGAAAAGCACATCTCCTCGACAACGGTACCAAAAATCTTATAAATTTGAGTTTTAAATTTATAACCCCAAGTGCAAGGTTTTACCGTTGAGTGCTTCAATCTAGGCCAAGTGAAAGGAGTAAGAAAAGTAAGCTAAGTTAAGCTAATGAACATAAAAGAAAGAAGCTTGGAATTGCAAATTGACCAATTAATGTGCTAAACAACTTAGATGAGTCCTAACGTACCCATGCCAACAATTGAGATGGTCGGTTGTACCGTGAAAGACCACCCAAGCTCTCTCTCGAGGGTCATGGGCTGGTCTAATTGGTCTAACCACCTATTTTTATGGGATTAACCCAATTTGACCACAAGGATATCAACCCACGGACCTAGCTAGGATCGGGACTATTTTCATATCCCAACCCCAGTCATTCTCTCCCCCACACTAGTTAATTGACCTTACCTCTCAGTGTGACTCAATCGCCCAAAGATAATAATGAAAGCTCTCTCGAGTATTCATCGAACATGTGGCAGGCGTGAGAGAAAACTCTAAATTGGAGGCGTAAATTAGGTGTGTTTAGGCCCAATACAAAACTCATTAGCCATCAAAGGGCTAATTACAACCCAAGGCAAGCAAACTAATCACTCATCATCACAAAAAGACAAAAGCCCCAATTTAAACCTAAAGTAGCAAAGCAAATAAACAAACATGAACTAAGAGAATTAATCTAATCTAACAAAGATTAAAACAACTAATGAACACAAAATCACAATAAAAACTAAGCATTTAAGCTAAATATAATCTAAACTTACAAGATTAAACAAGAGAAAACCATAACAAACATGAAATAAGAAGAGAGAGAGGAGAGAGAAAACTTATGGATTGCTTGGGTAAATTTTAATCTATAATGCTTGAATCTCAAAAACAACCCAATTAATTCTAACCTAGTTACTTTATTTCCTCCTAATGAGGTTTTTGAGGCTAAACCCTAAGCTAAATTAGCCGAAAAATCGCCCAAAAAGCCCCCTAAAAATACCGAAGCAAGTCCCTTTTATACTCGAGCTAGGAGAAAACAAAACAGCAGTGCAGCTGGGGGCGACGACGGTCGCCTGGCCGACGGCCGACTGTCGCCACCCCCGGCTGGCGGCTACTGCTGGGGGTTGCGATGGTGGTCGTGAAGTTGACTGATGCTGCGTCGCGCGTTGCTTTGTCTTCTTTCGTCCCTTTTTGCTCCTTTTCTCAGCATTTGCTTGGATGATCTTGTTACCTAAAAAAGTAAATAAAACGCGTTAAAATCCTAAAAATTATATTATTGTACGAGCTACATTTGCGTGTAATAGTTACCTCTTATGTATTCCCTCCTTTTTGTGCATAAGATGTGTAAAAATCGATATAATGCATGAGATGATCTTCCGTAATTACTTTCAAATATTTTATCAATTATACTTGTTGCAAATATATTTTCTCTTTTGTCGCAATCAAATTTGATGAGAAATTTGGAAACATGACCACCAATATTTTTGGAGCAAGTTTACTAAAATAAGTTTTAAGCAAGTACTAGTTGATGTCCCTGTGCAAATAGGGTGTCTTGTATATTTATATCATTTAGTTTTGACCCTTAGTTTTGTTTTTTTCAAAAAGGGTGTCTTGTATATTTATATCATTTAGTTTTGACCCTAAGTTTTGTTTTTTCAAAAAGGGCGGCCAATGTTCAATTGAATTCAATACGACTTCCCACCTAACAATAGGTGGCGGCTTGGCTTGCTAACCAACAAAGAGCTCGCTCACCATTTCAAAAAAAGGAAAAATTCAACATAGAGCTTTTATGATTTAAATATTAGCAAAAGGTAATTAAATTTGTACATTTTTTAAGCATCTTAATCAGAAATCAAAGTCCCTTACGCTACATAGTAAATTAACAAAAAGGTTGATAAGATTTAAATTTGAGACTTTTTTTTTGAAGAAAATACTAAAATTACATTCTTAGTTGTGTAATCAAATGACTGAAAGAGTAATATCGGTGAAATTTGACTCACCTTCCAATAAAAAGATAGGGTTCAAATTCTAATAGAGGTATAGAGGAATTTTTGTTACTTTTATTCCCCTACTCTTATTCATATCATCCTCTATTTAGGGTGTTCCTATAAGATATGAACGTTCAACTTGGGTTGTTTTTCAATGTACATATATGTATGTACGCATGCATATATGTGCTCACTCACACGAGTTTGCCCGCTTCATATTTTAGAACACGCACTTTGATTTGTAGTATCATAAGAAGACTCAACCTGTGCTACAATTAATTATAACAAACGGTAGAAATTGACAAACTAAAGAAGAACCCTATTGGATAGGATATTATGTTCTTAAACTATTTGACTAAAATTCTTAGATTGTTGAAGGTATATGCGTTGTTTTATATGCTAACATAGTGGCATCAATGGACACAAAATTTTAAAGAAGTTACACACCTAAACTTTTGATGTGACAATTTTGTTTTTTTATCGTGAGATTAACTATGATAAAAAAAAAGAACTTATTCAATGACAAATTTTATTTAATTGCATGTGTACCTGGTTTCATGGAATCATAATATCTCATTACTGATTTTAGTAATTTTCTTAGATTACGTTTCACACCAAAAAAATCTTAAAACCGTTTTTTTGGTTTAAAATTAAGAGAACGACCCCCCCCCCCCCCAAAGTAATTTTTGCTTACGTAATTTGAGATGCACTTCAATCTAAATCAAATCTTTGGCATTTTTTGATTTGTGCTTGGTGGCCCGCTAAAATAAACAAATGTAGAAGTTAGCCTTTGAGGCATTTAATTTTCCTAATCTGATTGGCTAGCAACAAAACGACATCGTTCCAGGGCAACCAAAGCCCGTGCCCCACGTGCCGTTACACAGTTACAGCAAGTGGAGCGAACGGGTGTGAATTCCCTTGAGCTCCTCCTCATCAACTTCAGAAAATAACGATTTTGCCACTCTTGATCCTCCAGCCCCAGGTATATTTATAGCAGCAAGTCGGAGACACCTATTTTCCATCAGTCCTACGCCAAGCCTTCTTTCTCTCTCTCACGCTCTCTCTCTCCCCTTTCTATCTCCGAAAATTCTCAACTGAAATTGGGAGCAGAACAAGAGGGTGAGGAGGAGATAGAAAATCTTAGAAAATCCAAGATGAGCGATCTGAGGGCCAAGTTCCTTGAAGTCTATGCCGTGCTCAAATCTGAGCTCCTCAATGACCCTGCTTTTGAATGGACTGATACATCTCGTCAATGGGTTGAGAAGGTGATTAATCTCCACTCTCTTCATATACATTTTGACTTTTTCTTCTTCGTCGTTTGATATATTTTGGGCTTATTCTAATTGCATTCGCGATTTCCCTTCTTGAAAATCGGTTATTTTTGCTCCAATTCATAGAGTAGTCAGTTTTAGATTCATTTCCTTATCTGGGTCTTCTTTGTTTGATTAGCATTGCTCTTCATTTACTTTCGTTGTTTGGTTTCCTGGATTCAAAGATTTGTGGTTCACTGGGTTTTGGATTTTGTCGCTCTTTGATGCGATGTTTCATTCGTTGACTTTGGTCTAAGTAGTCTGATTTCCTGTGTGTTCGCGAGGGGGGTTGATTTAAGCTATGTATGCTTGGGAGGCTTGCACAAATGACGTTTTAGTGCAAGTGATCAAGTTTTAGTCAACTCAAGGAGAATTGGGATTTGTGCTGCAATTTTTGTCACCAAATAATGAAAAATGAGGTTTTTGACCAATAATGATAAGGACATTTCTATAGAAAATTATGTGGGAAGTGTGAGTTTTTTAACCAAAAGCTTAAGTTCTTTATGATAGAATAAAATGATGATGGGGGACATGCTTCTTTCATTTGGATTTGAAGGAATAAATTCTCTTAATTAGTTTCAATTCAAATTGCTTTTGAGTTTTGTGTTGTCTATTCTTGCATGATTCAGTGTGCTGTTTCTAAAATTTTCTTCATTTGCTTTGTTTCAGATGTTAGACTACAATGTACCCGGAGGTAAGGAATAAAGAGTCGAATCCTTGTCTTTTTTTATTATTCCTTGGTCAATTATAGTCCACGTATTTCAGATTCGTATGTTTGTTTTTGCTCTTCCTGTCTTGTCAATGCTACATTTGTTCTTTTTGAGGAAAGGACGTTAATTTTGGGGTGAACTGCACTTGATTTATGGTTCAAAATCGAATTTTGAGGGTTTTTGTGTGTGTTTCAAATAATTGCATCTGGTAATCTAAATTATACTTGAGTTGTATACTTCTTTTCCCTTTTTCTTAACTATGAATCTGTGATTATTTTCCAAGTTTCGTTGTGTGCACTCCACTGGAATGCAATAAAATCCCAAGGAAATCAAATTATAAGTTGGCCCCAACTATTCAAGTATCTTGTGTTTTTAAATTATTTGATTTACTATGCGCTGCCAGTAGCACGCATATTTTGTACAAATTTTTTTTTCATGGGACTTCTTGAAACAAACCTCTATGATAGCTCCTGTTAGGAGTGAGTTCACATACAACTTAATCTCAAATCAATCAAGACAACTTCTTACTGGCTGTCATCATTATCATTGTTTGCACGACTTTAAATTGTCCTTTGATGTTTATATTTAATAACCATTGGAAAGTAAATGACAGTTGAGTACTAATGTTTATATGAATTAGAAGGGGCATCAGTTCTGACAATTCTAGTAACTTGATGCATCTGTGTGAACTACCCAATTCTTAATTTTACTCCCATGTGGTTTTATGCATCGCCTGGTAAAACTTGTCCTGATGTTTTGTGGTTGGCAGGGAAGCTAAACAGAGGACTATCTGTGCTTGACAGCTATAAGTTGCTGCAGGAAGGAAGGGAATTGACTGAGAATGAGATCTTTCTGGCTTCTGCACTTGGCTGGTGTATAGAATGGGTATATATATACATATACATACTTCATGTCATGTAAAGTTTCCCTTCTTCTACTTCAAGAGTTAACAACTGATTTTATCCTTTTGTGCCTCCCTTTGACAGCTTCAAGCATATTTTCTTGTGCTTGATGACATTATGGACAACTCTCATACAAGGCGTGGTCAGCCTTGCTGGTTCAGAGTTCCCAAGGTATTAATCCGTTGTGAAAACCTAGCTCTTTGTAATGATTCATTATGGTACCTTGAAATGGTGACTTCAACATCTGTTGTAAATGGAGAATTTCTCATCTCTTTTAGGTTGGGATGATCGCCGTTAATGATGGTATAATTCTTCGTAACCATATTCCAAGAATTCTTAGGAACCATTTCAGAGACAAAAAGTACTACGTGGACTTGATGGATCTTTTTAATGAGGTAATAACGGTGTTCAATGGTTCAAGGCGGCAGCAAGGGTTATTTCAATAACCAAGTACTGACGGCTCTGCTTCTCTTTCCCAATTTGTTACAGGTGGAATTTCAGACTGCCTCTGGACAGATGATTGATCTCATAACTACCATTGAAGGAGAAAAAGATCTTTCAAAATATTCGTTGAATCTGTGAGTTGAATTGAAATGATTTTCTTGTATAAATTCACACAGATTTGCAAATATTTTGAATGTTGCTGAGTTGAGTGTTCTGTTGCAGTCACCGACGCATTGTTCAGTACAAAACTGCCTACTATTCGTTCTATTTGTCGGTACGTCAGATTCCTGAATTCATTGGTTTTTAGCATTTTCAAAATTGTATGTTTCATGTATCACAAAACCAAGTTTCCTACAGCATAGAATTCTTAGTATTTTTTTGGGGCAAAACATGAAATAAATATTGCCAAAAATACTGTGAGGTTACATCATCCAGACAGTTTAATTAGAGCAAAGTAGCAAAGTGACATCAACCATAATTACAATCCATGGGGTTCCAGAATCCACACTTATCTGATTATAAAGCTTTAGCTTTTGTTTAGGCCTCTCTTCTGATTCTAGAACAGAGTTTATTGACAGATTTCTCACTTCCAATATGGAGCCCTATATTTCTCTCCTTCCGGCAGTGATATGCAATTGCAGCCGGAGTATTGTAACTAGCTTGTCTGCTAATTTGCATCTTTACATTTCTTCTAAGTCACCATCAGCACATATCAATTGCTGGCAGGCAATTATTCAATTCAGCATCATCCATTACTGTCTTTAATGCAGTGGCTGAATAATTACACTGGAAATATAAACGTTCGATTCTTTTCAGCCTGTCTTCATGCAAACGAGTTTGATCAAAATCAATTTATTTTCATAGCAAGCTATCCTCTCTTAGCAGCGACCACGCATCAACAGCCAGCATGTAACTATATGCCTAGAGAGACGCTCCTATTCCAGACTAATTTGCCCAGTTAAATTCCTTTGGCAGCCCCTTCTTTTCTAATAACGAATTATAAAACAGCAGTTATAGTGTATCTTCCATTCTGCTGCGTCATCATTTAGTAGGGAGAGCATTTGGTATTACTAGTCTGACTTCTTTTAAACATTAGTATAAGGTGAATGTTGTTATGCTGGCTTTTCTAAGATTCTCATCCTATGACTACCCCCATATGTGAAAGATGGATTAGCTATTAGCCTATAACTAAGCTCTAATCGTGGACTTTCAGCTGCCCTCATCAGCATTCAAAATAGCCAAACCAATAAGCCAGAGTGTTGCTTAGGCAAGGCATGCTCCCCTCCCCCCCCTCTTCTTTTGGGTTTTCTGTAGGGACGGGAAAGCAGTCCAGGAGTAGAGAACCTCACCTTTAAATTGGATTGTGAAGAGGTTGTTTCCACTGGTCCCTTGGTTCATAAATGTTAATTGCACATTTGCATTCTACTCCACAATAGCATTAAAGCACGCTGTTGTGAGATATTTTGCTTTAGCGACCATTGTGTGGCTTTCTTAGATGTAAAATTATGTGACTCTCCATGGAATTGTTCTTAATGTAGTTGAACCAGTGGCGGATCTAGACCTTTGGATTAGAGGTGTCCACTTATGAACAATCATTTCTATGTCTCCATCTCTTTGCTCTCGATGTTAGAACTAATTCTGCCAGCACTTACATTACTAGCTTTGTTTTTTTCAAGTTGTTTCCTTCTCAAACATTATACAATGAAATAGGATTGATATTGAACTAGACCAAAAAAGAGAAAAAAAAAAGGAAAAATGAGACAAGCTTACCTAAAATTTTTTGGGCCTTTACTGTAAAGCATGAGAGAGAGAAAAGTGGGAATTTTAATAAATTTTATTTCATTACTTTATCAGTTGAAAATGACTCTTTCTAGCATAGGTTGTACTTTTTACGAGAAAAATATAGAATGGTTAGTGCTTGGTCCAGTTGATGAGAGGTGTCAAATGTTTATTTGGGCCATTTTAGGGGTGTCCATATGCACTATTCTTAACTCTTTGTAAATAATATATTAGAATTTTTTTGGACTTAGGGCTGTCCATGGACAACCCTGGGTTCCACAAAGATCCGCCCATGAGTTGAGCAGTAGAAAACTGGCAAACAAGTTAAACTCATTAGATATCATCTCTGATTAGAGGTAACTGCTGCCCCCTTCTCTGACATTTTGCCATTGCTCTTTATCATACAGGTTGCTTGTGCCTTACTTATGAGTGGTGAGAAGCTCGAAAATCATCTTGATGTCAAAAACATTCTGATTGATATGGGAATATATTTCCAAGTTCAGGTCAGTTTCAGACCTGTTACTATTCTGGTGTATATGATGGGATTAGGTTTCAAGGATTTTAAAGTTCAGCTCCAAAATTACGTTAGCAATGAAGTGCAGCAAACTCCGCTAACTGCTCTAGTCAACTGCAAATGACTGACGCTGATGTTCCTTTTTCTCAGGATGATTATCTTGATTGTTTTGGGGACCCTAAAGTTATAGGGAAGGTGAGAGCCTAACCTGTCGCCCATTCCATTGTTGAATGGACTTGTCTTCAAAATCTGAAATTTCTTACTTTCTTGCTCGCCTCAGATTGGAACCGACATTGAAGATTTTAAGTGCTCTTGGCTGGTTGTGAAAGCACTTGAACTCTGTAATGATGAACAGAAGAAACTCTTATATGTAAGTCATAATTTGCCATTCTTACGCAGATGAAGCCTAGTAACCCTCTCTCTCTTTTGATTTTTTCATTTTCTCTTTCCAAACCCGAACCAGACATGAAAGGATAGAGGCAAGAATCAATCTTGGAGTTTCTTTCTTGTTGTAAGGGGGGAAAAGAATGGGGTGTTGAGGGGGACTGGCGGAGGGTGTCAAACTGCTAGAGATCAACCATCACAGTCCATGGTAGATAAACTGAATACGGTGTACCATCTCTTTTTTTTTTTTTTTTGATGGCACGGTGTACCATCTATGACAACCTCATGACTCATGAGTCAATCTGCGGTTTCAGGAGAACTATGGCAAAGAAGACCCAGCATGCGTAGCAAAAGTAAAAGAACTTTACAACGAACTCAATGTTCAGGTTTGCTTTCTTTCCCTTTACCCTTATTCTACCCTCTCTTTCCCTGGTCTAAGCCTTCATCCATGGTCTTAAATCTTTTACAATGCCTTTCTGCAGGGCATATTTGAGGATTATGAGAGCCAGAGCTACGAAAAGCTGGTGAACTCCATCGACGTGCACCCTAGCCAGCCAGTGCAGGCAGTTTTGAAGTCATTCTTGGCAAAAATATACAAGAGGGAGAAGTGAAGCCCGTCTGAGTTCTCACTTCTCACCCTGTCTAAATAATTTGAATTTTGTTCAGCATTGTGAGTTTAAGTAGGTGGTTTTTGGTGTTTGTATTTTTCTGCATTAACAGTCATATTATTTGTCTTCGATGCTGCTATTGGAGACTGTCTTTTATCTCATTTTTCTGTTCAATCATTGAGTGTGGCTTTCTCTCCTCGTCTCATTATATGATTATGTGTACGTTCTTTGGGGTCTATATATCACAAGATGCATTATTTTCGAAAGGCTAGCAACAACATAAGAACATGATGCTTCCTTCTCATCCCCCAATTGCAGAGAAAGAGATTGGCATTTATTGACTTGTGCATAGACGCGAATTCTACAAAGTGATAATTGCTGCGATCGTCCTTAATTGAAAGAGGTCTTATTCTTTTCATGGGTAAATACTTGCATTCTGCTCATTCCCACTCATAGCCACAGCTGCCCATTTTTATTATGACTTTTATTATTAATATTAATGTGCATTATCATTGTAATTATTTTTGTTAATTAATAATAATAATAAATTAATAATAATATCAATAGTAATTATTTTTAATATTAGTAATAACAATTATTATTCTTAATATTATTAATTGCTATTTTTATTAATATTTATTATTATAAATGTTATGAAGAAGTAATTTTTGTTATTATTAATACTAATAATTACTATTATTATTTATAGTAACAATAATAACAATTATTAATATAAATAGTAATTATTATTGTTACTATCACTAATTTTCATTAATAATAATTATAATAATTATAATTAATTAATATTAATTTTAATATTAGTATTAATAATTGTTATTAATATTAAGAATTAGTATGACTATTGTTATTAATTATTAATTGAATTATTACTGTAATTATTATTTTTAATTATTACTAATCTTAATATTTTTTTGATTTATTATTTTTTTATCATTAATTAATAATTGCTATCATTATAATAATTATTATTTATCATAATTAATAATTATTGTTAATTAATAATAATATTAATAGTAATTAATTTTAATAATAATAATAATAATAATAATAATTATTATTATTATTATTAACTAATTAATTAGTTAATAATAATTACTAACTTTATATATAGTGTTAATTAATAATATAATAATATAATAATTATTATTCGCAATATCATTAATTATCATTTTATAGTTTTTAATTATTATAAATATTAGTAATGACCAATTTTATTATTATTAATATTAACATTAATATTAACATTAACAGTTTTTATTATTAATAATTATTATTATTGTTATTAATTAATAATTATTATTGTAATAATTAATAATAATAATAATTTTGTTACACAAATCGTTAACATAACTAATATTAATACTCTCACTCATTACTTCTACATACAACAAACTACCCATGCCCACTCCTACCTACTTCCCACTCCCTTCCACTTCTTCCCACTCGTACCCACTTCCACACACTTTTTCCCAGTCCTTTATACTTATTTCCATTTCACATTTGCAGTATATCCACGAAAAGGGCCTAATATAGTTATAGATATAAATAGCTTCATTATAAAGGCATAAGACTTTGTGAGATTGTCTTATCCATAAATTTTGCACGTCTCACTTATAGTTAACAACTAGCCTTTAAACCTATACTATGCACGATTTATTTACAAATTTTAGCTAAAATATTTTCAGAAATATTATATTTAATCTTATAATTTAAATTTTTAGAAATAATATATTAACATATCCGTAATTTATTTCCTTTTTTTTCATTGAAGTAGTTGAAAAGACACTATTTATTATGATGACTTTAAATCACATATTATTTAAATTTTTATTTTAAAATAAAATCTTAATAAATACTTCAGATGACACATGTCGCAACTGCAGCATTAGAACTCACTGATATATATAAAATCTTAATAAAATCTTAATTTTTAAGAAAGTTGAATATGGTCACTGTTAAGTTGGAAAAAAGAATAGATATGAATGTGTATCTACCATACATATATTCTGCAAAAACTGCATTTGGCAACCCACAAAATTATGGCCCCACCTAGATGGATGCACAGAATAGCAAAGAAACATCTGTGTTTTTCCTCAAATTAGATAGCAAAATTATGCAAAAAAAGCAGAGGCAATTTAGGCATGCATTTTTATATAAACCACAAACTTAAATTAGTCAACACCGAAAAAAGAATTGGTGGGGGAAATTTTGGAAGACCCAGGAAGTAAGGAAACTCAACTTTCTGAAAATGGGCATATTTTCTCTATTTACTTTTCTCCTGTTGCCAATTCTCCTGGGGGCTCTCTCTCATTTCTGCTCTGATTGTTTCTGCCACCGAAAACAAAAACCAAAACAAAAAGTGCGGCAGGACAATAACTTGATTAGCAAGGCAGCCAAGCCCCTCATCCTCCCCTACAAGTCTTTGCCTCGTTTGATCATTGAAGCTAAAGCATTAAGGTGATTTTCCTCCCCTTGGGTACATGTGAGAGACAATCATACTATCTTTCAATTTTTTAAGAGTCTAATAAATATTATAATTAGTCTGCAGATGTTAAAATTTACACATGTTACCTTATCATGATAGGTCTTTTGGAAGACTTCATACATTAAATGACAGCTTATAAATGCCCTAATAAGGTCTTTGACGTATCTTATTCTTGTTTCATGTCAATGTTTCATTTGAAGCCTTAAATTGCAATTTCAGAGAAAGAAACAAGAAAAAATGTTGATATTAGAGAGAGTGACAATTGAAAGATAAGAGTGATTGAAGCTATCTTATGAATATGTGCCACTTTCATCATTAGTAGACATAAATAAAATATTATTTCCATTAAGATTATCTGTCTTGTGACTCTTGTCCATGTATTTAATGTCAAAACAAATTTCGCTCTTTTTCTTTATGAGTCTGGTAATCTAAAACTTTTTTTTTTTTGAAAGGAAGTCTTAGACTCTTAGTAATGCATTACAAATGCTAAATCTTACATTAGGAAAATCTAAGATAAGATAATAATTTTGATTAACATATATACACAATTAAGCTGACAATTAATTGTAAACGATTATTGAAAATGTGAAACATTAGGAGGATGGCGATGGATGAAAAGCAAAATCAAAAGAGGATGGCACGCAAGCTGTCAATCCGACAAATAAACGTGGAGGAGGTTCAGACGAAGGCCCAAGAGCAAGCCCAATTCAGCTCAACGATATCAACGGGTCCATTACAAAGCCCATTAAGAAGCCCTTCATTGAAGAAGTCACTAAGTGGCAAGTTGAACTGTCTTTGTGCTCCGACTACCCATGCCGGGTCCTTTCGGTGTCGGCTCCACAGAAATGGGTCGAGCTTCCGCCGCATTTCGATCGGGTCAGATTTGAATGAGTTGGATGCTAAATCAAGTTTGACTGCCGCACCATTAGAAACAACTTAATTTAAATTTAAATTTTTAATTAATCAATCCAGTTAATTGGGATTTGAAGTAGGTGGCGGGAACTTTGTGTTAGATCCCTTGTGTAAAATTATTCATCATCATCATCATCATCATCATCATCAAGTGTGTACTTCTATTAATCTCTCTTGCTTTGTGTTGGCCTTTTCATGTCAAAGATCAATGTTGTTGGTGCAGCAAGTGAGATCTTTCGAGAAAATGTTGTAAATTGGTAATATGTAAACATAATTCAATCATATTGTTCATCGAGTATACTTCATTTTTCATCTGCTATTCATTTTTTTTCCATGATAATGTATATGAATGCATTACTTACCATTTTTAAGATTTTATAAGGGATGAAATTTCACTAGTTGAAAACTATAGTTTCAAGAGGCCAATTATTAATTTTAAAAAAAAACCTTCATTGACCTTATTGATAGAGTGGGAAATATGCTATGGGCATCTAAAACTAATAATGTTGTTGGGTGTATGTCCCAAATTCCTTAATCATTTCAAGCGAGGCTTTGTTTCTTGCAGAATTAGTTTGTTGATTTGAAATTTTTTTTTTTTTTTGATATCCTTTGGTAAGAATCATCTATATTATGGAAATTATATTGTTCATATATTTTTGGTTAAAGATCCTTTTCTTTGTGAAAGGTTATCATCTTATGGGTTTCTATATATAATAGGTTGTTTAACTTAGTTTGGTGAGGGCATCTAAAGTGTTGTTCAGGCCCCTGGTGGTAGTTTTGGTGTGATTGAGTTAGGTACCTCTTGGCACGTTTGGAATTCTTTGTAAGCAGTATATCCACTATTCTAGTTATGGTTGAGAAGGATTTTGTTTTTGTGTTTGAGAGTTTATGTGAGTTGCATTCTCTTTGGTTGATCTCTTCTATTGTTGAGATCATTCATTGTACTCTTTTTCATCTAGTGAATTCGTTGTGCACGTCGCTTCCTGTGGTTTTCCCATTTGGATTTTAATGTTGCTCTTTTTTTGCCATCCTATTTTGGTTTCTCTTAATTGCTCAATTTTATTCATAGCAAGTGGTATTAGAGCCAGATTCTAGCACTTGTACTATCAGAACTAGATTATGATCTTGGTTTTATCAAAGCTTTGATTATAGGATGGCTAACATTGCAAAATTTGATATTAATAAGTTTAATGGAAAAATCAATGTTAGTTTATGGATAGTTTAGATGGTGTCTATTCTTCTACTAAACAATTTGATTGCCCTTCGGAGTTCTTTGGGTGATGGTGTATCTCCATGCAATTGGTCCAACGTAGAGTTTGTTGGGTGTGTGTTTCAAATTCCTTATTCAGTCCAACTGCCCAAGCAGGGCTTTATTGCTTGGAGAATGAGTTTGGTGGAGTACGAAAATTGTTTTATTTCCTTTTATGGATATCCTTTTGCAATGATCTTCTATTTTATAAAAGTTACATTGTTTCTATATTTTGGGTTGAAAAACTTTTTATTTATGGAAGGTTATCTTCTTTTGGGTTTCCTGTATATGCTAGGTTGTTTAACCTAGTTTTGTGTTGGTGTTTGAGGTGTCGTTCAGCTGCTCATGTGTAATTTGTTGTGATTGAGTGAGGTGCCTCGGCACATTTGAAGGCCTTTGTCAGCAGTATATCTAGTATTTCAGTTGAACTTTAGAAGATGTTTTTTTTTTTTTTTGCAGAGTTTGTCTGAGTTATAATCTCTCTTTTGGTTATATGTTGTGTCGTTGACATTGTTCATTGTACTTGCTCTCATATAGTAGATTCATTATGCTCGTCACCGCCCATGATTTCTCCCATTTGGGTTTTCCATGTTAAATATTATCTCTTCCTATTTTATTATTGCTCTTGTCTTATCTTTCTCGATTATTTGTCATCATATTTTTCGTCTGTTTAGTCGCTCAATTGCATCTCTAACAATTATATCCAAGGTAGGGAGAATGTTATTTAAACTACTATTTCTGGCATGTACCATGCAATATTTTGAGCCTACCATTACTAAACTAGAAAATGAACTTTTTGAACTTGATTAAATCAATAAATCATCCTTTGGGGCGAGGGGCTAAAACTGAAAAAGGCTCGTCATTAGCATCTTCATCAAGGTTCCCCTCCCCCCTAAAAGTATCATGGCTAAGGTATGCAAAGCCCAGAACATTAGGAGACGAAGTTTTAAAAAGGCAAGTTTAGTTACCTAAGTTTTTATTAGCAAACTAATTGGAAAGTTAATTGCAATAAATTAATAATTTTTTGGTATAACAAGTGAAGAGCAGGTTTTTCATTTTATGAGGCATTTTTTTCTTACAAAGAAAAAAGGGACATACTCTTAGACATAAAAATGCATATTAGAAATCAAAATATATTTATCAACATAGGCTGATGCAAGTGATTTGACACTTATTCTCATGAATAAGGTCCTACTGCTCAAGTCTTATGGATAAAGAAAATCTATGTTGGGAGAGACATATCCCTTTATGGGTCAATAGTAGCTTGACTCTTAAAGAAACAAAGGCCTAAAGACCCAAAAACAAAATTAAGTAAAAATATGTTTTCAAAGGAATTCGACGGAAAGCAGAACTCTAGAGGTATTTTTTGATATTAAAAAAAAAAGACTTAGTATAAGTTAGAAAATAGTATAACTCCATTGAGGAGGTTTTCATATATTATGTATTTGTTGGCCCCAACTAAGCCAAGTCACCCTAATGGGGTGAATATGGTGACAAGAAATAATCACAAGTAAAGACTTAAACGTAATAAAAACCAGAAAAGAGCAAATCTTGAGCAAACAGATAAATGAGTTGAGCAGAGTAAGAGTGTAACAAAATGTAAAGCATGCATAGCATGTTCACAAGGCTCAGCCTTCAATTGGGCTACGTCCCCTTAAGGACCCTTCCTTCAAATCAACCAACTTGTACTTATCTGCTTCGAGATAATACAACTACAAGTATCCAACTAGGAATCTCGATGACACACACACTTCAAGATCTCTATTGAAGTGATTTCTCATAAGTCCTTACTTAGGAAGGGTCCTAGTCAACCCTCTTACTTACATGCAAGATTCTCCCAACTCTCTTGCTTCACAACGATTTTTCAATTATGTGTACAAAGATTATAATGATTTAACATTTTTTTCACTCAAGAGTGCAATAACACTAAGAATATTAGTTAAGGCTTTTGCGTTCATGTGTTGTGTACTCTTCTTCCTCAATTGACTCTTCAAGGAAACAAAGGCTTAGGCAATTTTGCCTTAAGAATATGAGGATGTCGGCAATGGTTTGAATAGAAGAGTTATAGATTCTAGTTCATTCTTGGAAGAGGTTGTGCATCATGAAGACATTGATAGCAATATGAGAAGATATGTCCGGAAACTTGGGATTGTAAATGGATTTGCAATTCCTTCCTAAATTGAGAAGCTTGAGTAATTAAGCTTTTTTCTCTATTTGTAGATGCTTTTCTTTGGATGATTGAAATATGTTGAAGAAAGTAACCATTGGATGATTCAAAATATTCTGTTGGTTGCTTCTTCCTAATGGCTACAAATTAGTTAAAAGGGTCTGACGTCTCCACTTTTTCGACAACTGCTCAATTAAGTCTTGGCATCTTATGGCTCATATAAGGGCTTTTTTAACCTTCATTTAATGTGTTAGCCATTGCGTTCCTAA
Source organism: Selenicereus undatus (assembly GCA_017589665.1). Classification (NCBI taxonomy): domain Eukaryota; kingdom Viridiplantae; phylum Streptophyta; class Magnoliopsida; order Caryophyllales; family Cactaceae; genus Selenicereus; species Selenicereus undatus. The sequence continues at coordinate 86,653,616 of JACYFF010031959.1, forward strand.
TTTGATAAGGTAAGCATTGGTGTTGACGTGTTCTATTTCGAGTAAGGTTGATTGCAGCTATGCCTTGGCATAAAGCCCTTTTCCTTCACTGATTTGGAAATCTTTTAAGTCGACTTTCTTTGTTTCCAATCTATGACCCACTATTATATTATGAAAACCGCAAAGTTAATCTTGCATCTTAGAGATTAAGGAATAAGTAATTTGCAAGATTATTAGGCAATTAAATTTGAAATAATTTAATTATCCATTTGAATCAAATGTAGTAATTCACAGCTTAAGAGTAAAATACGTAGCCAAATATTTTAAAAGTGACAAACAATTTTAGTATAGTAGTTTGTTCTATGATTACCCAACATAAAATTGCATATAATGTGAATTTGTACTGCATAGGTAAGTAAATTCCAGATTATCATAATAGGTCAGAGTACCATAAAATTCATTTCAAGATTAATCTATTTTGTGAAAATTCTATGACTATGAGAAGGGCCTATTTCTGACATATCTATTAATGTCCTTGGCGATGAGAGCTCAAGGTAGTTGAACTCTGTCGCTTTTGTCGCTAAAGCTTTAGATAGCTAATTGCCCAAGAGCTTGTGGTGTTAGTCACTTGCGAACATTTAGGCACATAAGAAGAGTTCAAGTAACTACATAAACATAATCAAGTGATCCTTTAGCTATAACAAATGTTCCTTGACATCAAAAAATGCAATACCATCTAAAGCACATCATCACATCACATTGAAAGGATTGTCCAATCTCTTCCTTTTTGATGAAATGCAACATTTGTCATCAAGCGTAATCAGTAAGCATGAGATATAATTTAAGAAGATAATCCTACTTAGATAAGAAACCAAAGCATAGACAGTTTAGCATATCTATGATTTTTGATCTTGTCAAACTAGCAGTATCTTAGTAGGGTCAACAATATTTAGGTAAGATGAATGTAGATCAATACTTGACCGCTACCGCAAGTGCATGCGTATTGTAATATAGATCAAGGTCGTTCCATAGAAGACTAGATTGGATTAGCAAGTTTTCCTTTAAAAGTTTGCTAAACGGAATAAAAAAAACTTGATTTAGATTTTATTGAACAATCTTAAACAACTAGGGACAAATTCAATGACTAAAACATCTAGGGGAAGCATCACCTAACGATGTGTCAATCTACAAATCTAACAGACACTTTTCTCCACGTTAATTGATTTCAATGGTCGATAATGTTAGAGAATTCATAACTTTCTTTTAAAATGGATTGAATTAACATGATCAAATCCATTACTAATTCGTATCAGGCCCTAATTGAATCTAGTTTAAGAATATCATTATATCAAGACCACACAATTCATAACACTTTCTCAAGTGATTATTAAACTAGGACTGGTCCAAATTCTCCAATGCCAATCTTCACCTTTCAGCACTTTGATCTAGCATCTAATATACATGCACGAAGTTGGTCAAAAATCTCATAATGGCAATCAAGACTGAAGGACTAGAATGAAACAACCAAGCAAGTATTCAAATGCACAAAGATCAAGCTAGCAAAATTAACAACATCAGTTTGACTTTACAACCCCTAGATTAAGAAATCTACTCACTCATTATTGAAATTAACGAAGTGAAAATCTCTAGTTCTTAATCTAAACTAACAAGAAGTTAAATGAAAAGAGAAGGAAAGAAAAGCTTATTCAAGTGGCCCGGTTGATGATCTTTCAATCCACCTCCAAAGCTTTTGAACGGTTGCTTGATCTTTGCTCCTTTTTTCTTCAACTCTCTTCTAATAGAGATTTTTGGAGAGAAGATGATGATAGATGATAGAATGGAATCTCAAGGAAGCAGTCAAAACAAGCTTTTATTGCAAAACCGAAGGCTGCAAACGTCCTCAAATGCTGGAACACCAAAAGCCATGAAGAAATCAACTGACTCAAGGAAGAGGGACCACTACGGCCTAATCATGGGGTCCATAATGGATCGTGCCGCCCACATGGATGGATTGTGGTGGCTATTGACCCAATTGCCCACTCTTTGTTCTTCCAGTTGTTGGTCCGGTTGCCCACAAGTCAAATATCAAACTAGATCACCCCTAAAGAATCACAAAGCACATCATGCAAGCATACGAAATTGATTCGCGCCAATTGGACCGGTAGAACCTTACTTTTGGGAAATGGGAATAACTCCCACTCATGTGTTTAAATTATAGCATAGGTTCACTCAAGACTCATCATTTCAAAGATGCAATCTACCACATGCTTGCCAAGACTCTCAGATTTTCCACCATTAAGACTGCAATGTGCTTATAACAATCAAGAGAACTTTACATGGGTTGTAGTGTAGGCTAGAAGGGTTAACGGAAAGAAGCGGACTAATAAATTTGGGCAATATAGAGCTATGTAGCCAAATGACTAGGGAGCAGCCAACAAGGCACCACGAAACCATGAAGTTTACTAATGCTCTAAACCCCAATAATACAATGAACATACTCCAATAAATCATGTAGGAAGTGAGTTGACAAAGAAAGAAACTCAAGCTATTTTCATGTCCAATGTTGATCACTTCTTCATTTTTTTCTAGTTTGTTTTCTTTTTTTTTTCAACCGAACTGTCCCCCTCAAGCCCCTTTTATTTTTTTTCTACTTTTTTTAGGAAATGAAATGAAATTTTCAATCATTGGAAGTCATAAGGTCACGAATTATCAACTCATAACCTAATGCATATATGTACAATCCCAAAAAAGGAAAATAAAACTAAATGCTCAATATCATCAATCCCTTAATAAACCAATATACCAAAGCCACTATTATCTCAATTACCCCCAAAACAACCCATTACATAGATGAAGTGCCTTTTCATATACTTGGCGTAAAGATAAGAACATGTGTTTGGCTAAGGGTTAATATGAAGGGATCACAACAACAAAAAGATTATAGCTCCAATGGGCTAGCAAAGGGGATATACATGTAACACAAGGGTAGACTATTTGGTAATATGGTTAAAATAATTAGAAAGAATGCCTCTATTATATCATCCACTATACACATACTAATGTGGTTTTGAACAAGAATTTAGACAAGTTCTAGAGATACAACATTAAAGAGTCACACAGATGAAAGAGCATGAGACTAAACATGACGAATGCGTATAAATAAGGCTCAAAGTCTCACAGGACATCTACTAAAGTCTCATTTAGCTCATAAAATGATTCTCATGCACAAACATTAGTGCCAAGGATTCCAAGGTTCCCTATTAAGACAAGAGCAGAAATAAGAAATATTTATAAAACCTTAAAAAATTTTCACACCAAAGGGGCCACACATCAAAAATTACTCAAGCTCATGCAAACTATTTTGCCCAGCGAAAGCATCGTTGGAGGGTTTTTTTTTTTTCAATTTTTTTCAATTTTTTTTCAATTTTCTTTTTCAAATACAGCCCAAATGCAAACCTAAACCTGACCTAAATGCATTGCTAGTGCAATGTAACAAAACATGCCTAAACTAAGATGCAACCCATGCAAAAATATCCCTCCCCCATGCTTAGACAATACATTGCCCTCAATATAAATATATAAGGCATGAAAAGACCAAGGGGATTAGGATCATGCAAAAACACACACCAAAAAGAAAAACCAAGAAAGAAAAACAAAGAGAAAATAAAAAGAACCTTAAGATGCCTCCCAAGCAGCACTTCTTTTAGGTCTACACTGATAATCCCTTTGCTAGGGGGAAAACCGGTGAGGAAGGCAACTTCTGAGCTCTTATCCTGCCATTGTCACGAATGTCAAACTCAAAATCTTGCAAAAGAAGGAACCACCTCAAGTAGATGGGATGGAGGTCCATCTTCGGTGTCAAATAATGCCAAATAACGTAGTCCACATATAAAATTATCCTGTAGTGGACACCATCAGATAGGTCAGTACTAAACTTGACCCCCAAATCAAAGTCATACTCAACTCCGTCCAAAGGGGGCATAGACATCAACACTCATGCAAACCTGCAGTAATCACTCAAATAACCATCATTAAAAGCATAGGGCTTGTCACTAGCTATGCTAGGTAGCAAATTGGCAACCAAATCCACCTTAGCATAATCAAGTGCAATACCCCCAATAGACGCATAGTCAAGCAAAATGAGGATCATTAGGGTATAAATCATCAGACTTCACAATCTCATCATAAAGAGCCATATCACATCCACAAAAAGCAAATGAAGAGGAACAAGAGTCTTGGTCCTTAAACAAACCAAATTCATCATGGTACTCTCCCACATCAAATGTCAATATCCCCGCTTAACATCTATGTTACAACCTGTAGCGGTCAAGAAAGGCCTCCCAAGAATTATTTAGACGCGGGCATCTTCAGCCACATCAAGGATTACAAAGTCCACATGTAGATAAAAATCACCCACCCTGATGGGAACATCCTCCAAAATACTCAAAGGGTACTTCATAGAACGATCCGCTAATTAAAGTGAAATAGTGGTGGGTCTCAACTCCCCTAGGTCAAGCCTCTTGAAAATGGAATAGGGTATTAAAATCACACTTGAACCAAGGTCACATAAAACCTTATCAATGCTCATATTTCCAATCAAGCAAGGGATAAAGAAGCTACCAGGGTCCTCAAGATTTGCAGGAAGCTTGTTTAGAACCACAACACTACACTCCTCACCTAAAGCTATTACCTCATGCTTATTAATCTTCCTCCTTTTAGAGAGGGTTACTTTGAAAAACTTGTCATAAAAGGCATTTGAGACAAAGCATCAATGAAAGGAACATTCATATGGAATTTTTTTAAGCACATCAAGAAACCTCCCAAATTGAGCATTAGGGTTGGCCTTAGCAAATCTTTGTGGAAAAGGCAGTTGAGGCATGTAAGGCTTCAAGAAGGAAGCTTAGGTTCCTTAGACCTCTCACTCACTTTCTTCTCTTGGGGTTCATCCTCACTAAGCAAAACTGAATCACTCTCATCGTGGTTCTTTTCACCATCCTCCTCAACTCTAGCACACTTAGTACCCTCTAATTGTTTGTCACTTTTCAAGACAATACAATTGCAATACACTTAAGGGTTAGGCTCAGGCTTGCTATGTAATCTTCCCAAATGTACTAAAGAAGAGCTAGCTTATTGGGCAAGTTGAGCTTCTAACATCTTATTATGAGTAGTAAGTACATCAACCTTAGAGGCTAATTACTTTATGTAACCATTTTGCTTTTTTTGCATCAAAAGCATACTCTCCATCATGGCCTCTAAGTTAGAGTTTTGTGGAGCTTGTGAAGAGAAGCTAGGTCTTTAAAAATTGGGATGCGAGGGCCTAGCATTGGCTTAGGAAAAGGGGAGAGGGTGTCACTCCTATAGGACAACTTGGGATGATTCTTCTAACTAGGATTGAAGGTGTTAGAATATGAGTTATTGTTCAACCTAGGTTGGAAGTTATTGATATATGTAACTTGGTTACTAGAGAATTGGGCAAAAAGACTCCCAACGTGACAACTCAAAGTTATGTGGTCAAAAGATCCACAATTATAACAACGAGGGGAGGGGCACATGCATTCGCCACTTTAACATTTAAATGATCAAGTATTTGAGTCATGACATCCATTTTACCAGGATGCAAAGTCAAAGTATCAACATCAAATTTATCTTCGGCCTTCTTGGAAGGAGGGCTCTCATTGGACTATTGGGAATTATTGAGTGCCATCTTCTTAATGAGGTTGTATGCTTCCGCCTCCGACTTGTTCATCAATGTGCCTCCCACCGTAGCATCAATCATGGACTTCGTGGCTTTCGTAACACCATTGTAGAATGCTTGCACTATCGTCCATTTTTTAAGACCATGATGTGGGCACAACCTAAAAAGGTCATTGAACTGCTCCAATGCTTCATATAGCGACTCATCATCCAATTGAGCAAATGATGTCATTTGATTTCTTAAGCTCGTCTTCTTGCTAGGAGGGAAGAACTTAGAGAGAAACGCCTTGGTGAGCTCATCCCAAGTGGTGTTGGATCCCGATGATAAAGAGTAAAGTCATGCCCTTGCTTTGTCCCTAAAAGGTAAGGGAAATAAATGAAGGCAGATCACATCACTAGAGGCCCTATTGATCTTCAACGTATCACACACCTCTAAGAAAACCAAAAGGTGCAAACTGGGGTCCTCTATGGGGGTGTCGCTACATTGTGATTGTTGCACTATTGAAATAAGGGTGGGCTTAAGCTCGAAATTATTGGCGGTCATGGGCGGCCTAGTAATGCTTGGGTGAAGTTGTTAACTCCCGAAGTAACATAATCCCGAAGGGTCCTTCTTTGCTCACCTTCACCTGCCATCCTAGGTATAGGGTTAGCTGCTTCTTGCTGCTCTTGCAAATTTCATTTCTTCTTTAGTATATGAAAAGTTCACTCGATCTCGGGGTCAAACTCAAAGGGTGCTCCAGGATCGAGGCACTTGTGCATGAAAAGGAAGCAAAACCACGACACGCTAGAAAGAGTAAAATGGAAAATAAAAAGAAAAGATGAGAAGAGAACAATGCTTAGTCAAACACTATAAGGGAAACTCAATATCCAAATCTAGTCCCCGTGATGGCGTCAGAAACTTGATCGATGCCGCAAGTGCACGGACATTGTAATATAGATCAAGATCGTTCCCTTGAAGACTAGATTGAATTACCAAGTTTTCCTTTAAAACTTTGTTGAGCGGAATTAAAGAAAAACTTGATTTGGATATTATCTAACAATTGTTAAAGAACTAGGGAAAAATTCAATGACTAAAAACATCTAGAGGAAACATCACCTAATGATGTTTCGATCTACAAGTCTAACAAACACTTTTCTCAACGCCGATTGATTTCAATGGTTGATAATGTTAGAGAATTCACAACTTTCCTCCAAAATGGATTGAATTAACTTGATCAAATCAATTACTAATTCATATTAGGTCTTAACATGGAATTGGTTCATTGACTGTAGAAAGGATATTAACAAATGCAATCAGTAAAATACTTTAGTTTTGTTTATCATGAGCCAGTCAACTAGTGGATTGAGTAATATACTAAATGGTACAGATGGAATCTATCTATTTTTGTCTTTGCTATTTTGAGTTGATTTTTATATCCATCTGATAAGTAATATGACGTGGGTGATTGATTCACTCTTTGCTGTCCTGAGTTGCATAACCAAGTTGTTCATACGTGAATAACTTTAAAATTAGCAAAACCATTTTCTATGTACAATCCAAGCATAGTTCAATGTAGAATTTATCTATTTATTTTTGTAGCCAAGTGTTGTATGATGATACGTACTATGTGGCTACAAGACGTGTGCTTTCAAATCTTGCTGGGGATAATCACGTTGACAAAACCGTCATCAATATTTGGGCGCATATACTGAATGTACGTGAGCAGTACAGAGATCGATTTGGCGTTCATCGGGTTTTCTTTACAAGTGAAGCATTTGTAAGTCAATTAAAAAGATTCTTATATAACATTTTCATATGAATATATATGCTTTTACATATGAACGATTAGTCAAGTAAATTTATTTTTTTTTTGGTTTTGCCTTGAAGGATCTATACATCAAGACAAAAGATGAAGCCCAAGCAAAAGCTGCATTCTTTCATAGGTTGAATGAGGAGCTGTCATTGACTTTGCATGTCAAATTCAACGAAGTTGACTTGGTAAAATTTACTCAAATGTATTACTTTTAAATGTATTTTTTTGTAATTGTTTTTGCTGGTAGCTATTATTTGGAAATTAGGTTATCACCATGATGGGTATGTTATTCTACATTGAGAAAAAAAACTTTATGTTGGGTTTTCAGGTGTTTTTCCATTGTGTACACAAGAAAAGACATTGTTCTTTGCTTTAATTTCAAGGACAAAACTATGGATATAATAGACCATAAGAAAAAAAAAGCCAAAGGATAGTTGCCTATACGAGTTCTTCATAAATCATTTGGTTAGGTTACACATTGTTGTTTTGTTTTATTATTTTTCAAATGAAGCATATAATGATACTATTTTTTTAAAAATCATATGCAAACTAAGCAAAGTACACTTTTGGGAGAATATCTTGTCAAGGAATGGAGTGACGATAGGAGAGGGACTTCCATTCAACAGTTTCAAGAAAGACACATAGATATGCCTTGGAAAATCGACAGTTCCAAACAAGATCACAATGGAGGTATTTATGTTATGAGACATATGGAGGAATACAAAGGTTTGGCAGCCCGTTGGGACGTTGGATTGAGGAAGAATGAGGTTAGCATGCTGCAGGCTTTCTCATTTAAAAGTGTTTGATCTTCCATTACCTATTGTCATCATTATTAAATGAGAGAGAATCAATTGGTAATATTCCCGGAGGGGGGGGCTTAGCTCAAATGCATGGATATTGGATACTGTTTTGAGTTCTAAGTTCTCTGTGTTAGCATCGCATGTTGTCACTATCCGTTTGCCTACCCTTTTGGGTTGGGTCACTTGGGTGAGATGCAATACTGCTATTGTATGTGGTAGAGAATGGTATGCAATGTAATAGTATTGTATATTTGCATTGTGTTGGCAGACACAACCTCCTTTTCTTCTATTATTTTTTGGGTTGGCTATTCATATTTTGTTGTTGAGTAAAATTAGCGCCCACAATAGATTGTAAAAAGTACATTTGGTGTTTAGAGTAATGCCATATATGTTTAGAGTTGATTCAGTTGGTAGAGGTGATTCACCTGGTAGGGGTGCTGTCCTAGTTTGGTGTCAAATTGAAACTAAAATGGATTTATTTTGATTACAGGATTTTCATTGAGGATATTATATAAATTTTCATTAATGGTTTTCCCCTCTCCCCAAAAATAAAAAAATGCATCTAATTGATATCAATTGTTCGGGAATTATGTTTTCTTGTTCCTCTTTTCTTTTCAAATTTTTTTTTCCCAAAAAGAATTGATAAAATTTGTTTATGTATAGCAACTCGATGTCAGGTCGTTATCTATTGTTTATGCTTATCTTATGAGGTTCTAATACAAGTTAATGGATCCTCTTGCTGCCCCCTCTCCCCCTTCCCCACCCCTTCTAATCTTAGGTTGTGGGAATTCATAAATTAAGGGTGCAATACTGCCACAAGATCGTCACATCATCTACCAATGTCATTGCTCCAGCTGTGAAGAACATGGTAGTTGTCCATGAAACTACAAAGCTCAAAAGTTCAAGGAAGTAGTGGTAAGTTCTAGGATACTGCTGCTTATGTTTGGCTATTCAGTTTGAAACTAATGGATGTATGCCATGAACGTAGTAGCTTAATGAATTCTACCTATACGAGGAATCCATCAATATATTTTATTGCCTTGCTAAACTAGAAGACAGTCCAGAAGGACTTTATGGTAAACTTATTGTGCCTATTCCTTGGTTTGATGTAACATGACAATGCGTTTATCATTAGAAGAATACTACAGCGAAATTACCGCTTTTTTTTTATTGTTTATCATTATTTCTTTGTTGTTTGCTAACTAGACATTAGTCTAAACCACATGATAATTTGTCAGTACAGGGTAATCTGTCCATCTTAACACAGCGTTTTCATCTATAATGAACTGATCCGGTCTAACCTGCTAGACAAAGGAGTCTTAACCTTTTACGAACCAGGCCTCAATTGGTGTGATCTGATCCGACCTGATTGTACTAAGGATGATCAACATTATCATACCCAGAATAAAGAGAATGAAAGGATTCAGATACATTTGTTCAAGCCTAAGGATTACGCAACTTCTTCACAATGTCATCTTTTAGATAATGCACTCTGCATCTTATTGGGAATTTGGGATTAATGATGCAGTTGAATTTAACAATATTAGGTGAAGGGTTAGAGTCCCAGCCGTGCTATTTTCAGAACTCTATGACTGTTGTTAGAAGACCCAGAACCTCTGCCGGTACACATTAATCTGTCCAGCTTAACACAACTTTTGATCTATAATTATGTTAGGCTCTCTCTATTTTTGTTCTGTGCAACTTTTAAGCCTGATCTGCATGGTGGTGATTGTTGGTATTATTATGTGCAAATTAAGAGTCTGAATTTTCTGTCTCTCGGAACTGACAGCAATTGTATTTGATGTTCCTGGTCAACATTAGGAGATGATTCTAACTTCTGGGAAAAAAAGATGTGAGCAGGTTTTGTGAGAGACTTTGTTCCTAGTGGGCTTGCCTGTCTGATGATTGAACCACCAGAGACTCAGATTGTGAAGTTGTTCCTGCTGAAGACGTTGTTCCTAGTTGGCTTGGGGAGATGAAGGGTCAGTTGGAGGAGCATTTATATAATTAGTTTAATTTCTTTTTTGGTATGTACATGACTAAATAGAAACCTTCTCTTAGAAAGTAAATTTTCACGTTTACATAATTGTAAGACACACTCTTGTTACATATTTTTCAATTACTGTTTGGACAATGGAACAACTTAGGAATTGTAGCCAACCAATATACAGGCAGGATTGTCTCAAGTTTTTTCTCAATTTGATCTCTGCTATGGACTCGGATTTTGAAAAGGAGGGAGAAACTAAAGAGACTTATTGACTCTGGAACTCAAGTACTCAAACTGCCCTGATGAAGTTCAAACTTGTAGCCTCCTTATTAGCAGCTTGAACAGATTTGAACCACCGGAAAGCCTGCACAAGAAACGTTGCATTGGTTGATTGATAAATGTTATTGCAGTTTCACTTCTTCATGAAGCATAAAAAAAAACTTGAATACATACAGAAACACATTTACGACACTGAAAATAAGCTTAGTGCAACAGAGAGGACAAACATAGATAACCATACCGAGGTCAGAATTCCAGTGAATGCGTAAAACCCCAGCAAAGGAGCACAGAATATGCTATATGAGTTCAAAACTCCAAAAATAGGTTTCTGATATGCATACTCAAATATTAAACTATTGCAGCTAACACATGGAATTTCAGAGACTTTTCATAGATATAAAAGTAGTTGCCTTTGCTCCTGCTTCCTTTGTAATGTAAATCCAGGACTATATTTACACCGCCTTCAATGAATCTTTGGTGAAGGGTACGTCTTTATTAAATGTTCACTATTTAAAGTTTAAGTATTCGGTTTTTTATATTTTAAGCGTTCACTTGCTAAACACTAACTTTATAAAATTTCAATGTTCATCTATATGTCTATTTTCTAAAGATACAAGGAACCTATTTACTGGTAGGAAATAAGCATTCACCATGACCAATAACACTGGAAAAAAAAAGACAAATGCTAGTTAACCAATTCAAGTATAAGAGATCATAAATTAAATGTAAATAGATTACAAATGCCCAAGTCTTCAAAATCCTAAAACAACTCTATGAAATTATCTAAATTTCCAAGCTAATTGACCAATTTCGGTATAAGAGATCATAAATCTAAAGAGATTACAAATGCCCATATATTTGTACAAGCTCTGTGCATGAACATTGCAATCAGACCCTTTTTCACCCCTTTTCATCATGGAGCTAAAATGAATATGCTGTCAGCCCTAGTGCCTAATGGCCAGAGAAGAAAGTGCAGAAAATTCCACATTATTCAAAAATGCAAAGCTGCATGAGGAATCTACAAAACCAAATATCTTGAAGTGCAGTGCTTCAAAACCATAACGTTGCTACACGATCAGAAGATCTTTTCCTAAGTGAACAATGAACACCCTTCATGACAAATCCATAAGATGATAGGGAAACTCAGCAATAACTTCAACAAGAAATTAAAGGAGAATCTCTAAAATACAAATAAACTAAACATTCAGAATCTATAAATCTGATGCCCTTTACAAAAGGGGGCAAAGCAGACATCATACAGTACAAATATCCTGTTCACACTTAGTGATGAAAGGGAGCAAACTACTGGTCATTCGAGGGAATGTTTGACATCCCTTTTCTTATGTAATATAATCACAGCATGAGATCTCTCGATTGTCACAGGATAGAGTTGGTTGCCTAAAAAGTCCTGCCTTGCATTCAGTCATGCTGCAGATCTTTCTTATGGTCAGGACTCATCATGCTCACATTAGATGCATGTCTCCAGCACAAATGCACTTCTTCTTTGGTGTCAACCATTGGCAGATTACTTGTGAATTGTGATGCAAGCTGTGATGTATATAGGCACAGGAAAAAGATCTTTTGCAATGGATTTGCATTGGAAACAATTACACATAATCAAAACCGTTTAATCTAAGATCTTTGCCTCCAAAAATCTTATTTTTCTGGTTTGTAGGCTATATAATGAAGTTCCTTTCTCACCCACCATTTCCTCCAACCAACCATTGCCAAGACACAAAGTATGCAAAACAGAGTTTGCTATAGGGAGACCCCGCAAAAATGCAAAATGGGTTATATGTAGAAGTTCAATCAAAATATCAGTCAATTGTTCTTTTAGGTGATTATCAAGTCTTACCACCAAAGTTTCAAAGGAAAAACCTCATATTTCTTACAAACATTTTAGACGTTCATTCTCCAACACATAATCGCTAGTACGAATCCACACTGATGTCTGATCTTCAATCATTCATAACCGTAAACAAAATAAGGGTAAGCCATACATAACAAAACACATCAGTAAACAACTATTCAGGGCTCTCCATTATAGTGATTTGGAACAGAATTAGCTACATAGCTTTCCCTATCAGCGACAAAGGTAAAAAACCAAAAACCAAGTTCTGCAGAAAGGGGGCATAAAATGGGGTTGGCACCAATGGCTGAGCAAAGCGCATTCTACCTGAAGAAACACAATTAAACACGATTCAATTACACGAACCCTAAACACACATGATTGACAATTTGAAAACAAGTGAAAGAAAATACAAAAAGAATAAAATCTTAGAAAAAGAATCAATATTTTTAAAGTGAAAAACATGTCAAACCAAAAATCGGTATACATACTTTTGACATAGTGCACTAGTTCCTCTTCTCAGGACAATTTTTATTGTCATGAGAGGTAACTTGTTCGCAGTAGTGGCACATCCGTGCATGCGTTTGCTGCTCAATTGCTTTCTCAACTCCTGTCTTCATTCTCTTGGCTCTTCCCTTTGTGACAGAAATTGGAGGGGGTTGTATTTCAACTATATCTGGCACCGTACACCCAAAATATGTCTGAAGATCTGTAGATGCATTACTCATGGAACCACCACCAACCACTTCTTCAAGCTTCTGTTGAATTGATTCAGCTGCATTTATCACATATTGCAACTTATCTACATCCCGCCCTGCCAAATCCATGCACTTATACAACCGTGACCAGGCATAAGAAATCATCCTATTTTGCTGCCCCACTTGTGCATAGCTTGTGGACACAATTGTGTCAAGCTCAAAGATAGGTTTCTTGGCCGCTAGTTTTGTCCATCTATCAACTTTAAAGCATGCAGGAATCTCTTTTAATGACTTTAACACAAGCAAAATATGAGCACAAGGAATCCCTTCAGATTGAAAGAAGCAGCATGTGCATGTGGCATCCTGGGATTCCTTGTTATACAAAAAATATCTATGTCTCTAATGCCTTTTATCCTCTATTTTGTAACTGCTGTCACCCTCTACAGTGCTAACGCTTAATATCTCACAATTAAACAATGCATCACATAACTGGTCGCAAAAGATGTAGAAGTTAGTATTTGTGTACATGACCCTCCCATGTTTTTCTATGTCCAAAGGTGTCTTCAGCTCAGGCAGGGAGATTAAGGATGCATTTTCAACCTTAATTTCTCGACGCCGCTGAGACTCAAGGGCATGCACAAACCTAACCCAAAACTCCACCAAACTCAATATTAGAGTTGTCAAGTTCCCAAACATAGCATTTTGACTCTTGGAACCTGACGTAGTCCTCATAATGCCCCCTAAGAAATCCTCCTTGAAATAAACTTGTACCCAATCCTCTCGAATGTCATATATATGTTTCAACCAATCATTACTGCCCAAGTTGAAATCAACTAGCATATTTGCCCACTTTTCTTGAAACTCCTCCGGGGTATCAGATACCCAAACACATAGCTTGATCCGCCCTAGGAAATCTTCACAGCCATTCAATAAGTGACCCACTTTCTCAAGCAACTTTCTTATAATATGCCATATACAGTACCTATGGGTGCACCCCTCAAACACAGAGTGTACCCCTTGCCTAATTGCTGGATCCTAATCAGTAATTATGGCTTTTGGCTTGTTTCCCCCAATTGCATCAATGAAACACTAGAATAGCCACTTGAAAGACTCAACCTTTTCATCTCGTGTCAACCCCGCACCAAAGCAAGTGAGTTGGCGATGATGGTTGATGCCCGTAAACAGAGCAAACACCATGCCATACCTATTAGTCTTATGCTTTGTGTCAAAAGATAACAAGTTCCCAAACAACGCATAGGACCTCCTACACAAGGAATCACACCAGAAGACATTCTTGAGCCTATTCTCCTCATCAAGCTCATGAGCATAATAAAAGCCATTATCAACTTCTTTTCTTTTCTTTAAGATATCTACAAACATGTGAGCATCTAAATCTTTGATCATTGCCTTTAAATCCCTCTTGTAATTCTTGAAATCTTGCTGGTCACATCCCACATATTCATAGCCCCCAACTTGCTCTTTCAGGAGATGATAAACCTTTGAAACCCCAACATTTGCTCTCCCATATTTACAAATAAAGTCCTTGTGAATAGAACTAATTTTCCTAGAAGATCATAGGAACTGTCTTCAGCTTGAGGTGACTAGAGGATGCACATGGCTTGCATGAAAAGTACACACTTCAAACTGACCATAATTCATAGAGCTCACAACCATACATGCATTGCATCCTTCTCTAGTCTCAACCCATCTCCGTTTAACCCTTTTTTCCTCAACATTCTCTCTTGCTCTAAATATTGCATTAGCTAAGGCAACTGCACTTTGGGGTGGAGTTTTACGAGGCTCCCTATACCCTTGTTTTGAACAAACAAAGACCTTCCAAATCTTCCCTGACTTATTCTTTGTGGTGGAAGACTTCCGAACACTAAACCCCACACAATTGGCATATCTCTTGTAAAATGGTAGAGCGTCCTCAATGTTTTTAAACCTCATTTTCAACTTAGGTATAAAGGGCGCTTCCTCACAAACTAGAACCCACTTCCCTCCAGCATCAATGGATGAATTGGTCAGCACCGGTGTCAAATCATTCGAATCTATTTTTTATCAAAAAAACACAACAATCAACATCACTAGACATGTAATGCCACACATCATTATAACCAAATACAATAGTAAGCGAAAAACATGGTTTGTTGTATGAATGCATCCTAAAACTACAACTTTTTAGCATCAATTCACCATAGCATACAAAAAGCCAACAATAGCACCACATACTTCCCAAAATGACAACAAGCAAGTTGAAACAAAAAAAGAAAATATGTATAGGTAACATTACAAGATGTTCTTGTGCTCTCTACCACACAAGGATCACTTTGCAAGTGATCAGGCTCGGAATGCTGAGAATGTTGGTCTTTGTCACCAATACTTTGATCATCAACATTACCACCTATGGGAATAGTTTGTGAAGTGGACATCTCACTGCACGAATGTTATCAAAGGTATCATCATCCAAAAAACAAAGACGGACATAAAACAAAACCTCAACACTAAAATTTGCCAACGCAATTGTATAAATTAATTAAAATATAGATGCAAAGTTCGGTAAAAACTCCATCACTTAATTCACATGAATGAACCTACAAGGCATCAACCTCGTTCACTTTTAAGAAACGTACATGTTCACCACGATGAATAGCCAAGTTCACTAAAATATATGTGCAAGTTCACTAAAGTACACGTATAAGTT
>JACYFF010031959.1:86674398-86697138 GCA_017589665.1 Selenicereus undatus
GTTTAATACGATAACAGTACTACTTAAATGCATGATACATGGCTATTGTTGGTATTATTGCTTGTAACTATTTTGGCTTTTAAGGAGTTGAGGAACACTCACTGAGTATGTGGTGGCTCACTCCAATTCTTTTCCCCTTTTTCCCCAAGTGATGATTAAACAAGCGTGTTTACTACCTGGCGTAGACTCCCAAGTAATTGCCTGAAAAGTCTTTTGAGAAACTGCATTTTGTCGAGCTGCCTGTCTTCTTCTTTTGGTTGAAACAAAGTGTCATGTAAGCATGTAGTTGGTTTTAGGTCGTGCCTCGAACTTTGTCAATGATTTGAACATATGTTGTGTAATGGCATAAGCCACAACCTCGGGTGTGTGACTCGTGGGGAAACTCCTAATTCCTTTTAAACTTTGTTATAATAACATCAGGTACCCCTTAAGTTCAAAACTTTTACAAATATTACAAATATAGGAAGAACCCTTGCGGTTTCGTTCCAGGATTCCCTAACTAGCTTAAAGTTAGGTTGAATTTCTAAGAAGTGCCCAGTTGCATCAGCCTTAGGGGTCTCCCTTGGGAGACCTTGGCGGTGTGATGCCTCTCGGGGGTTGAGGGATGTTATATTGCGTGGTATTAGAGCCATAGGTTGCATATAAATCTATATGTGACATTAGGAGTCTTGATAGGTGAAAAGCGTGCTTTAAAGTGCTTACATGAAGTTATTGCATATTTGTATTGCATATTTGTGTGCACATACTAGCTGTATAGCCTAGGACACTTATGCATACATGTGCTTGCTAGCCTTATACCTAACCCGGTATGGTGATGTAGGATGGTGTTCCACATTGTCGACTTCGTGTACTTGCCTTTCTGGTGGGTCGCATGGAACGCGATTATCTTTTAGGTAGCTTTAGTAAGGCATAACCAATGGGGGCCCTTCCGGGTCACCTAAAACCACTGGGTTGTAAAGTTCATCCGAGAAATACTCGTCACATGAAGGTGAATAGAGGTTTCCATCACCCTCTGCCAGTTTATCGTGCACATGGGATCCTACACCCCGTTCACCTACAGAGGCTTGGTGGAATTCTTAATACTGGCAAAAGAACAAGTGGACTTCGTAGGAGATACCCCCTAGGAAATGAGCATTACCGCCAGTCAGCTGGTCAACACAACCCTAATTGCTCCCGCTGAGGAACAACATCTCTCAATCACAATAGTTAAGAGAAACCAAGTTGAATACCACCAGATGAGACTTCTGTTCGCAAAAAACCCTTAGGCATAGCGATACAAGCAAGTAGCCACGATGTGGATATGTTAGATAGACTCCTTTGGAGCACACTATCTCTGTAGCTGGCAGGCTACAATGCTCAGGATGAGGGAACTAGTGGATGAGGAGCTCGATGTGGAATACTCCCCTAACTATTAGACTGTGGGAACTACTAGCCCCCGACAAATCTGAAGACTCGAACGAGCCAATGATTGACTACCCACTTGAGGATGATTCCTCAGATGATGAGTAGAATAGGGCATGAACAGAGTTTCACTATTGTATGTACTGTATCCGAATAAGCCGTAACTAGCTGTTTTCCGTGTTTTTTTCTAGATGTCAATGTACCGGGAGGTCCTAGGTAACTTCCAAGTCTAGTGTTTCCTTTGAATGAATGAATGTGTTGGGGTGTTTACCCCAATGTTTCGTGAATCTGTGAACGTGTGCCTTTAGTAAGGGTAAGGTGTACTTATGCGACCCTGAGTAAGATCTCACCAATGTGTTAAACTATAAATTTTATTTAATATCATACTATGTCTTTGAATGGCTTCATCAAACCTATCTTAATGCAAAAAACTAGGCAACTTTACATAAACAGGTGGGTAGACAATGCCTCCTCGAAGAGAACCAGTGATGGAACCAACCACCATGGACATGATATGCTAATTCAACACACTGAAACCACCTCTACGCACATGTTTTATTTGATTTGGATGCCACACATTCTTTTGAAAATCCTGTTTTTGCAAAGAAGCTCGCCAGCAAGCCTCACGAGATGGATGTCCAACTATATGTAACCACTCCCCTAGGATCTACCCATCACACTGATGTTGTTTTCAAAGACTGTGCTATTAATTTGGAAGGGAGAATCCTCCCCGTAGATCTAGTACAACTAGGTATACAAGGTTGGGATGTTATCCTTGGGATGGACTGGTTAACTAAGCATAAAGTAACCATTGATTGTGAAAAGATGTTAGTCACCTTCTCGACCCCTGAGGGAGAAAGGATGACCTTTAAGGGAAGTAGGCACCAAGTGACCACCCCAACTATATATATGCCATGCAAGCGTTCAGGATGCTGAAGAAAGGATGTCAAAGTTATCTATGCGCAATTGAGGCAGCAGAACAAAAAGACCCAGACTTGAATGAAATTCCGATAGTAAGAGAGTTCCCCCATGTATTCCAAGAGGTACCAGGGTTAATCCCCCAATTGAGAGATCGAATTTACCATTAAGCTTGTGCCAGGAACTATCCCAATATCAAAGGCACCTTATCGAATGACACCTTCTGAACTAGTAGAGTTAAAAACCCAGTTACAAGAGTTACTAGACAATGGGTAATTCAGCCTAGTTTCTCACCCTGGGGAGCACCAGTATTCTTTGTGAAGAAGAAAGATGGGAGTTGAGGTTGTGTATTGATTGTCGGGAGCTAAACAAGATGACAGTCAAGAACAAGTACCCACTCCCTAGAATTGATGACCTGTTTGACCAACTAGCCGGTTCTGCAGTGTTCTCAAAGATCGATTTGAGATTCGGGTACCATCAGTTAAAGATTAAGAAAGAAGACATACCCAAAACTGCCTTCCGAACTCGATATGGCCATTATGAGTTCTTAGTGTTACCGTTTGGGTTAACTAATGCCCCTACCTTCTTCATGGATTTGATGAACAGGGTCTTTAAACCCTTCCTCAACAAGTTCGTAGTTGTATTCATTGATGATATCCCAGTACACTATAAGACCAAGGAAGAACATGCGGACCACTAACAAATAGTGTTGAAAACACTAGAAGAACACAAACTATATGTGATCAACTAACACCGCAAGCACACGGGTAGCCATAGTATAGATAAAGATATCGTTCATCAGGGACTCATATAACTTATCGAGTCTAATCTGTCAAAATGTGCTAAGTAAAATTTTAATTCAATGGGTTCGATTTAGCAACTTCTAATTCACTATTCTGAATCAATCAAAGAGAAAATATGTCTAGTAATTCGTAGTTATGAAAGAGTATTGGATCAAAACGAATAACATGTGCTTTTCTCTAATCGATTAATCTCAAGGAATTGCAATCTATCCAGAAATTTGATATATTCTTTCGAAATCAATCAAATTTGCGTAAACTAAGCAAAATTCGTTCTTTCAAACTAATTTACCGTAATTCAAGTTTAATATTTTTGATTACTCGCTAGTCCTCATGACATACAAATCTCTCTTTCGAGATGACTGAACGCTAGGTTTAATCAAGCAGTCCAACAAACAAATGTCACCTGTCAGTTTTTCATTCGTTTGTTTCAAGTGAGCAAGCAAATTTTAGCCAAAAATCCACTCACAACATATCAAACACTTGACAGAACGAAATCAAACTAATCATGAAATAAACACAATTCTTCAAATTAAAACATGATCCAACTACACTTCCACAAACTAATCTGAGAGAAAGGCTTGACCGAGATGGCCTTCAACCAAGGGCTTCAAACCGCCTCAAAAACCAAACACATACACTCAAGATTTCTCACCAAAACTAAAAATCAAACCAGAAACAAAATTTGAGAAAGAAAGAAACTAGGCTAAAACTCTAATCTAATGTTTTTGTATTGCTCTAGGATTGCTTTTCACTGCTGCAGGACGAAACTATTTATAGAGAAGCTCTCTTGATCTCAACCACACAGCCGAAGGAAGACGAAGAGGCAATAGTTACAGGCTCACCACGGTCCATGGCAGGTACCACGGGCTGATTGTGGTCTGGGTTGGAATAGGATTTCTGCTCTTTTCTTGCTCCACGGGCGTAGTAACTCATGGGTGTCCATGGGGGAGGTCAAAATACATCTATTTATGGTCAAATTTTGGGTGAAAGGCTTAAAATCCTGCAAAACACATCAAACAACTATACCCAAGCATAAATCGAGAATAGGAGTGTAAATAATAACATTAAGCACGTAATTCTCCTAAAAATGTAGCAAAATTACCCTAAATTGATGTATACATTAAGCACTTATCAAACTCTCCTATGCTTAAACTATTGCTTGTCCTCAAGCAATATGCTTGAAAAAACTATACATAACCTCCTCAGGATAGACATAGGTGACATTCAAATGGCAAAGCTGATCCAAAGGTAGCCAAAAAAGATGCAAAACTCATTAATAAACAAATTAGGGAATGAAATTTGCGAAAACCTTTTAATAGACCACAATGTCAAACTTAAATCAATCTCCCCCAAATTGTCAAATACAATTATTCAATCATGTGAAAGAAGTAAGGCTAGCAAGGCCTGTAGAACCTCACTATAGGTATGTGGTTCTCATCGTTCATGTGTTTGATAATAATAATGAAGGCTCTCCCAATTCTCGTTCCTTAGACTCAAATCTCCCATAGACTTGATAAGATTCTCAAATTCTCCATCACTAAAATGCAAACACACTAGACAATCATGAAGACTTTCATAGGGTTGTAACAGGGCTATGGGTATAGGCAAGAGGGAAACAAATGTTTTGGAAATGAGGAGCTAGAAGCCAAAGTCTAAGAGCTAAACAATTCCAATGCATCATACTACATCCTTCTTAAACCATTACAATTCATCAACAAAATAAATCCCAAATTAAAGACAGAAAGAGTCGAAAATTACAAATAACTTACAATCCCAACAAGGCTAACACTTTCTTTCGATTTTTTTTCTTTCTTTCTCTATTTTCTTGTTGTTATTTCTTTTTTTTCAATCTTTTCTTTCTCTTTTCTTTCATTTTTTTTAAAAATAAGGATAGCCAAGGGGAAATCCATAACGAACTTTAAATTTCAACTCTTCTCCATACTTTGTATAATAAAACAAGGGAGTTATCAAGATCTCACACCCCTGTACCAAACAACCAAAATTCACTAAAAGATAACAATCCACCTTAGTAACGCCCTATTATACTTGATGCAAAAGAATGAAACACACCTCTAGTCTTGGCTTAAGGGTAAGATAAGTATTTGGCCATGGGCTATAATAGGAAGTTTAAATCAAGAAAAACGGATATAGGCTCAAAGGGGCTAGCAAGGGATACAATATACAACAAAGGTGGCTATTTAGCCGCGGGGTTTCAAGAAATCAAAGAAAGAGAAAAATGCCTCAATCATATTGTCTAAATGCATATGCGAAATGTGATCTTGAATGAGAATCAAAACAAGTTCTAGAGAAATGACGTCATGGAAGAGTCACACATAAAAGAAAATGTGAGACTCAAAATGATGAACAATCTCTAAAAGCTCGAAATCTCATAGGACATCTACAAAGGTCAAGACTAGCTGACTACTAAACATATGCCAAAATTAGGTAAAGACTAATGCGGCAAATCAACTCGCATTCAACACGTGGTCAAAACATGGAATTCATTTCGAAAACTCATCCTCAAACATTTTATGCATAATTCGAGCGAATCAAAGGATCAAACTAAACCATAGAAGTCTATCAAGTCTATAAAGATCATCATCGGAGGGTTTTTTTTTCTCTTTTTTTAATATTTTTTTGTGTTTTTTTTTTCAGGCTCCTACAAACAATGGAAACTAACATGCAAAGAAACTAATAAAAGAAAGAAACTAAAATGTAAGCTAGAATGAAAAGAAAACTAAATACACTACTAAACAAAACTAAAACAAAAAAACTTCAAAAACTACCACTAAAAACAAATACAAAGCACAAACACACCAAACAGAAAATAGGCATCAGATGCGAAACATAATGATGAACTCCCTCATGCTTGAATCACCCATTGCCCTCAATGTGGGCACATAACAAAAAAATGAATGGGAGTAGCATAGATCAATCAGAAAGGGGGTGGTGGTAGAGGATAGGGTGGTTGACCATAGGAGATATGTCAATCTCGTCAGGTCTCTAGACATGCCCTATAGTCTTAGAAATATTGTATATGGGAAGCAAGCAACCCACGAAGCTCATCGTGGCGCTCTTGGACAAAATCCCAAAGAGCGGCAGTCTCAGAAGCAACAAATGTTCGGAAGGAATTGCTCATCCTGAATGGATCTAAGGGTATTAAATGTCAGAATAGTCAAAAGGAGGTGGTTGAGAGAAAGAACTAGGTCCGGCTTGACTAGAGTGAGAGGCTGGATGATGGAGTGTGGGTCTAACAACCTTGTCATTACTAGGTACCCAATAAAGGTTAGCCTGGTGAAGAAGGGTGGTGCGATCAACATTAGGAAGTGGCAAAAGCCAATCACCGGGGTAAATCCAACACAAACATCCAGCCTTAACTTTACAAAAGCTCATAATTTCAAAAGCAGCTTGATCAAGCCGCTCAGACACAGAAACTCTATCCTCAGGGTAGGGCTCAACTCCCAAGAATCTAGTAATAGTAGTTACAATCCCACCGATGACTATCCTACCTTAAGTGCCAATAGCAGCACTATGTAATCGTCTTGCTAAAAATGAACCTAGGTCAAGCTGGATTCCATCAAGTATACAGGATAAAAAGTACAACTCAAAAAATCTCAGGACATTCAGATTATCGCCCCGAGCAAACAAAGAACAAGCCAAGATACATTGAGCTACTCTAATGCAGGGGTTTCTAATATGAGTGCACTTTGATGAACTGGTACTGTACCTGATACTCCCCGAAAGTTCACCCCAAAACGCATTTGGGCTGAATTCGCGGGGGATTTGGCGGTGCGATAAATCCATGCTAGGTGGGAAACCGAAAATACTATTTAAGGTACCTAAGTTCAGTTCGTACAATTACCCCTGCAAATAAAGCGATATATATCCGGCTTGACATTGAGGTCTTCTAGTAACCTCGACATGGAGTGTACTAAGGAATTATAGGGTTAGGTCCCTATATGTATGCTCTTTGAGTTCTCAAACGTGTCCCATACCACCTCTTGTAAACAACCATCTAATATCATCTAACATTTCCAATCGGGCTAACAAATTCTCATCATAATATCTAGTTGCTACAACCTTATGTTCATTCAAACAATTGTACATAGCAACATGATCAGGATGCGTTAAACCAAGAGGGTGAGGAATGTTACCTCTAGCATACGCAGTTTAGGATGCTCTTTGTGGTTGAGGTGGTGCTTGACTTGATGAACCAACCTCCTTGGTGTTCTTTGTCTCTTGGTTGGACCCATAGTTGCAAATTCTAACCAAAAACAAAACTAAAACCAAAAATAAGAACTAAAACCTAGAAAATTGAAGAAATTAAGTAAACATATAAAAAATAGGAGAGAGAAACGAATGGGTATGGTGGATAAGTGAAGGTGAGATGAATTTGAAGAGGAAAAAGGAGAAAAGAGATGAAATTTGTGGAGAAAAAGGGAAGATTGAGTGAAAGGAAATGATTTGGTGTGAAAGTGATTGAAAATGGAGTAGAAATGAGGAAAGATTAGAGGTGTGAGGTATGGAGAGTTTAGAGAGAGAAAATGGAGGTAGAGAGAGAGAGTATGTCGAGAGGTTAAAGAAGTGAGGAAGAGGAAAGGGCACTGTAGTCAAAAACCCAGACCGCGGGGTATAGCAGTCCACCACAGACTGTGGCCTTCACCACGGGCCAATCGTGGTGTCTGCTGACCCAAATTTTTTTCTTTTTTCTGGTTTGGCAACCCATGGTCATATTTCTGGGGGTACTGGTCGTGGTGCCAACATTTTATTCATATTTTTTTGTTTTTTTTCTCTCCCTTTTTTTTCATCACAAATTACAAAAATAATAAAAATAAAAGCTAAAGAAAGAAAAGGGGAAAGGAAAAAGAACTTGGGTTGCCTCCTAAGAAGTGCTCTTTTAAGGTCAAGAGCTTGACCCTTGTTCTATGCTTGGTTCCGATCAAATAGTGTATAGACATTGGCTTTGTACCGGACCACAAAATCAAATTTCTTCAAGCGAAAGCACCATCTTAAAAGTTCAGACTGCAGGTCCTTCATCTTCATAACTTGGTGCCATAATGCATAATCTGCACACAAAACAAATCGCTCTTGTGGCCCATCAGACGGGCTACCATCAACTTGTTCAACCCCTCCATCAAAATTGACATCAAAACCTTCCATAGGGGGAATAGAGAAAACAGTTTGCGCTAACCTGCAATAATCACTCGTGGAAGCCTTATTAGGAATAGGGGCCTCAACCTCGGGCTTGTTAGGTGGCATAGGAGCAAAAAACTCCACCTTAACATACCCTTGGTAGGGGTCCTTATAAGAAATTCAATCAGAATTAGGAGGATCTTCACAATTCAATACATCCTCCACATCAATCTCAGGGCCGGGAAAGTCGTAATGCATCCAATATAGAAGAATGAGGAGAAACCATATCCTCCTGTCTATGACTAAACACAGCAAAGTGCCCTTCTACCTCAAGAGATACACGTCCCTCTCTCACATCAATGTGGCAACCAGCTGTCGCCAGAATGGGTCGACCTAGGATAATTTGAGCATCGTCGGTTTCAAGTATATCAACTATAATGAAGTCCTCCAACACCCAAATGTCTCCTATATTGACTGACACATTATCCAATTTGCCTATAGGTTGCATCACAAAGCCATCAGCCAATTGTAGTGAAAAGGTTTGACTAGTAATGCTCCTAGGTGCAACTTATGAAACCAAGAATAGGGCATGATGCTGACACTAGCACCTAGATCGCATAGACCTCTCTCAATTTCCATCTTTCCCACAATGAATGGAATAGAAAAACTACCTAGGTCAGGGAGCGTAGGGGGGGAAATGGTGGGGATCTTAACAGTGTCATTCTCTTTGAATGTGGCAGTCTTGTCATCATTATTTCGCTCCTTATTTCTAGCCATGATTATTTCCCTACCCTCTTCCACTGGTATATCCTCAGAGTCAGTTAAGTCATCTTCTTCTTCCTTCATGGTAAAATAGTTACAGTGCTCACAAGGATTGGGTTCGGGCTTGCTAGGAAGTCTATATGGGGACGTAGATGAGAAAGTAGCTTTTTAGACAATTTGAGCTTCTAACATCCTATTGTGAGTTGTAAGTACATTAACCTTTGTGGCTAATTGCTTAATATACTCATCCTGTTTTTGTTACGCCATAAGCATGCTTTCCATCATTACCACAAGATTAGACTTTTGGGGCACCTGAGAAGGGAATAGAGGTCTTTGAAAATCAGGGGGTGGTCTAGCATTCATAGGGGGTACATTTGATGGGTTTGGGTTAGACCTATAAGAAACTTTTGGATGATTCTTCCAACCCAGATTGTATGTATTAAAGTAAGAGTCATTGGTCAGTCTCGGGTGAAAATTCTAAACATAATTAACTTCACTAGGGTCTACGGAAAAAGGACTCCCAACTTCACAGTTCAAAGTGACATGCTCAATAGAACCACAAATTTCACAAGGGGAAAGGGCACTAGAATTCATAGCATTAACATTCATTTGGTCCAGTCTTTAGGTCATGGCATCTACTTTAGCAGAAAGTAAAGTAAGCGCGTCAATTTCAAGCTTACCTCTAACCCACTGTAAAGCTTGTCGAGAGTTACAAATTTAACCACTACTTCGGTTATTAAATACTTTTTACAGCGCAGGAAAGTCGGGATCGATCCAAAAGGAAAGATTGTTTTAAAAAGGCTAGCTTAATCCTAAATGATTTTACTCATCCAATTTATTAAATCTAATCTTAATAATTCTAAAATAATTAAAATCCAATGAATAAAAATCTGAAAAACACCCAATGATGCTCCTAAATATTTTGGATTATATTCAGGAAAGAAAACAGTAAAAAGCTTTCCTAAATAATCTAGAAAAATAAAATCAAAATAGTAACTGAAATTCTAATTAAAAAACAAAACAGCAAATAATAATAAGAAAATAAATATTAAAATTGTCAAACAGTAACCTAAAATATTATTCTTTAGGTATATAAGCTTATACCTCCTAATTTTATCCAAATAATTTCAGAAAAATCAAATCACGAAATTACTACAGAATATCAATGCAGAATATTAAATCTGAAATTAGAAATAAAATAATCTACATAAATATTAATACGAAACAAAATCAAGAAAATTACCCTAATTCTAGGACAAAATTTTTTGGACTTAACAATACCTAATAATCGTGAATTAACAATTAAAATCGAAATTTTCAGAATTAATAACCTAAAAACCTGCACATATCAATTTCGCAAAATAATTCTGAAAAATTATCAATTAACTTCCAAACATTACGAAAATTAAATAAGGGCAGACTAATACACTCTATAAACTCTAGGAACTGATAAAAATAAAAAAAGAACAAAAATAACTATTTTTAGTCTTATTTCTAACAAACCGGTAATTAAATACTCAAACTGAATATAAATCAATCTAAAATTATAACCACTCTAAAAATCAAAATCTAAACTGTCTAAAATTACCTAGACACTCCTAAAATACTATACTTTTTGGGGGGCGGGGGTCGATTGAAATTATATTGAAGCTAATAAAACTAGAACAAAAATTAACAAACGAATAAACTTAACTCTAAGCAACAAATAATGATCAAAAGTTGTCAAATTTATGAATGATACTTAGTATAATCTCAATCCACCATGCAAATTAATATTTATCATTAACACACTAGTTAATTTCATTCATGAGTTAAACAGTAGAAGACATCCACCAGCGGTTCTTCTCCGTTTTTTCTTATATTCTAGTTTAATTAGGTCCAACCCTAATATAAACTCTACTAGTTTTGATAACCCTTACACCAGTGCAAGAATTTAATCAAACTAGAGTATTAAGAATTGGAAAAACATCATTTAACAATTTGTAACCAATTTACTAGCAAATCGATTTAACAAAGATCTAAAGCAATTACCTAATTAAAAGAGATGGGTTTGAGCCATCCATGATTAATTAGGGTGATACCTAAGCATAAAAGACTATAACTTTTAGGTATTATAGTCTTCTAAACTATCCATCGAAATCGTATTAAACTAACTAGTATGCATTCTAATTAATTTAACACGAATATCATAAACGATAAACGCTAATCGCTATAGAATCATGAATGTGAATCAACTAGGCAATAAAGCATAAGACTTGTTTCAAAATAGTAAATTTAGCATGGCTTCAAGAAGATTATACTAAGCAAAAAAAAAATTACTCAGTCATGTTAAACATAACATCACAATTAAACAAAGGATTCATGTTTAATAATAAACTAAAAAAAATAAAAGAAAACAAAAGAAAGTAAAAACAAAAAAAAAAGAGAAATAAGACTTGGCTTTGTGATAGGGGATGCTTGATGCAAGATGATGATGATGATTGTGGTAAAAACGGGATCGTGAGGAGGGAGGAAGATGGAGAGGCGTGGATGTGGCTTGATTATGGTGGGTTAGGCGTGGGAAAATTTTGTGAGGTGGTATCGTGGCTTGTTGTTGATGAAGGGTAGATTATGATGTTAATGATGATAATGGGAAAGGGGGGGGTGTAGAAGGTAGGCAAGTGTGGAGGAGATAGTTGCGTGGTGATTTTCAGGAGTTAGGTCTTTTGGGTCATCCGTGGAGTTATGGTGGAGGTGTGTATGCGTGGAGTTATATGATTGTAGATGGGTTAGGCGTGGAGAGGTGTGGATATCGAAGAAGAAGATTGATGATGATGGTGAAGAAGAAGAAGGAGGCGTGATGTGGTTTGGTATTTATGATGATGATGGTGAGGCTAGGGTTAGTGAGTAAGGTTTTCTTCTTCCTTTCTTCCTTAGAATTCTTCTCCCTCAAGATTTCTAACTCTTCTTCAACTTTTGAAACCCTAGCCCAATTTAATAATTATGAAAATAATATTTTTCATAAATTATTATTTTTAGACCGTCTTTATAGCCAAGCTTGTAAAACTCGAACTTCGACGTCTCTCTGCTCGTCTTTATTTTATTAATGCTAAACCTAAAAAATATATAAAATAAAGAAAATTGGACGAAATAATATATATAATACAATTGGATTATTTAATAAAACAATGCATGATTTTTGGCTTAACAAATTCCCCCACACTTAGACTTTGGACGTCCTCGCGCAAAGAAATCTTAGACTCGACCTAAAGTTGACATCCTTTCTTTTCTTATAAAATCATGCATACTTATGATATTCATACTAGGTTTGGGCTTGCTTAAGAAAAATAGTGTTATTTACATCCTTTCTTTTTCTTTTTTTTCAAACTCCACTTGAGCACATATTCGAGGCCCATATAGGGTCTTAGAAATTGAACACTCCCTATCTCACACTGATCCAAATAGAGGTGCTGAAGCAAATAATTCATTCTCATCTTATTCTTTTTTTTTTACTGTTAGTTTGGTACGATTCATTGATCGGCCCAAAAAGGGGCATGACTCTTCCAATCATGGGCTACTCCATACATAAGGCTCACTTGAGACCTAAACTTAAGGGAAAAAGGTGTCGAGCCACCTATTCCTATCCATGTTGGTAATCTAACCTTTTTTGCTTTCCTTTCTCACTTTTTTTTAATAATAAATAGACAAGAAAAGTCACAATTTTAATGAGTTATTCTACTAATTAAATAATCTAGGAGATGAGTAGGTTATTTTATTGCCTTTGTACGACTATATAACATGATAAAATAAGATGGATAATCATGATAACTACTCATTAAAGAGATATATGAGGATCAACTCAAACTTCTCTAAAAGACAGCTAGCATGCTTAGAAGTCTTCACTCATAAAAGAATAAACTAAAAAATAGCTAATAAAACAAAAAATTTCTAAGCAAGCAAGCCTAGCATAAACTCATATCATGCATTATTTATAAGAGAGAGAAAAAAATTCAAGAATAAAACACTGCATGAATTAAATGCAGGAGGCACCCCCCCCCACTTAATTCATGCATTGTCCCTAATGCATGCAAAAAGATAGAAATAATGAAAATAAAAACGAAATTAAATGGGTACTTCCCTAAAAGCATTGGGTTGCCTCCCAACCAGCGCCTTTGTTTATAATTGTTGGCTCAACTTCATGAAGCTCCTGGATCCTCTAGTTGGATCTCTTCTACTAAATCATCATAAGTCTGGTAAGGCACCTTTCGAAACTCAGCATGATCAAGACTCTTAGTACGCACAGTCAAAAATTCATCCTCATTGGATAAGTCATAAATATCTTGGGGCAACTCAGCAATAACATCAAGTGCATACACGCAATTCACATCAGCAGGGAATCTCATAGCATCAAAAATATTAAATTTAATCACTTCACCATCAAATTCCATGGTTAATGTTCCTTCATGCACATCAATTTTAGTCCTAGTTGTTTTCCAAAATGGCCTGCCAAGCAAGATGGGAATATCATGACATGCATCACCCATGTTCATCGCATAAAAATCAGCAGGAAACACAAGTTCATTCACTTGGACTGAGACATCCTCTAACACTCCATCTGGGTAAATACTGCTCCTATCAGCTAACTGAATCACTATTTCAGTTTTCTTCAACTCTCCTAAGTTCAGTTTATCATAAACAGACTGAGGCATAACATTAATAGAAGCACCCAAGTCAAGCATAGCTTTATCAAAGTAAAGGTTTCCTATTTTGCAAGGAACGTAAAACACACCAGGGTCTTTGCACTTAGGGGGGAGTTTTCTTTGAAAAACAGCAGACACATTTTCCCCCACACTTACCTTTTCATTCCCTACCAACTTTCTTTTAGTAGTACACAACTCTTTCAAGAACTTAGCATAACGAGGCACCTGTTTAATGGCATCAAGGAGAGTTATGTTGATCTCTACCTTCTTTAATGTCTCTAAGATCTCTTGGTTAGCCTCATTCACCTTAGAAGTAGGGTTTCGAAATCTACTAGGAAAAGGTGGAATTGGCTTATAAGGCTCTCCTTTCTTCTCTCCTATTTCCTTAGTAGTTTGATTAGAATCTGTGTCTAACTCTGGTTCAATCCCCTTGACGTCTAACTCAGGCTCAACCTCTCTACTCTTCCTAGACTCTTGTAACTCTTTCCCACTCCTAAGTGTTATGGCACTAACACTCTCCTTAGGGTTAGGGTAAGGCTGAGATGGTAACCTATTTTGCATTTGAGCCTGGAAGTTGCTAACTATGATATCAGTTGCAGTCTGTCTCTCTTGAACCTGCTTAAGAGTTGTCTACAAAATCTGGAACCTATCATCATCTTCTTAAGGACTTATTCTAGTAGGAAGTTAGTCCTATCCTGATTAGAAGATTGACGAGATGTTTGGTCAAAACCAGGTGGATTGGTTTGAGGGCCATACCTAAGATTAGGGTGGTCTCTCCATTCTTCATTATAAGTACTCGAATAGGGATCATACCTCCTTTGATGTTGGTTAGAGTAGAGAGCATTAACATTACCCTCTTGCAGTGTACGACATGCATCAGTAGGATGCTCCTCTAGACAGCAAATACCACATATTACTGCTTTTTGAATACCCCCAATAACAATCTTATTTAATATAGCAGTAATATGAGATAACTGATTCTCTAGAGATAAACTAGAACCTATCTCATTTACGCTTTTAACTTGGGAGTCCCTAGCATCAAACTACTGGGTGTTTTGGGCCATTAAATTAAATAGATTTCTAGCATCAGCTGGGATTTTATTAAATAGAGCCCCCCATTAGCAGCATCAACCATATTGTGATCCATAGGAAGTAAACCCTCATAAAAATACTAAATCAACAATTGTTCAGTTATTTGATGTTGGGGACAACGAGCACACAATTTATTAAATCTTTTCCAATACTCACAAAAAGTTTCCTCATTCATTTGTTTGATTCCACATATGTCTTTCCTAATAGATCCAATACGGGATGCAGGAAAAAACTTTTCTAAAAATGATTTATGCAATGCAGTCCATGTACAGAAAGATCCAGTAGGCCTTAGCATTACCAAACAAAGAAAAGGGAAAGGCCCTTAGTCTAATTTGATCCTCAGGAATTCCTTCAAGCACCATAGTAGAGCAGGTAATAAGGAATTCACTAATGTATCTATAGGGGTCCTCTTCAGCCAATCCATGAAACTTAGGTAATAAATTAATAAATCCTGAGTTTAATTTCAAAGGCTTATCTAACACAGCATAAGTAATGGACATTGGTTGGGTTTCTATATTAGGGGCAGCAAGTTCCCGAAGAGTGAACATTCTTACCTCTTTAAGCTTAAGACTTACTGGCAATCTGCAAAAATTAAAATAAAAAACAATAAAAGTAGTAAAATATAGAAGTAAACTAGCAATTTTAATTTCTTTCCCCGACAACGGCACCAAAATTTGTAAAGCTTGTCGAGAGCTACAAATTTAACCACTACTTTGGTTATTAAATACTTTTTATAGCGTAGGGAAGTAGGGATCGATCCACGAGGAAATATTGTTTTAAAAAGGCTAGCTTAATCCTAAATGATTTTACTCATCCAATTTATTAAATCTAATCTTAATCATTCTAAAATAATTAAAATCTAATGAATAAAAATCTAAAAAACACCCAATGATGCTCCTAAATATTTTGTATTATATTCAGGAAAGAAAATGGTAAAAAACTTTCCTAAATAATCTAGAAAAATAAAATCAGAATAGTAACTGAAATTCTAATTAAAAATCAAAACAGCAAATAATAATCAGAAAATAAATATTAAAATTGCCAAACAGTAACCTAAAATATTATTATTCAGATATATAAGCTAATAACTCCTCAATTGTATCCAAATAATTTCAGAAAAATTAAATCACAAAATTACCACAGAATATCAATGCAGAATATTAAATCTAAAATTAGAAATAAAATAATCTGCATAAATATTAATACGAAAAAAAAACCAATAAAATTACCCTAATTCTAGGAAAAAACTTTCTGGACTTAACAGTACCTAATAATCGTGAATTAACAATTAAAATCGAAATTTTCAGAATTAATAACCTAAAAATCTGCACATATCAATTTCGCAAAATAATTCTGAAAAATTACCAATTAACTTCCAAACATTACGAAATTAAATATGGGTAGACTAAGACACTCTATAAACTCTAGGAACTGATAAAAATCAAAAAATAACAAAAATAACTATTTTTAGTCTTATTTCTAACAAATCGGTCATTAAATATTAAAATTGAATATAAATCAATCTAAAATTATAACCACTCTAAAAATCAAAATCTAAACTATTTAAAATTACCTAGACACTCCTAAAAGACTATACTTTTTTGGAGGGGGGTCGATTGAAATTATATTGAAGCTAATAAAATTAGAACAAAAATTAACAAACTAATAAACTTAACTGTAAGCAACAAATAATGATCAAAAGTTGTCAAATTTATAAAGGATACTTAGTATAATCTCATTCCACCAAGCAAATTAATATTTATCATTAACACACTAGTTAATTTCATTCAGGAGTTAAACTGTAGAAGACATCCACCAACGGTTCTTCCCCGCTTTTCCTTAGATTCTAGTTTAATTAGGTCCAACCCTAATATGAACCCTACTAGTTTTGATAACCCTTACACCAGTGCAAGAATTTAATCTAAATAGAGCATTAAGAATTGGAAAAACATCATTTAACAATTTGTAACCAATTTACCAGCAAATCGATTTAACAAAGATCTAAAGCGATTACCTAATTAAAAGATATGGGTTTGCGCCATCCATGATTAATTAGAGTGATACCTAAGCATAAAAAGACTATAACTTTTACGCATTATAGTGTTCTAAACTATCAATCAAAATCGTATTAAACTAACTAGTATGCATTCTAATTAATTTAACACGAATATCATAAATGATAAACGTTAATCGCTATAGAATCATGAATATGAATCAACTAGGCAATAAAGCATAAGACTTGTTTCAAAACAGTAAATTTAGCATGGTTTCAAGAAGATTATACTAAGCATAAAAAAAATTACTCAGTCATATTAAAAATAACATCACAATTAACCAAAGGATTCACGTTTAATAATAAACTAAAAAAATAAAAAAAACAAATAAAGTAAAAAAAAAAAGAAGAGAGAAATAAGACTTGGCTTTGTGATGGGGGATGCTTAATGCAAGATGATGATGATGAGCTGATGATGATGATGATTGTGGTAAAAAGGGGATCGTGAGGAGGGAGGAAGATGGAGAGGGGTGGAGGTGGCTTGATTATGGTGGGTTAGGCGTGGGAAAATTTTGTGAGGTGGTGTCGTGGCTTGTTGTTGATGAAGGGTAGATTATGATGTTGATGATGATGATGGGAAATGGGGGTGTAGAAGGTAAGCAAGCGTGGAGGAGATGGCTGCGTGGTGATTTTCAGGAGTTAGGTCTTTTGGGTCATCCGTGTAGTTATGGTGCAGGTGTGTATGCGTGGAGTTATATGATTGTAGATGGGTTAGGCGTGGAGAGGTGTGGAGATCGAAGAAGAAGATTGATGATGATGGTGAAGAAGAAGAAGGAGGTGTGATGTGGTTCGGTATTTATGATGATGATGGTGAGGCTAGGGTTAGTGAATAGGGTTTTCTTCTTCCTTTCTTCCTTAGAATTCTTCGCCATCAAGATTTCTAACTCTTCTTCAACTCTTGAAACCCTAGCCCAATTTAATAACTATGAAAATAATATTTTCCATAAATTATTATTTTTAGACCGTCTTTATAGCCAAGCTTGTAAAACTCGAACTTCGACATCACTCTTCTCCTCTTTATTTTATTAATACTTAACCTGAAAAATATATAAAATAAAGCAAATTAGACGAAATAATATATATAATACAATCGGATTATTTAATAAAACAATGCATGATTTTTGGCTTAACACCCACTTGGGTTGGCCTTGTTCAGTGGACTGTTGAAAGTTATTTAGTGGCGTATCCTCAATCAGATTATAGGCTTCATCCTCAGTCTTGCTCATCAGAGTTCCTCATGTCGTTACATCAATAATGCACCTCACAGACTAGGTCACACCATTATAAAAGGCTTGGATAATCATCCAGTACTAAAGAACATGATGGGGGCACAAACGCAGCAGATCTTTAAAACGCTCCTAAGCTTCATAGAGTGTCTCATCATCTTTTTGTATGGAGTTGGTGATCTGATTCCTCAGGCTTACTGTTTTTCTTGGAGGGAAAAACTTGGCGAGGAATGCTCTTGTCAAATCATCCCAGGTGGTAATGCATCCAGATGGCAAGCAGTATAACCAAGCCCTTGCCTTTTCCCTCAATGAGAAAGGGAATAAGCACAAGCGAATCGCATCACTGGAGACTTCATTGAGTCTCAATGTGTCGCACACCTCTAAAAAGTGCAAGAGGTGTAGATTTGGGTCTTCCAAAGGCGTTCCACCAAACTGGAATTGCTGCACCATGGAAATGAGTGTCGGTTTGAGCTCGAAATTATTTTTATCTACAACAGAGCGAGTGATGCTTGAGGAGATCCCTTGGACTCCAGGGGTAATGAATTCTCGAAGAGTCCTTCTTTGGTCACCTTCTCCCCCCGCCATGTCTAAATTCCTTCTTGCCTCGCGCTTTTGTTCTTCAATCCTTTGCTTTTCCCTCCTTAAGTTTAAAGTCCTCTCAATGTGCAGATCGTGTTCGTACAAGATTGGATTTCACATAAACTAGCCAAAAATCCTCTAAACACTTTCACCAACACTATCAGCGCAGTTAAACAAGAAAAGAAAATAACAAAAAGGAAACAATAAAATACGTAGTCACTTTCGTAACACAACTCAATAGTTAACAATTTAGTCCCCGACAATGGTGCCAAAAACTTGATCAACTAACACCACAAGTGCACGGATAGTCGTAGTATAGATAAAGATATCGTTCCTCAGGGACTAATGTAACTTACCGAGTCTTGTCTGTCAGAATGTGCTAAGTAAAATTTTAATTCAATGGGTTTGATTTAGCAACTTCTAATTCACTATTCTGAATCAATATTCAAAGAGAAAATATGACTAGGAATTCGTAGTTATGAAAGAGTATTGGATCAAAACGAATAACATGTGCTTTTCTCTAATCGGTTAATCTCGAAGAATTATAATCTATTCAGAAGTTTGATCTATTCTTTTGAAATCAATCAAATTTGCCTAAACTAAGCAAAATTCGTTTTTTCAAACTAATTTACCTTAACTCAAGTTTAATATTTTCGATCACTCGCTAGTCCTCCTAACATACAAATCTCTCTTTTGAGATGACTCAACGTTAGGTTTAATCAAGTAGTTCAACAATCAAATGTTACCTTTCAATTTTTCATTCGTTTGTTTCAAGTGAGCAAGCAAACTTTGGCTAAAAGTCCACTTACAACATATCAAACACTTGACAGAACAAAATCAAACCAATCATGAAATAAGCACAATTCTTCAAATTAAAACATGATCCAACTACAATTCCACAAACTACTAAATCCCTAGACAAAAAGAAAACTACTCAGACATAATTAAGAAATAAACAAAACTAACCAACAATTCGGCGAAATCTGAGAGAAAGGCTTGACAAAGATGGCATTTAACCATGGGCTTCAAACCGTCTCAAAAACTAAACACATGCACTCAAGATTTCTCACCAAAACTAAAAATCAAACTAGAAACAAAATTTCAGAAAGAAAGAAACTAGGCTAAAACTCTAATCTAATGCTTTTGTATTGCTCTAGGATTGTTTTTCACTGCCACTGAACAAAGCTATTTATAGAGAAGGTCGCTCGATCTCAGCCACACAGCCGAAGGAAGACGAAGAGGTAGTATTTACAAGCTCACCGCGGCCTGTGGTAGGTATCACGGTTCGACCGTGGTATGGGCTGGAACCAGATGTCTACTCTTTTCTTCCTCCACGGGCATAGCAACTCATGGGTGTACAAGGGGGAGACCAAAATACATCTATTTACGGTCAAATGCTGGGTGACAAGGGTTAAAATCCTGCAAAACACATCAAACAACTGTACCCAAGCATAAATCGAGAATATGAGTGTAAATAATAACATTAAGCACATAATTCTCCTAAAAAATGTAGCAAAATGACCCTAAAATGGGTATATATTAAGCACTTATCAATATGCCAAGCTTAAAAAGTGTGAGTTTTTGCTAGAAAAAGTACAATTTTTGGGTCATATAGTGACTAAAAAAGGCATTTCGGTGGATCCCGCTAAGGTAGAGGCCATTGTGAATTGGGCAAGGCCCACAAATGTCTCTGAAGTGCGAAGCTTCTTAGGTGTGGCCGGTTATGATAGGACATTCGTAGAGGGATTTCTAAACTAGCCTTGCCTATCACTAAACTACTTCGGAAAAGTAGTAAGCTTGAATGGACAAGGGAGTGTGAAGATAGCTTCCAGGAGCTAAAAAGGTGACTAGTATCTGCACCAATACTAGCAATACCTGAAGGCAATGAGGGTTTTGTAATCTACAGTGATGCATCCAAGAAGGGATTGGGATGTGTTCTAATGCAAAAGGGCAGAGTTATTGCCTATGCCTCTTGCCAATTGAATCCATATGAAGAAAATTACCCAATTAACAACCTAGAACTCGTTGCGGTCGCGCTCGCCCTGAAAATCTAGAGACACTACCTTTATGGAGTGAGGTGTGAATTCGCCCTGAAAATCTAGAGACACTACCTTTATGGAGTGAGGTGTGAAGTATACAATGATCATAAGAGTCTGAAGTACATTTTTACTCAAAAAGAGTTGAATATGAGGCAGAGGAGATGGTTAGAGCTCTTGGAGGATTATGATATGGAGGTCAAATATCACTCTGGTAAAGCAAATGTAGTGGCCGATCCCCTAAGCAGGAAGTTTACTGGTTCGGTGGCCTGCCTACTCTCACAAGGAAAGAGACTCCTAAGAGAGCTCAACGTGCTATAAATAGAGGTAGTACTACCATGGAATCAAAGCTATTTAGCAACAATTCAAATCTCTTATCCATTGGTTGAACAAATCAAGCAGTATCAGAAAAATGACCCTGAATTTGTGAAGATCAGGAAGGGTGTGGAAGAAGGAAGGAATAAGGAATTTTCAATCTAAAATGAAGTACTTTGGCATGGAAGCAGACTATGTGTTCCAAACATAACAGCTCTCAAAAAGGAGTTGTTAAAAGAAGCACATAACTCCACACTTGCTACTAACCTCGGAGGTACAAAGATGTACCATGACTTGAAAACTCGTTATTGGTGGAAGGGGATAAAAAGGGACATTACAGACTTTGCGGCTCGATGTCTCACCTGTCAAAGGGTAAAAACTAAGCATCAAAAACCTGGAGGGCTACTACAACCTCTGCCAATCCGGTGTGGAAATGGGAGCACATTACCATGGACTATGTTGTTGGAGTGCCAAAAACCACCAAGCAGCATGATAGTTTTTAGGTAATAATTGATAGGTTGACCAAGGCTGCTCACTTCCTAGCCATTAAAACCACTATCACCTTTGAGCAACTGGCTGATTTGTACATCAAGGAGTCAGGTTGCATGGCGTGCCGCTCAGTACTGTGTCAAACCGTGATACCAAGTTCATATCCAAATTCTAGCATGGTTTTCAAAGAGCAATGGGCACAGAACTATGTTTAAATACGTCCTTCCACCCTCAAACAGATGGACAATTAGAAAGAACTACTCAAACCCTAGAGGACATGTTGAGAGCCTGTTCACTTGATTATACCGGGACTTGGGATCATAACCTACCTTTCGTTGAGTTTGCATACAATAACAGCTACCACGCCAGTATTAGCATAGCCCCTTTTAAGGAATTGTATGGTCGACGCTGTAGAACTCCTACTTGTTGGAACAAATAGGAGAAATGGAACCCTCCAAGGTAGAACTAATCAATCTGACAATCGAAATAACTAAGAAAATTCGTAAGAGACTACAAGTTTCCCATAGTAGGCAAAAGAGCTACGTGAATGTTAGGAGAAGGGTACTGGAGTTTGAAGTTAGGATCATGTGTTTCTGATGCTAAATCGACTCAGAGGAAGCATAAGGTTTGGGCAAAAAGGGAAGCTAAGCCCAAGATTCATTGGACCATTCGAGATTCTGTAGAAAGTGGGACCGGTTGCATATCGATTGACTTTACCGCCCTCACTGCAAGGCATACACGATGTATTCCATGTATCTAGTCTCCGGAAGTATGTTCCAGACCCGGATCATGTCATCCGATATGAACCCTTGCAAGTCAAGGAGAACCTCACATATGTTGAAGAACCCGTTCGAATATTGGGAAGAGCGGAGAAAAAGCTCATAAACAGGAACATTCCATACGTTAAGGTGCTATGGAAACACCATAAAGTGGCGGAAGCAACTTGGGAACTAGAAAGCGAAATGTGGGAAAAGTACCCAGTGTTATTTCTACTAGGTTAGCAAATTTCGATGACGAAATTCTTTTAAGGGGGGAGAGTGTAAGGGGCGCACTTTCTTTCTATTGTTGACTAACTGTTTCAGTTGCTAAGTTAAGCAAGCTGCGTTTTAATTATTTTTGTTCATCAAGGATATTGTGTCATCTATGTGCATATTTAACAATTAATTTTACTAAAAAGAACATCGTTATTATTATTATTATTATTATTATTATTATTATTATTATTATTATTATTATTATTATTATTATTATTAT
>JACYFF010031959.1:86715041-86749620 GCA_017589665.1 Selenicereus undatus
TATCCTACCTTGAATGTGCATACTTAAAGTACATAGGTCAAAGCCACTTCGTATAGGAGCCCTAAGGATTATGATTCTATTTATATTCATAGGAAAATATGTATGAATCTATGTAAATTAACATTAAAGCAATGTCCACTCTGTCAATTTGTAGTGTGTATGTGTGAAGAGCCACGACTTAAACAAGCATAGCAAAACATTTGTAGAAACAAGAGGGGGGAAGAGTGGCTTCACGTCACCTACCTGGTGACAAATACAGGAACATTTGCGCGAATTATTTGCCACCTTATTGTATTTTCGTTTTTTTTCCCATCCTAACAAAAAAGATCTCTTCATATGCAAATCCCACAAGTAATGACGTGGGGACATGAACATTCAAAATTGCTACCACCATACTTGTTTTCTTATGCAATTTTCAGAAAGTAACTATTTCGACTCACCATAGTAGGCCTGTAATTTCACTAACTTCATTCTACAGTTTTCTTATTAACATCAAAATGTAAACTATATTTTTGTCATTGAAGTCAGAGCGCAAACAATTGTTAGCTATTGTTTGTGAATTGCGGTATCTAGCATAAACAGTCACTTACATCATAAAGTCATAACCACAAAAATACTTATTCAACAAATACTAAATTAAATTGACATGTTTTTGAATTATCATAATGCCTACCTTAAGTACTTGGTTGCTTGACTAAATACATTGTTTGAGATATAAATAGGTTGTATGCTTAAGAAAGTGAGCTAGTAAAGTGTATATTATCTTTCCAAGCATTGACAATATTTATAAGTTATAATATTTCTTTGAATAACTTGCCTATCCATGATCATTGTTAAACATTGTTACACACATACAAAAAGAGGGAGAGATCATTACTTCGAGTGAAACTTTCACCTCCACAGCCTCTAAATCCACAAAAGTGAGCACACCGCTAAGAATGGCGTCTCCTATGTCAAATATATGAACACATCAATATAAAGATGTTACACACAAAGTTGATGGGAATCAAATCAATGTCCCATTGTTAATAACATCATATCTGACTAATTACCAAAAATGAGTTTATGTTAGTGATTATAAAGTCTAGCACGAAAGAAGAGTAATTACTAACTACAAATACAAAGCAGACATTGGAAATAAAGTCTGCACACCACATAAAAGAGGGAGTACTCTAAATATTATGGATTGACTTCTCACATTTATTTTTCCTTTTATGACTTTAAAATGAAGCATATTATTTTAGCAACAAATTGATTCAATTCCAGTCTGCAATCAAATATGCTTGGAGCAAATCTACTGGGTAATGATTTTAAAATGAAGAATTCGTAGCTACTGCAGTCAAATATCTACTCTCAGTCTATAAAAGATAACCACTGTCAGAGTTGTAGGTGTGTTGGTAGTAATGTTTGATTACCTTCTTACTCTTACCAAAATTGGGAGTACGGATTATAATTCATCTGCACATTGTTCTTCACAACATGCAACCTAAAATCATAGAATTCTTACTGCTTTGCTCACGGACAAAAGAGGGATAAAGATAACAGATGAATAAAATCAGGGCCACAGCAAATTACTAGATGACGATCCTAATATCTTAAACTCAGCAACATATTGATAACCATCTAACCCCAATTTTCATTGAGGAAAAGGTTAACTTAGCAACAAATTGATTCAAATCCACAAGAACTCCCAGAATAATTTTGAAAAAACTCGAATCAAAACCAAGAATTGAAAGCCAATTGTACCTAGCCCTCAAAGGGAGTCGTTGTCGACAAATCTGGAGCTGGGAGCAACCACCTACCATAGGGGGACGCGCAACACAGACAAACGACTTAGGTTAGTGGAAAGAATTTAAGCAAGCCTTAATTAGGCTAGAAGTATCCATTGTCGTCACTCACCAATTCCTCTGCAAACTTCAAATTTTGGTGTTGGCTGATGAAGAAGGGCAGTGAATTTAATGAAGGGCTAGCTAAATTTTGTAGATAGAAGTAATGAATTGACCGGTGAACCATGCCATTGATTGCTTGGGCGACGAAGCACAGTGCCGGTATTGTCTCTGAAAGATTCTGTCATGCCTCCTACAATGACAGGACAACTCATGCGCAGAGAGGATGTCTGGCCTTCGATTCGCCTTCACTCTGATGAAGCCCTCGATTGACAAAGCTGTACTGGCACAAGATAAGGCTGTATACTGTAAAGCAAATCAACGCGTGTTATCTTTCCCCTACAGTTTCACAACTTGACCACCTTTTATTTTTTTTTTAAAAAAAAACTATAGTCACGTGAACATGAAGTGGGGTGTTTGGTTTGTATATTTCAACGGAAATTTTTTTTCTCCTCAAAAATTCCATCAAAATTAGGCATACATTGTTGTAGTGAGTGTTTAGTATATGATAGAATAATGTTTAATGTACAATAGAACATTATTCAATGCACAATGGCTTGGTGTATATTAGAACACTATTTAGTGTAGATTCTTTAATTTTTTAGCTTACAAAATGGACACTAAATATATAAATTTAATGAATAATAGAATCATCTTTAATAAGCATCTTATTTCAAGTTAATGAACATTAGAATCCTTTTAAATATGTAAATCGAATTTGAGTAATAGCACTTTTTAAAAAAAAAGACACTGAATAGGGGCCCCCCCCCCCCCCAAAAAGGAAAAAAGAGAGGATGGAAAGGTAAACACTGTAAAGAAAACACTCAAAGCTATCCAAAAAAGTTGAACCTGCAACCTTTAGTGTCAAATCAATATATCCTAACGAATAGTCCACATCCACCAAATTGGTTGGATTTGCACAAGAGCAAAATTTTATATCTTTGGTGTTTCGACATATTTAGACCGATTGTAAGGCTTGGCCGCGAGTTTGTATAATAATTATGTACCCAAGGTTGTTCAATATAACAATTGCTCAAATCTAATGTTATTTTATTGTGAAAAATATTATGTAATCTAGAAGTCATTCATTTGCAATAGGGAGTAATTCATTTTCAAATAAATCAATATTCATTTTCCAAAAGCATACCTTTCATTTTTCAAACCTAAAAAATACATGCTTTGTTTATTATTTTCAAATAAGTGAATATTAGACCTATCAAAAACTGAACCAATCTGAAAATCTGACCTAAACCCATTCGAAAATTTTGGGTTTTGAACATGACTGTCTTGACCCGAACTCGAAATAAACCAAACCCAAAAAACCAACAAATTAACGAGTCAAATCCAACACGAACCCGAACCTGCCCGCTTGACCTGAATATTATATCCTTAGTTTTTATTTTACTTTAACCAATATAGACCCATGCTATGCACAGAGTTTTTTTAAACAGAAAAATAGGTTTGAAAAAATTAAAAAAATTTCGGTCCATGATTGAGATGACAAAAGTCTTAAAAGAACTTCTTATAAAGATCTATTGAGAGCACAACTCATTGTTTCATGGTACAACTTTCATTTTGTTAACTTGAAATATAGCATGGTTTTTTCATTTTTTATTAGTATATTGGTATATCACTAACATAAAAGTTTTAAATGGTTTTCCACAATAGCTTTTGTATTGATGTTTATGTGAATGGTGGATAGAACATTTGATGTATGTTTACAGCTAAAGTAATATAAATTTTGATGCCATAAAATCCTTGAGTAAATTACAATTTGGTATGACAATAGTGATACTAAAGAGATGGAGATCACAACTATTTAAAGAGGAATTTGAATTGTACTATGATTTAATATCACAAAATAGTTAAAAAAAAAGTAGAATTGAGGTCAGTAGTGAAATATCTTCCATTATGAATTTGTAAAATTACAAATGACAAATATATTTAAAAATAAACTCTAGCTGCAGAATTAGATTTACGATCATTGAATCCCAAAAGGACAAGCTTTTCATTGCATGGAATATAAGTTGTCCCCCCATGCCTTACATTTGACAGCGGATATCAAATCCTTTCATGCTGTAGTCCAACTGTGAAACAGCCTCATGTACTTGTCCCGAAGCTTATGGAGGCTAAAAAGCCCACTATGAACTTAAGCTTAGAAATAATGTATATCTTTAAAATAAAACCTAATTAATATAGTTGTTGCAAGTGAAAAAGAAATCTGAGGCCAAGAGAACACAACCATGAATCAATGATTGCAAGTTGGAGAATGACAATATATATAAGATTTAATGTATCATCATCACACAACACACAACATGACACCTGATTAGATTAAAGAATCTAATATAATATAGGAAGAGAAAAACAGTCCAATGAAACAATGGGCAAAACAAACACTAAAATTTGACATACTTATTCTACACATACTAATTAAAGGATGACATGCAATGAAAGATCTTCCATTATGCTTCATACCAAATAGCCCAACAGTTCATATAAACATCAATACAAACGTTTATGTAAAACTATTGCACAGATCGAACGTTTATAACTATCACATATTCTATGCAAGTGCCTTCTTTCTTCGGTAAAGAAACATTTTGTAGATTGGACACATTTGCTTCTTTCATCCTTGATTCTGGTCTGACACTCTAACAACTCAACACACATTCTATTAGAACAAAGATGAAAATGGATTAAAACACAAAAAATTGGAAAATCAACTTCAATAAGGATATATCAAACACAATGAACATGATCTTAGCAAAAAGAAATTTCTAGAGAAATCAACACCAAAAGCATTGATCGAAGACAAAATCACACCCCTACGAGAGAAGGAGCAAACAGTAGGAAAACAGGAATAGGGGAAATTGTCGTCAAAAAATGCAAGGTTAAGAAGGTGGATTGTTGCATTAGCATTTCAATTGAGAATATTAGGCCTGAAATGAATTAGAAGATCAACTAACATAGCAGTATTGCACATCCATAGCCCATGTCTCATAATAAATCTATGACATGTTATTCCGTTTTTTTCTCCCTTCAGAGATGAGAGAAATTGTTTAATTATAGCCTATAAACTCAAAAAATAGAGTTTGGGGGGGGAGGGGTAGAAAGAGATGGCGGAGGAATTAGTGGAAGCAATAATAAGACAACAACACAAAAAGGTTCTAGACACTTCTGAGAGACCTAATAAAATTAGTTTCACCGACTATTACACCACCCAAACTCATGCTTACGAACGCCAATTATGTAAAAAGTAGATCCCACCAACCAATTTAGTTTTTGTTGCTTTCACACAAATCACAGTAAGCATGAAGGAAGTGGAAGGAACCTATTCTAATATACTCAACAAAATGCAAACAAGAAAAAGGTGATAATTAGGATGAACTTAGAGAAGGAGAAACCTTGAGGAATTATGTGAGGGATGATAGAACCTTTATGGATCTTATACATCAATTTGTGCTTGTTGGGAGACATTTTCAATTTCCTAACCACCATGAAGGGGGGAAAAGTGTCAAGAACTAAAACAAATTCCTCAAAAAAATAAGCAACCAAAAAAATTTTCTCACTAAAATAAAAAGAAAAAAGGAAATTGAACTATCATCATTCATCAACAAAAGATTCATGCATGATTTGCATGAAGAGTTTCAGAAAATAGCAACCCCCCTTAACATCAATTGAACTATAAATCCCTATAAGTTACTATGTACATCAATTTGCAACATCAGAAACAAATTAATGAAATAATCTTTATTGTCAATAATTATACCACCATCAGCCGTTGTT
The DNA here is from genome assembly GCA_017589665.1 of Selenicereus undatus. Taxonomy (NCBI): domain Eukaryota; kingdom Viridiplantae; phylum Streptophyta; class Magnoliopsida; order Caryophyllales; family Cactaceae; genus Selenicereus; species Selenicereus undatus. The sequence continues at coordinate 86,720,717 of JACYFF010031959.1, forward strand.
CCAAGAATTCCAAGCTCATCGCTGAGAATCCTCACCGAAGGATTAAACCCACGGCAAAAATTGAGTAAGCGAGCAATTCATGAATTGGAAATTCAAAATTTGAGATTGGTGGTTGTGAAATGAGCAAGGGAAATAAAGCAATTAATTTGGAATAAAGAGAGAAGGGTGGTAGAAACTACCAATAGAGATAGGAGGGGGTAGAAACTACTTCCATGGGAGAGATATGGAGAGTCTGATATAAAGGTTTCTGAGAGAGATGAAGGGCTATGCAGTTTCTAGCACACGTCTTTTGAGATTCTCAACAGACGTGGCCTTATTTAATCGGAAGAATTGTAAAAAAAAATTGTTTGACTAAAAAAAACCTAGAAAACTATGAGCCAGTGGCTTAGATTGACTTGGTGAATACTTTTTAGGGTTAAGATCGAATGAAATTCCCAAAATTAATCTCATTCTAGATTTTGACAATTTTAAAAAGATTTTTAAATTTAAATATAAAATTTTAGAATGTGGCAATTAGGTGGGATTACACCATATGCTTGAGATGAAGGAGGGAATGCTTTTTAGCTACCATCATTTTGCTATTTATTACATTAAGATTTATCCCTCTTAATTACAATAGTGATTACTATATCGAATCGTTTAAAGAGACACTATCCAATTATCACATCCTTTGCAAATTAAACAATAATGTCCCTTGTTTCTTGACGTCATTGTCATACAATAATGCCATATACGGCTTGTAAATGGAACAACTTAAAAAAAAAAAGGGCATGAAATAATGTGAAATAATAGTCTAGGATTAAGAAAATTAATTTACAGTGAGACAAATATTAAAAATTCGCACATCATGCCGTTATATTTTTAGTGAAATGAATATGTCTCATCATATTCTTAACAATGTTGCTCTGTAGTAATCTAAAATTTTGATGTTGCAATGATAATTATAATAACTTCTTTAATATCTTTTCAATTCGTCTTCATTATAATTTGTCTCAAACTATGATGTTAGTGTTGGGCAATGGGTCGACCGTTGTTGGGGTTAGGGTCAGCCTACTAATAAAGTGTAGCTGGTTAGGTAATGTTAGTTAGTACTTAGCGGAATTATCGAATTGTTGAATAGGTTACTAGTGGCCAAATCGCTATGCCCCATTAACATTGCTTTACATAGGCTAATCTATAAATGATACGACCCGTTATTAGCCTTGTTTTAATATACAAGTAGACCCACCAACCCAAAGCGGACTCAACCTTTGCCCATTTGTGCATAACATTCTTATTTCAATGAAAAGTTTGAATATTCTTAATATTCTTTTAAGAAATTACAATTACAATGTTTTTTAATCAAATGCAGACAAGTTTAAGCAATAAATATATTGCATTTTTTATTTTGACGTAAGAGAAATGAGTCACAAAAAGGGCGCTATAAACACGTTGGGTCAATCCAAAACCCACAAAACCAAAATACGTCTGCCTGTATTTTACTCGAACCCGAAATACAACCAACCTGTAATTTACTTGAAATCGAACACACTCGATTTGTATTAAACCCACCCGCATGAACTAACAAGTCTAGTGAATATTCCTTTCAAAGGGCGGCAAGGTCCTACATGCACATGGAAGCGATGATACCTCCTTTTTAAAAAAAAAAATAGCAACCAGCTCAAGTTAAGAGAAAAATGAGTACTGTTCCAAGAATAGAAGATTGCCAAATTGGGGGAAAATGAAAGTGGGTAAAATGAATATGCTCACACATCAAGAAACAAAGACTATTACTCGCATAAATATAAATAAACTTATGATGCAAATGAGGCAAACTTTAGCAAACTCAATTTTACAAAATTTATTTGTTCCACTCAATGGCAACCCATAATTTGAATTCCATTATTAAAATAATAATCTCATTGCAAAAATATTAATTTTGGAGAAATGAATAACCGTGGTTTAAAAAATGAATGTTATGCTTTAAAACAATGAAATAACACTTTAAGAAAAATAAATAAATTGTTAGCTGAAAAGAATACAACATTACCTTAGAAAATCATAAAAGAATAAATTTGTTATAAAAAAAAACATAAATTTTACCATATGTACTTCAAAAAAAGGAGGTTAGTGTTCAATTTTTGAACACAGTATTCGTTTTTGTAATAACCCGACCGTAAATTATATTTATTTATTTCATTAAGTCGTATTGTTTTTTTTCCTCTCACATTTAATTATCGCATTTAATCATGCCAGTTGAAAATTTTTCATTTGGGCCCCCACTTTGCAATTCGGATTTTAATTATTGTAAAATTTTGAGTGAATTGATAGTGGGCCCTGATAAATATGGTTTAAGAGGTTAAATTATTTTTCATAGCATCACAAAAATTTAATTTCAAGTTAAGAAAAATTTCAATCGCATAAAGTGTATTTTTTGGACCCAAACTCATTTAGGCCCAATTCCAGCCCAACAAGCTATTACTTCATTTTACTTGACTAAGCACCATTGAATGTGTTTAATTTTCATTGGCTTAAGCTACTTTTGCTAGATATAAACTCAACCAAGTAAAACTTAGATCATTTTCATTCAAGTAAAAGACTCAAAATTTCAAGCAAGCAAGCAACACTCCTCTTTCTCTTTCCTCCTTTTTCTAGTTCAAAGTGAGTATACCCTAACTCTATCTTGTTGATTTTTGGTTTTGATTCTTGTTTGTGTTGGTCTTGGTTGTTAATCATGTTGGATTGGTATAATCACGGGTTATTTTGATGCTTTTAATTGATTAGATAAGCTTGAAACATGCCAGGATTGAGGGGTGTCCATGATCATGCAAGCTTAAGTTAAAGTGTTGGATTTTGATTGTTTTATCTTTGATTTGGTAATCTTTAAACCTATTGATGATGATGATGGTGGTGGTGGTGGTGGTGGTGGTGTGTTTGGTGATCTTGAGATGAGATACCGATGTTTTATTTTGCACATAAGCTAGGGTTTGGTGATTATGCATCGTTTGGATTATTATTCGCATCAAACATGTTATTTGTATAAACCTTGGTGTAAAATGAACCTTGGATGTGTCTTAACTTGGAAAAAAAAATGAATTGGTGGGATTTTTGCATAAAGGGGTGAATTATGGAAATTTCTCAATTGATTTAAAAGTGGTTCATTTTCTCATTTATGCAAGCAAAGGTGTTTATGGGTGTGTTTTGAGTGATTTTGTAAAGAGAAGAATTGAAGGACATATGAAAAGATAATTATGAATTATTTTGAGGTAAAATGGTTATGTAAGATGATGAGAAGAACCAAGTATTATTTACAGATCTTAAGGATAGCTTTCAGAGGAATATCATGCGGAAAACAAGAGGTGAAAACATGGACAGTAGGCTGTGAACAGATTGGAAATAGGGGTTTCTTTACAAGCCAACTAGTACTGTTTGGGCTGTTAAAAAATTATAATTTTTGGTGGGTAGATAGATCAATGACTTATCTTCCAAATGCCTTTTGAATCACCTCATTCTGAGTTCTGTGAAAACATTTATACCTGTTTTACTAAGATTGTGCAGGATAGACCCAAGCTATGTGCAGTTGCGATAAAGCCCAATTTTGAGAACTGTGTTGTAGTAGTTTGGTTTTGCACTGTAAATAAAATTGTTGTAGGATTTCTTAAGCTTTTCATATTGGGATTTTAGGTCTCAATTTGAGGTCGAAAGCGAAAGATATGAATTTTCTAAGGTGAACCTTAAAAGGGCATTAAAATATCACGAGGTGGTGAACCAATAATGTGGGAGCTTAATCAAAATTTTCTAAATAATTATGGTTATTGTGAAGAAAATGAAAAGTTTAGAGAGTTCAACAAGTTAAATGGGTATGAGAATGAAATTGGAGAAATAGGGAGAATTAAGACTCAAGAACAGTGGTTATCGAGTCTAGTTGGTGTGATTCATTACATTTTTCTTGGCCTTAAACCTTTATTATCTATTTCAGAAATATCAAAAAACCCATATTCCATTTGTAACCATCAAAGCCTTCTATTTATAATCCCAATTGTTCTATTTTGATCAATTTTGCTCCACAATATTTTACCTTGACTTAAATTTCCTTAATTTATTTGGTTTTCAAATCATGTTGGTGTAACTCATCTTATATTGAATTACTTGTGTTACAAATGCCTTTTGATTATCAAATTTCTAATAAAGTTACAAATTATGGGAACGAATGTAGTTTACTAACTCCATATATTTACAATTACATTTTTCAAGCAGAACTAGGCCTAGTCTATCGTTTCCCATTGTGCATAAGTATTATCAAGTGAGATTGCATTTTAAAGACTTCAGGTATGTTTATCATTGCCTGTTTCTTTAGAAATCAACACATATTTATCAAAATTATAATGTTTTGGTAAGTACATCAATGAATCAGTTACATAGTGATTTATCACTTAATCGGTGACCCCGCCAGTTATCATCTATAGGGCATTGGCCCTCCAGTTACCCACGCGACTTCAAGCCAGGTCCTCAATCGGCTTGGCAGGTGTATACCTATCTATAGATCGTAACAACATCAAGGGGTTCATGATCAGATATTAACTAGCAATGCAGTTTACATTCATCTCATTCATTGTTTTAACTTAAAATGAATTGCAAAGCGAGCGCCCGACCAATTTATGCAGTGATCATTTAACAATATAGGAATGCATGTACTGAGCTTCGGCTCACAGTTCGAAATGCTTTCATGTTTTGTTTTAGGCAAATGCTCAGTGAATCACCCTCATGCTAGCAAGTCAGTCGAAGAGCATGCTAGCGAGTGAGCTGAACAGAATAAGTAAGCAAGGAAAACTTGGATGAATCAACAGTGATATAGACCATGCATATTTTGGAGCCGTATTTTGTAATCCTCAGTGTATGGAGGTGTAAGCTCTGTGGTGAATTGCTTTACTATAGTATATAAACCTTATATTGGTTAATGAGTAAATGCATATGGTTGAAGCTATGCCTGACTATGTTAACTCTAGTGCACTTGCAGCAAGCCTTGTCATGTTGGGACAACGGTAACGCCCCGGTCATTGGGTTTATCAGTTGTAGTTGAGGGAATCAGAATAATGATTGCAAACAGTGAAACGTACTTAATTAGGGGGCATTACAGATTTGATATCAGAGCCAGGTTTGATCCTCCTTGATGGAATATGGAGTATGGAGAGTGGAGTTAGGAGAGTGAGAAAGTTGGTTAGCGATGGCTGTTGTGATATCGTTAGACATCTATGATATTAGAGACTCATGACTTATGACAGTATAAATGCCTGTTTATCTCTCCCATGTTCTTCACTTATGTTCCTCCTTGTTAGATAGATCCATATGCAGTGCATATGATGTTAGGTACGTCTGTGGCCATTCACATCTCTTTACTTTATGCTAGTATGGCAGCCCATGCACAGACCCCATTTCTAAGTTTCATAGTGTTATGGCCCATAGACGTAGGCTGTTGTGGTCCTTATCCACAATTGGCCCTTGGGTTGAGTTTAGGACTAGATATCATGACTTTATGATTACTCAAGCCTTAGATGGGATCAACCTAGGTTTCAGTTTCGTAAGGCCTAGGCGAACATTATCACCGAGCTCTTATTAAGGGAGGACTTTGAGACGAGAGGGAATAACATGGACATTTTGCAGTATATATTTTCATTACACATTGTATCTCCCACATCATCACCACCTGTACTGAGCACTCCTTAGCCTCCAGACAATCCAAAATCATTAGGAACTAGAGTGGGGATCCCTATATCTGAAGGATCAAATGAGGTCAACATTGTTATAGATCTCCCTAATACACCATAGTTTAGCTCTGATTGTGACCTCTTGGGAGACTCAGAGAAGGACCCAGAATTAGAGGAGCATCAACTTGACCTGATGAGAATGTGGAGATTGGTACTTCAAACAATAGTTTTGACTTGGGCGAGGAGCCTGGGGATGAGCCTAACCTAGACTATGATCCATCTAGAGATCATTAGATTGATTTATATTATATGTTGACATCTCAGATAGATTACTTTATCTCAGATAGAGTTACTTTTTGAGCCCACATGTATATAGTACAGCAAGTTAAATAGATGAATTTTGTGCAAGTCATGACATTGCATATAGTTAGATGAGTCTTTCCGATTGTGTTGACTAGTCTCGCCTACTTCTGGGCATGTGGCGAACTTAGGGCGTGTTCGGTAAAATTAATTGTTTTAGTAATGGTTAGCTGTTTTACTAGCTGTTAGTAGTTTTATTAACGATTAGTTGTGACCCACTAGTTGTTAGTAGTTAGCGGTTCAACTAGCGATTTAAAATAAATGCGTTTGGTAAAGGTAGCTGTTGAAGTAGCAGATTTATATAAAATGACTAAAAAGGACACAATAAATAAAAGTTTTTAGTAAATCAAAAGAAGAATTTTGTAATTTGCAATGCAACCACTAGGTAGAGGTTCTTAAAATCTACTTTCATTAGCTTTTAAAAAATACTACATAAACCTCTAACCACTACCTCATTCACTACTTTACCGAACACTTTAAGTAGTGGTCCATACCACTTTGACCACTACAAACCACTAACCTCTACTTCAACCTTTATTACCGAACACGCCCTTAGTCTATTATGGCTAAGAAGTGTTTTAGTTAGGAGGTATGTGTAAAGGTTGGCCTTGGGTGGTCAGTTGGATATGATATTCCTTGTGGAACCATGTATATGCATGTACACGAGCAATTATGGCAATGATATAATAAAGTTTTGGTGTTATGTTTTAATAATACTTAGGCCACGCTAGTTCTATATGTTGTGTATGTGTATCTTATATGTTGGTTGTAGTTGGTTGATTGAATTACTGAGCTGAATGGATAGTCAGAATATCAGAATATGTGTAAAATAATGCAAAAACCCACGTAGAAGAAAATTCATATCATGGTCAAGGGTCAGGTGACCAATTTTTATGTAATGTGCCAATAACCGTTAGTGGAATGCCCTCAATTCCCACTGAGTCGGTTAGCAATATGGGAACTCTAACAATTAACAGACCTTGGTGTCTGAGGTCAGGAAATGAATAGCCCTAGCACCTTCCGAAATCCCTCATAAAGTCAATAAATTAGCAAATAGAGTGGGCGATGTAACCCTAAAGTATATGATGGAAAATATGACCCAGTTGAACTAGAAGCATGGATTAGAGGGATAAAAAAAATTTCACAACAGTGGAGGTTCCAAAGGATAAAAAGGTGAACATTCGAAATTTTACCCGACTAAGAAAGTGGATCGAGCAGGGAGCTCCAAGCGACAGTGTAAACCAGCAGAAGCCTGCTCCCGCTCGTCCCAAGAGTTATCCTACAAGTCTAGCGAAACCCTGTGGGAAAGATGGAAGAACCAACCACATCACTCCTGAATGTCGAGTGAGAACTAATAAATGTATGTGTTGTGGTAGCCCGAAGCACCTCATTGCTACCTGTCCTAAAAGACTGAAGGCTGTGGACAAGGGCTCCCAAATCTAAGGCCCGCGGCTGTAGGAATGGTGTATATGTTAAGCACGAAGGAAGCTGTCACCTCTAGTACAATAGTTACTGGAACTCTCTTTTTAATTTCAAAGCTATTTTGTGTATTGGTTTATTCAGTAGCCACTTATTCATCCATATCCACTCAATATGCGATGCAACTAAACCTTGATAATAAGGAGACAGAAACCAATCATAGAATCAAGTTACCCAATAACTCTAGAGTTTAGTGTCTTATCTCTTACTATTGGTGGGATAGTATTTCTTGGAGTTGTAATTCATTTTGACTCATCAGACTTTGATATCATTCTGAAAATGAGCCGGTTGTATACTTATGGGGTCAAGATAGATTATGATGACCTTAAGGCTATTTTAAGGGATGAACGAGGGAGAGAAATATGTTTTATGGGCAAGAGAGGAAATACTTTGTCGTTTAAATTCTGTTATGAAAAGAAGTGATCTCTTGTGTCAAGGATATATTGGGTATTGGTGTTGTGCTATTGACACTCAACCTCAGGAAGAAGAAGCAGAAGATATCCTTGTAGGTTGTGTTTTTAGAGATGTTTTCTTAAAGAGTTACTGGGACTACCCAGCAAAGAGAAATTGATTTTGAGATTGAATTAATCCTTGATGCCCAACGTATCTCTAAAGTCTCACATTGTATGGCCCTAACAGAGCTTAGAAAACTGAAGATTATGAGCAATTACAAAAGGGATTTATCAAAGCCAGTGTATCACCATGGAGTGCCCTAGTTCTATTTGCAAAGAAGAAAGAAGAAGTCTTGAGGATGTGTATAGGTTACAAGGAGCTGAACAAGATCACCATTAAGAACAATTACCCATTGCCCCGAATGGATGGTTTATTTGCTCAATTATAAGGAGCAGGAGTCTTTTCCAAGAATTATTTGAGATCAGGATACCGTCAATTTAAGATTTTACTTGAAGACATTCCCAAACCGCACTTAGTACCAAGTTTGGTCGTTATGAATTCACCGTGATGCCTTTTGACCTGACAAATGCCCCCATATCGGATCTTATGAATAGAGTTTTTAGACCTTATTTGGGCAAGTTTGAGGTAGTATTCATAGATAATATCTTGATTTACTCCAAAGACAGAAACGAACACATTAGTCATTTGAAAACGGTGTTGCAAACCTTGAGGGAACATCAATTACATAGCAAATACAAGAAACGTTAGTTCTAGTTAGCAGAAATGGTATATTTGGGACATGTGAAAGGATTAAAGTTGATTTGAAGAAGGTGAAAGCAATTACAAAGTGTCCAAGACTCACCAATGTTCTTAAGATCAAAAAAATTTCCGATTTAGCACGGTATTATCGAGTTCGAGAAGTATTTGTCAATGTCAAAGATCATCTTCCCTGACCAATTTGTTGAAGAAAGCTAGAAGTTAGCAAGATGATAAAGTGGTAACTTATACCTTTCGACGGTTCAAGCCTTAAGAGAAAAACACCCTACCCATGACCCAGAACTAGCAGTTGTGGTTTTTACATAGAGAATTTGAAAACATTAATTATATGGAGTATCTTGTAAGATTTACACTGATCACCAAAGTTTGAAGTATATCTTCACTCATAAAGAACTCAATTTGAGACAGAGGCGTTGGTTGGAGTTGCTTAAAGATTATGACCTACAGATCCAATATCAACCAGAGAAAGAAAATGTTGTGGCAGATGGCCTGAGTATATCTTTGGAGGACTTGAAAACCGGTATTCAATTAGAGTCACATGGGCAAGCAAATGACCAAATGTTATCTCTTAATTTATCCTACAACCCCGCATAAATGATATTCAAAATACTTGGGGAGCCAAAAGACTGGCCCAACCATATGTTAAGGAGATAGTTTGATTCCATGGAATTCCAACCGGGATATAGTATTAGATAGGGATCAGCTATTTCAAGCCCGTTTTAGCAAGCACTTCAAGAAGCCTTTGGAACCAAATTGAATTCTAGCAGTTCTTATCATCCTGAGATAGATGAGCACACTGAAAAAAAGTAAATCAAATTCTAGAAAACATGTTGAGGGTTAGTACGCTGGAGTTCCAAGGGATATTGAGAAGATGACTTATCATTGATGAAATTTTCTTACAACAATGGTTACCAGTTCCCAATTAAAATGGCCATTAAGGCTTTATATGGAACAAAATGTAGCACTCTTTGTTCTAGAGTGACTTAGATGAGACATTGATCTAAGACCAACATTTTGCATTTGAAGAAGGCATAAAACCCCTAGCAGTCAATGTTAAGGAATTGCTAGCAGAGAAAAATCCACATGAAACATCAGGGTACAATGACAGCAAACATTGTCAACAAAATCGTTTTTTGGGTAATGAAGATCATCTTCAGCATGTGATGAGATGACAGTCATTAGGAGACTCTTGAAAACGGACTATTGGAGCCAACAAAAAAGCTATGCTTACAAAAGTAGGAGTCCTCTGGAGTTTCAGGTAGATGATATGGTTTTTCAGAAAGTTTAGCCAACTAAGGGTATAAGGAGATTCAACTGCGAGCTAAATTAAGGCCAAGATATATTGGACCATACAAGTTTATTGAAAGATTGAATCCCATAGCTTGTAGACTAGATCTGCGTATATAACTCAAATAAGTATACAACGTGCTTCTTACCTCACAACTCACGCAGTACATTTTAGATCCTAACCACGCACTAATGACCAAACCCATTGCGGTCACTAATGGTCTAGTGTTTGAAGAGCACCCAGTCCAAGATACTAGATCGCAGGATTAAGCAGCTAAGTACCAACTAGATAACTTTAATCAAAGTACTTTGGGAAAATCATACCTCCTCAGAAGCCACTTGGGACATTGGGGAAGAAATGAAAGCCAAGTACCCACACCTATTTGAGGCAATCTTACATATTTGTGACAAAGTTCATAAGTTTCGATGATGAAACTCTTTAAGGGGGAAATGTTGTAATAACCCGACAATAAATCATGTTTATTTATTTTATTAAGTCGTGTTGTTATTTATTTTTATCTCACATTTAATTATCGTATTTAATCATCCCAGTTGGAAAATTTTCATTTGGGTCCCCACTTTGTAATTCGGATTTTAATTATTGTCAAATTTCGAGTGAATCGATAGTAGGCCCGGATAAATAAGGTTTAAGGGGTTAAATTATTTTTAATAGCATCACAAAAATTTAATTTCGAGCAACGAAAAATTTCAATCGCATAAAATGTATTTTTCGGGTCCAAACTCATTTAGGCCCAATTCCGACCCAACAAGCCATTACTTCATTTTACTTGACTAAGCACCATTGAATGTGTTTAATTTTCATTGGCTTAAGCTACTTTTGCTAGATATAAACTCAACCAAGTAAAACTTAGATCATTTTCATCTAAGTAAAAGATTCAAAATATCAAGCAAGCAAGCAACACTCCTCTTTCTCTGCCTTCCTTTTTCTAGTTCAAAGTGAGTAATCCCTAACTCTATCTTGCTGATTTTTGGTTTTGATTCTTATTTGTGTTGGTTTTGATTGTCGATCATGTTGGATTGGTAGAATCAAGGGTTAGTTTGATGTTTTTAATTGATTGGATAAGCTTGAAACATGCTAAGGTTGAGGGATGTCCATGATCATGCAAGCTTAAGTTAAGGTATTGGATTTTGATTGTTTTATCTTTGGTAATATTTAAACCTATTGATGATGATGATGATGTGTTTGGTGATCTTGATATGAGATACCGATGCTTTATGTTGGGCATAAGCTAGGGTTTGGTGATTATGCATGGTTTGGATTATTATTCGCATCAAGCATGTTATTTGTATAAACCTTGGTGCAAAAGGAACCTTGGATGTGTTTTAACTTGGAAAAAAAATGGCTTGGCGGGATGTTTGCATAAAGGGGTGAATTATGAAAATTCCCCAATTGATTTAAAAGTGGTTCATTTGCTCATTTATGCAAGCAAAGGTGATTATGGGTGTGTTTGGAGTGATTTTGTAATGAGAGGAATTAAAGGACATATGTGAAGATAATTATGAATTATTATGAGGTAAAATAGTTATGTAATATGATGAGAAGAACTAAGTATTGTTTACTGATCTTAAGGACTGATTTTAGAGGGAAATCATGTGGAAAACAAAAGGTGAAAACATGGACAATAGGCTATGAACAGACTGGAAACAGAGGTTTGTTTAAGAGAAAATTGGTACTGTTTGGTAGTCAAAAAATTGTATTTTTGGTAGGTAGATAGATCAATGAGTTATCTTCCAAATGCCTTTTGAATCACCTCATTTCGAGTTCTGTGGCAAAAGTTATGGTTGTTTTACGAAGACTGTGCATGATAAACCTGAGCTGTGCACAGTTGCGATTAAGCCTAATTTTAAGAACCGTGTTGCAATAGTTGAATTTTTCATTGTAAATGAAAGTGTTGCAAGATTTCTTAAGCTTTTTATATTGGGATTTTAGGTCTCAATTTGAAATCTAGAGTGAAAGATTTGAATTTTTTAAGGTGAACCTTAAAAGGGTATTAAAATCTCGTAAGATGGTGAACTAGTAATACGGGAGCTTAATCAAAAGTTTCTAAATAATTATGATTTTTACGAAGAAAATGCAAAGTTTAGAGAGTTCAACGAGTTAAATGGGTATGAGAATGAAGTTTGAGTTACGACTCAAGAACAGTGGTTATCAAGCCTAGTTGGTGTGATTCATTACATTCCTCTTGGCCTTAAACCTGTATTATCTATCTCAGAAATATCAAAAAATCCATATTCCATTTGTAACCATCAAAGCCTTCCATTTATAAACCTAATTATTCTATTTTGATCAATTTTGCTCCATACTATTTTACCTTGAGTTAAATTGCCTTAATTTATTTGGTTTTCAATGATGTTGGTGTAACTCATCCTATATTGAATTACTTATGTTACAAATGTCTTTTGATTATCAAATTTCTACTAAAGTTACAAATTATGGGAACGAATGCAGTTTACTAACTCCATATATTTACAATTACATTTTTCAAGCAGAACTGGGCCTAGTCTATCGCTTCTCATTGTGCATAAGTACTATCAAGTGAGATTGCACTTTAAAGACTTCAAGTACGTTCATTGCCTTATCTTTATAAATCAACACATATTTATCAAAATTATAATGTTTTGATAAGTACATCAATGGATCAGTTACAAAGTGATTTGTCACTTAATCCGTGATTCCGCCAGTTATAATCTATAGGGCATTCGCCCTCCAGTTACCCGTGCGGCTTCAGGCTAGGTTCCCGATCAACTTGACAGGTGTACACATATCTATAGATCGTAATAGTATCAAGGGGTTCAATATCAGATAATAACTAGCAATGCAGTTTACATTAATCTCATTCACTAGTTTAACTTAAAATGAATTGCAAAGCAGAAGCTCAACCAATTTATGGAGTGATCATTTAACAATGCAGGAATGCATGTACTGAGCTTCATCTCACAGTTTCAAATGCTTTCATATTTTGTTTTAGGAAAACGCTCAATGAATCGCCCTCATGCTAGCAAGTCAGCCGAAGAGCATGTTGTCGAGTCAGGCGAAGAGAATAAGTAAGCAAGGGGAACTTGGATGAATCAACAATTATGTAGAGCACGCATATTTTGGAGCCGTATTTTGTAATCCTCAGTGTATGGATGTGCAAGAGTTGTGGTGAATTGCTTTACTGTAGTGTATAAACCTTATGTTGGTTAGTGAGTAAATGCATATGGTTGAAGCTATGCCTAACTATGTTAACTCTAGTACACTTGCAGCAAGCCTCGTCTTGTTAGGACGGTGGTAACGCCCCAGTCATTGGGTTTATCAGTTGTAGTTGAGAGAATCAGAATAATGATTGCAAACAGTGAAACATGCTTAGTTAGGGGGCGTTACAATTTTTTTGATAAGGTAAACAAAATGTGAGATCTCATATTCTCTTCTTTTTCAATTTCATGTTCATTTTTTCTATTATTAATGCTCATTTCCAATATAATTATTCATTTTCTGATAACGTGATATTAATTGTATTTATAAAAAAACACTCGAGGGAAACTTCTTTTTTTCAACTACCACAACTGAATGTGCACCGGGTTAGTCAATTTCACATACTAATTTTGTATGGTCAATATTAGGTCCAAACTCATGTCTTCTCCTCTTTCAATTTCATTTTCATTTTGATGTAAGCAATGTTCATTCCCAATGTGACTAGTATTCAGTTTCAAATAACTTAATGTTCATTATTTCTGTAATGTGCATCTCATTTTCTCTTCCCCTTCAATTTCGTGTTCATTATTTCGTTAGTAATGTTCATCTCTAATATAACTAGTATTCATTTTCTAATAATTTAAAATTCATCGTATCATAAAAGGAATAGTCTTGATAATTAAACTTCTTTTTTCAACTACAATGGTAATAAATAAAGACTATTGCTAGTATAAACATAAATAAAATTATGGTGAAAATAGAGCAAACTTCGATAGTCTTAATTTTCAACCCACAATTTGAATTTCATTATTACAATAATAATTTCTTTGGAAAAATATTAATTTTGGAAAAAAGAATCATAGTTTAAAAAATAAATATCATGTTTAAAAAAGGAATATTGTTTTTCAAATTTCATTTTCATTTTTTCATAGTAATGTTATTTGTAGTATGATCAATGTTCATTTTTTAGTAAACATGTTTTTCAATTATCATAACTGAAGATTTTATAAAAATGATTTCAATTATCATAACGGAAGGTACATGAGATTGTTGACTTCACATAAGAAATTTTAATCGATTACTTTATTCTAATACTACTTGTGTGTTAAGTCATCACTCACTGAGTCGAGACAAGTTGACCTCCCTACTGAGTAATGTGTATCCAAGTTGACCGTGAGCATGAACTTTACAAGCTCGACAAGTTTCAAGCTAAGCTCGAACTAAGCTGCTATCTAACCAAGCTTGGGTTCTAACTCAACTCAATTATAATCCTTAGTCTAATGCCTCTTAGAACTACCTCCTATGCTCTTGTTCTCTGTCCTTCCAGCCCTCTAGAATCCATAATGCCAATAATGACCATGTGACAAAACAAGTTATCGCTGCTAGATTAGATATAAAAATTGTACTACACAATAAAATCTAATTACACATACCAAGCCCTTTCTCCCTACTCGAGAGCCAATAGCAGCTGCCCCTAGATCTACCATCATCTCAGTTCACGGGCTGTCTCACACTACCACTAGAGAGCCACTTCAGATGACACCACTTCACAACCAGCCCAACTCTCGGCTTTCTTCTCCCTTTTCTATCCTTCCCGTCTTTCTTCCTAGGTAGATTGCCCATCTCTCTTTCCCCTCCCTCTGCCTCATGATCTCTACTCGAACCAAGGAAAATTCAAACATGTCCAAAAACAACCATTCGAGTATGACTATTGTGGAGAAATTTTTGGTGACTATTTCAAAGCAAAATTCAAATGGTAATCTGTCTAGATTAGAGATTTAGTAACAAACACCATAATATTTGACCTATTTCATCACAAAAATTCAGGTAATTCACAACTTTGTAAGAATCAAAACAAAATTAGCATAAAGTAGGTCTAATTCTCAAACACTAAGTCTATCTTTTTTCTAAACAAAGAAACTAATTAAGCACAAGTAGAAACGGAATTAGAAGAAACAAGAACTCCAATCAGAGAACAATTAAGACTCATGGTCACTGGCGATGTGCAAGGGGTCTCCAGAAGCATTAAGCAAAGGGGTGAGACTTGCGTCAATGCTTGTTACTGGTGCTGCAAATGGGAAAAAGAGGATGATGGAGAAACCAACAACTTCCCACTTCTGGGCTATCCCAGCGCGTCAAACTTAGAATGTTGAAAAGAAGATGAAAGGACAACTGTACCCTCGCTTTGCTCACGAAATGATACGTGCACTCATATTTTTTGTCTAAATTACAAATGTGCCATTAATGAGCTCCCCCCTCCCCACCTAACGCTGATTAATTTGAATCAATCAACTCGTCAATCCAACGACTCATAGAAAGTTTGCAATGGTAACTAGTTTGCACATAGAAGATTGGTTTATACACACACACACACACACACACACACACACACACACACACACACAGACACACATACACACACACACACACACATATATATATATATACATACATATATATATACATACATACATATATATATATACATATATACATATACATATATATATACAAATATACATATATATACATATATATATATGTATGTATATGTATATGTATATGTATGTGTGTGTGTGTGTGTATGTATGTATATGTATATGTGTGTATATATATATACATACATATATATATATATATATAAAATATGTATGTATGTCTGTGTATGTGTGTGTGTGCGTGTGTGTGTGTATATGTAGGCCCGACGACCACGTATGTTACCTAGGGCAACAACCCTGGCTATTCCCCAAAACTATATAAGGGGAGTTTAGGGGATAGCCAAGAAACAGACAACAGAAATCTCTCATACTCTCCTATATTCTCTCTCACGGCTAAATCACCATCAATTGGATTCTGGGGTTTAGGACGTGAAACCCTAAAACCAACTCTAGTAGCCGCTTCATATTCTTATTGGCATGGATTGGTTTTCTTTATTATCGTGGATTATTACCAACAGTATATTTTTGCATCCAGATTAGTCCTATTTCTTCCTACAGTGGTATCAGAGCCAAAACGGTTCGTATTAGTCCTAATTGATAGGTTGATAATCTTTCAACCCTAATCTCGTTAAAAGCATGCTGGTCTGCCAGTTTGATTACTTAATTTTCGTAATTATGCAAACCTAATAGTTTAACAACATGCTCATATCATTATGATATTCAGAACCAACTTAAAGATTGCATCTTTAGCCGAGTTAATTGCGGATGTTTTTATTCGTTTGAACTTGGCTATCCAGATTAATTCCCACAACTATGCCCTAATTACATGCAAGAACATTCCGTCAAATACGTTTTCATGATTTTGGCCAAAGATTAAATCTCTCTGATTAGTGCGTCAAATAAAAGCATGTTTCAGTCTAAATCTAAACGACAAATTGTTGTTGATATTATGCTAGCATGCTCCTTTATATTGCTAAGCGCAATTATGATAAATCAAAATCATAAACATCCTGTTTTATGCCTTTGTGAATAAATTTCATATGCAAAATTCAATGTGTGAGTGGGCATATCTTTGTTTCGATTATGAATATTGAAAAAAATAGAAGGAGTTGTTTTTGGTCAATGATATTCATGATTGTCTTTGCGTGATTGTTATTCATGATTGTATTTTCATGACCCTGATCGCCTCTGTCCCAAACCCAGTAACCAAATCAATTTCATGGAAGAACTCTAGAAAACCCTAACCCAAATAGTCTCTCTACCCTCCCTTAATTCCCTAAGATGATGGCAGGGGCTAAGACCTCAGCGGTCTACCTCCCAAAAGTCCCCACCATTCACGCCTTTGTGGCGGCGGTGGCGGCGGAGCCTCGGTGACCGAAACCGACAATTTGCTACAACAAAAAAAAAGGAAAAAGGAGGAGGCGGGGTGAGAGAAAAGGAAATCGTGTTTACCCATCAGAGAAGACCGCAAGGGGTGGCGCGTGTGTGTCACGTGTCGCCGACAAAAGTAAGTTTACCTTCCTTCTTCCTCAGTTCGCCACCCACATACGCCGATCTACACAACCATAGAAAAAACCCGCGAAAACCGCCGTCCTTGGAGGCGCGTGTACCCACTCGTCGCCGCCTCATTGGCGCGTTGGAGGCATGGGCGGCATCACCAGACTCGGTTTTGGCCAATCTACACGGTGATGGTGTCGATTCTCATCGGGTTGGTGTGGATCGAAGGCTATGAGCACTTTCAGCACCAGTGGGGGCGGTGGCCAAACATCATTTGGGCATGATTTGGGGCCTGGGTCGACGGTTGTAGATTCCAGAACCATCGTGAAATGGAAGGAGGCTAGGGTGCTGGGTGGAGCTCAGTGCTCCACAATAATGGCACCGAAGCATCGAGAAACAGAAAGATAGAGAGACTCGGACGAACAATAGAGGGGCAAAGAGGGATGGGGTTAGTGACTTAAAGTCACTCATTAATATACCCACGTTTCTTTTTTGGCCTCCATTAAAAATAGTTTTGGGGTTGTTCTTCCTTCTTCTTTTTTCGGCCAGGTTTTATATTTCTGCTTTGGGACTCCGTAAGTATTTTATGCTTTGGGTTGAACTGTTTTTGTGATCATTGTTGAGTTTTAACTCCATTTTTATTATTAATCATGACATAACTTTTAATTGAATTATGATGATATTCAAGTTGATAAAATTTCATGCATTTAATTCATTCGTTGAATTAATGTTTCGAATTAGTTTTAGTCCTGAATGTATGAATTCGTTACAAAGCATTAATATGTTTAATGTCGTATATAAATTCGTTTTACATATGTGTCGACTTGAATTTTTCATGCCGAGTAACTTGTTATCGATCAATTGGGTTGAAATTATATAAATTCGTTTCATATATATGATTAGTGTGTATGACGTAAATTTGTTTTAGTCGAACTCAATAAATATCTATGTGATATAAAAATTCCCTTGGTCGGTAAATGAATATGTTTCATAAGTTACATTATATAAATATGTTTGATATAATATCCCGTCACATGAATATGTTTCATGATTTAATAATTTTATGCAAAAACATGAGCAATTAAGAATCAGTTAATTGTTCAGTCATTCTTGTAGTTAATAAAAATGATTAATTAAGCTTTACATGAACAAGTTTCATGCTATTATTTGGATATATAGGGTATTTAATTATTTTATGGATTTGTTTCATGAAATTTAAGTTTGCTATATTATATGAATACGTTTTATATAATTTGTGAGCTTTATTATGAACTTGTTTCATCCAAATTTTAATATTATATAGATCTATTCTATGTATGATTAATTGCGACTAATATTTGGATACATTTCATGTTACGAAGTATGTTGCATTCGATTACATGGATATGTTTCATGTCAATCACCAATTACTAGTATTATATAAATGTGTTTTATATATATGAACTACATGAGTTGCAATAAATTTGCTCATTGTTTTAGCACTTTTTCCTTGCCCAAATTAATGAATGTGGATTCGTTTTATGTTACCTGCTAATTTTGTAATATATCGGTATTTTATGAATTGGTTTTATGAAATTTAAATTCATAATATTATAAATGCGTTTTATAATTTGCGAGTAACATTTGAAAAGTTTCATGTTATATATAATTATATAAATGTGTTTTTTATAATGCTATTTGGGCATTTTATGAAATTCTTTTGTAACATGTTATTATTCAAATATGTTTCGCAACATAGATTCATTTTATAATATAAATGTGTTTTATATAATAATTTGAATTTTATATTTGGTATGTCATTGATAGAGTTCTAAATGACATATTAGCAGTTACAAATAATGAGATAACTTCATGTAAATTTGGTTTATATTAAGTTGGATATCTTTGTGATATATCTGAAATGTTAATTTGTTTAACCATAATGTTCTCCATAAATTTTGTTTTACGGAAAATTGTGATAAATAAGTTATAAAAACTTCTAATTCATGCTTGTATGAGATGATTGTGAGCTTAGCGAAATTTTCGATCATACGACATGGATAATGGAGTTTTTGATAATTTATTTATTTGAAAATATGCCTAATGTCCACTTTACAAAATATATACTTTTAGATAAGACAATTAAAATAAGGTTGGTAATTTGTTTACCAATAAAAGAACTTGATAGCGCTGACTGTGATACATAATGTCAGAAGATTCAGTTTCTTCTGAATGAACGTGAAATGTTAGGACACTCATTAGGTTCTAGGTCTCATAGGATGACAAAGATGGTACTACTAGTGAACAGTATCCAAAAAACTTAAAAGCATACCAAAAGTGGTTCGAAAATGGATTGATCAACATGCTATACTTTTTAGTACCACATGAATGACAGTCTAGTCAGGGATTGAAAGTTAGCCCACTGTTAAGTATACGTGGGATTAGCATAGCATCAGATTCGTCTGATCCATTCCTTTATAAAGTTCTAGACCTAAGATTGGTATTGCAAAAGGGAAAAAGACTAAGGGAAATAAAGAGGGGCATATAGCACGTGTGAGTGCTATAACTGTGGAAATTAGGGATCTTATGTTTGGGATTGTCCTTAGTCGATTAAGTTACCTTTTTTCACAGCCTGGATAATATGTGCACTCTCAAGCATTTGTTGCTAACTGTGATCCTTAGTGGATTATAGATACGGGAGGAACCAAGCACATAGTTCAGGAACGAGTTGATTTTTGTGAACTTTCACCACTACACGATGGGTTCACAAATTGTTGTTTTAGGTAACGACGATGAAAAAGATGTTATTGAATTAAGGACAAATCATTCGAGGCTCCTTGAAGGGACTACGTTGTCTCTTCCCGATGCTCTCTATGCACCTGGGGTGCGATGTTTCCTTGTGTCTTCTGTCCCTAAGGTTAGTTTTTTTAAATTTTCGTCTAGATGTCTTAGGCATCATATGGCATGGTGATTTGTTTGGCCATGTCACATTGAAAGGTGTTTTCAATGGACGAAAAAGAACATCTTCCATCCTTATCTCATTTTTTACTTTGTTTTAGGCATGCTCGACTTGACCATGAGGGTCAAGATAGAGTTAATAGACTAGCTAAAGATTGCATTTTTTTTAAGACCAACTCACTAGGCTTAAGGTGCAAAATGTGAGTTATGTCTGGCTAGTAAAGCAATAGAAAATTCTTTTTGTAAGGTTTCAAGGGCATCAAATCCCTTAGCATTCATTCACTTTAGACATCTGCGGGTCCATGAATATGAAATCACATCATGGAGCCATATAAATTCATGATATAGGTATGTGTACCTACTATCTCACCGTTATTAAGTACTCGATGTGTTCATATACTTTATAGCGGTAGTAGGACGCAATTGGGACGAAATATTAAAAACTCTTCGAACCAATTGAGACCATGAATATTTTCTACGTGAAACAAAATCCCGTAATGTTGATTTTCTTAAGGATGAGTTCCCTAGCATTTGGTGAAATTTAAAAGGAACTCAATTTGTATGCGTTACAACAATACCTTCAACCACCACTCAGTGAATGAGAGGATTTGAATTCTCACTAAGTCACCGAGAATGGTACACATTCCTTACTTGGTAAGAATGGTGAAGGTTTGTCTGTCAAGGAGAATGAGATTCGTCCTCAATCTCCAAATGTTGAGGAGAGTTATTCCTAAACATGCAATTAATCCCCATGTTCAGGATCTTATCTCCAATGGATAGTGAGAGTAATCTTCTCTCCATAATCAGGTTTTCATACCTCTTAGAGAAAGGGGGAGAAACTCCTAGTCCCATACCTCTTATAGAGAGGGGGAGGGATTTCTCACCGAGGCAGACAAATAATGAAGGTCCCAGGATCCCAAGGACTAAGCGTGAAAGAATTCCTCCACGATTTTTTTTTCAAATCAAAAAGGAAATATTCGTATGCACTTCATCAGGAGTTTAGGGATCTACTTCTTATCAAGATGCGGTTGGTTCACCAAACCACAAAGAGTGACTGGGTGCCATAAGGGATGAGATGGACTCACTGACAAGGTTTGAGAACACCACCCCGACGTAAAGTCTTCAAGATAAAACATAGGGTGGATAATTCAATTGATAAGTTCAAGCCTGAATACTCCTAGCCCTGGTTGCCCTTTCGGACTTTGAGTTGTTCGAAATAGACGTAAAGATTGCTTTTCTCAATGGTGATCTTGAGAAAGAGATTTATATGGACTAACCCATTGATTTTGTATCAAAGGGATAAAAGGACAATGTGTGTCATCTTAAAAGGTCCACATGTGACCATTGTGTATGTTGAAAGATCAATATGGGGATTACGTTCCTTATGTTGATAACATACTATTGACTAGGGAACAACTTGGAGATGATCAAAGCTACTAAAAGGTAGTTATTCCATGTCTTTGAGACAAAGGACACGGGTGAAACTGGGTATGTCCTATGAGTGGAAATAATCCAAAGTCGTCCTAAGAAGCATGTGTCGAAATGTCTCGGAACGATTTTTGGGTTTATAATTCCTAACCCGTAGATACTCCAATTGAGAAGGGTCCAACCTTGAGTCTTGCTCAATGTTCTAAAACAAATGACAAAATAGAGATAATGAATAAATGTCCCTAACCCTAGTGTCATAGTAAGCTTATTGTAAGCAATGTTATGTACATGGCCCTGACATTGCTTTGCGGTTAGTTTGATAAGTCATTATCAAGGTAACCCAAGCCTTGCTGATTAGCAAATCGCCTAGAGAATCAAGCGCTACCTTCGTGGTATTGATAACTTTGTCTTTTGCTATCAAGGAGGAGGCCTCATGCTGAGAGTATACTCAAATATTGATTGGGATGGCAGCTCGGATGAGTCTAAGTTAACCTAAGGACATGCCTTCACCCTGAGTGGGAAAGCCATGGCATGGTGCAGCAAAGAAGCACAGCTGCACAACAATGTTAGTTATGAGGGTAGATCATGTGTCTTGTACCATAGAGACAAAAAGCATTGCCATTAGGTATATATATACACTAACAAGGTGATATGTTCCCTTAACTAAACCACATTCCTAGTGATGTGTTCAAAACTCATTGGTTGAGTCTTGAAGTTCATAAGGTTTGGTATCTAGACATGTTCTGTTACATGATAGACATGTTTCTTTTATAGGCAAGATGCTCACTGTTGTACGTTAGGCATATTGAAATGTCACAGGCTTCTTATTGGCCCAGTCACACAGGCAATTACCCTGATGCTTAAGTAGTAGGTAGGATGAGACTGAATCATATTGGCACTAGGTATGCAATATTGATTACTCACACTGGAAGTGTATGAGTAGAATGAATATAGTCGCCTTAGTAAGACTAAGATAAGACTCGAGGGAGTCGAGTATGAAATAAGTTTTCATATTGAAGCCTGAAAAGCCGAATCTTGAGTGTCAAGATTAACATTCAGTATGTTGATCTAGTGACTCGGGTTAGATTTTTTGGGTGAAAATCTAGACTGGCGACTCGCATGGCATAGCGAGTGACGTACCCAGCTGAGTAGGAGGTATGTCATGACACACATCTCATACTGTGTGTACTTATAAGACGACCCATGCATGGAGTGACAATTGATTTCCCTATCACTTGTCACTGTGTGATCCTATGGACGCTGACTCTTTGACTTAAAACTATGATATTAATTCGAAGCTTGATGTTGCTATTTTAATGTGATTCTCAGGAACCACGATCTATATGGTTCAATGAGAACACGTTAGGAAAGCAGTTAAGCTAAGATGAAATTTCATGAGTGTTTAAAGAAAAATCGATCCACCATCACCATATCAGCCCGGGCGGTTATGTTAAGAACATAATCATATGATATATCAGGCATAAAGGATTAGAGATGCCACTGGTGATGTTTTGGGATGGTTTTGGGGTATCGTATTTCGTGAAAGTGTTATGTTAGTTGGATGGTAACTTAATATAATACTACTGGTTATTTATGGTCTCACGTCCTATTCTTGGTATGAAGCGTGAAAGAGTAACGATATATGGAGAGCTTTTATTTTTGCGGCCTACGTGGCCGAGTGGAGCTGTAGGCTAGGCCTAATAGAATTAGCCCCGACGGCCACGTATGTTGCCTAGGGCAACAACCCTGGCTATTCCCCAAAACTATATAAAAGGAGTTTAGGGGATAGCCAAGAAACAGACAACAGAAATCTCTCATGCTCTCCTATATTATCTCTCATGGTTGAATCATCATCAATTGGATTCTCGAGTTTAAGACGTGAAACCCTAAAAGCAACTCTTGTAGCCGCTTCATATTTTTATTGGCGTTGATTGGTTTTCTTTATTATCGTGGACTATTACCGGTAGTATATTTTTGCATCCAGGTTAGTTATATTTCTTCCTACAGTATATATATATAGACACACACACACACACACATATGTATGTATGTGTGTGTGTGTGTATCAATATATGTGTGTGTGTGTGTGTGCGAGCACGCGCGTGTGTGCACGTGTGTGGGTGTGTGTACACACACATATACGTATATATATATATATATATGTGTGTGTGTGTGTGTGTGTGTGTGTGTGCGCGCGCGCTTGCATGTTTACTCGCGCGCACACATACACACACACATCTGTGTGTGTGTAAGCGTGTACTTGCGTGGGTGTACACGTACATACATAAATGTATGTATATGTATGTGTTTGTGTGTATATATATGTGTATGTATGTATGTATGTATGTATTTATGTGTGTGTGTGTGTGTGTGTGTATATATATAAATAAATATATATATATGTATATATATATATATATATGTATATATATATATGTATATATATATACATACATATATATACACACACACATATATATATATACATATATATATGTATATATATATATATATGTATATATATATATATATATATATGTATATATACATACATACATACATACATACATACATACATACATACATACGTGCTGATAATCATTGCCCTTAGAGTAATGGTTAAGGGTTTAATAAATAACACTACATAAAAATCTGAAAAAGAATTTAAAGCTAATATTATTAGCATTAACTACATGCTTAGTCGACAAAAAAAATACAGAATTTTTGTTTCTTTATTTTTTTGAAAGGGATTTTAATTTTAATTGTCTTTCCATTTAAAGGTTTAATTTATACGTTTTGTTTTTTTTAAAAAAAGACTGTATGTACAAGACACATCAGTACCACTACCGCCACTACCGGCTAGGTTCGCCGCCGCAAGTACCATTGATGCGTATAGACTACACCGCCAGCTCCAACCTTGGACACCCTTTTTTAGTGAATTTGCATATCTCCAACCATTGGCGAGATTGAATGATGCCCTAGTTGGTCGGCTTCACCGGCAAAGATGGTGACCCCAAACCCAAAATAAAACATTTGAATTAAATTAAAAATCATATAATTGGGAACACTTTTTTGATGTGGGTGTTGGTTCAACAACGGATCAAAGTTTTAAACTTTTCTTTGTCACAGTTGGCCAGCCTCATCTATTGGTGACTCATGGGCATGCTGCATGTAGCGGTGTGGTGGAGGTGATTTGATGGTAAGGACGACAGTTGGCTGGCCTCATCTATTGGTGACTTATGGGCATGCTACACGTAGTAGTGTGGTGGAGGTGATTTGATGGTAGGGATGACAATAATGGTGGAGTAATGTGGTGGTAGATTGGTAGGCAACAAATGTTGAAGGAGTATGAGAGTTTGAAAGGTGTTGACTACTGAAGGAGTGAACTGCGGCTTGATAAGAGAGAAAATGTGGGAGTGGGGACAGGGAGTGAGAAAATTAGACAGTGGAGGGGCTAATTCTGGAAAATTCAAATTATGGTGTATGAAGGCCTTGTTCTTTTTTGCGTTTGGGTAGATTTAGCTAACAACTTATAGTTTTTTATAGCTCTTTTACATGTCCTTATAGCTCATTACATCCTTAACATAATCCTTACAACTTCTCACATCTACTTACATCTTCTCATATCTTCTTACATCTCCTCACATCTCTTTACATCCCATATAGATTTTTGTATAACATTCATTTATTTTTGTTCTAGTAATTACAGAAATATGTATATATTTTTTTTATTATACTATCAATATACAAAATTTGTGAATATGTTATGAACACAATATTTATATAAACATAAAAATAGAATTTAACGACGTAAATTATATTTGAGTTTCAACATAAACAATACATATTATTAGAGATGAAATAAGTGAACATACTTTTAAAATTATAATACAAAGCTTTATAAAATTTCTTGGTAATAATATATTGATTAGACATTTACATTAAAATTGTTTACTTAAAATAGGATTTCATTTTAAGAGTTGTATTCAATTTTGTGAGATTTTTTTTTTGTAATACTTTGCTTATTGGAAGATCAAACTAATGTAAATATAAAAAATCACCTCAAGTGTAGGAAATTTTGATTGAAAAAATTTGTGGAGTCTAATATATTTTATTGTTGTTTAATTTACTTGTTTAAAGGTTTATTTTCAATAAGTATATTATTTTAACATTATTGTTTCTCATCCAAAACGCTCATTGCAAAAGAAACAAATTTTGTTTCAATAATATTAAGAAATAATTTGTTTACTGATAGTATCAAGTTTATTTCGTAAATATGACTAATATATTACACATTATTTCACAAATAATACATCAAACACCAATAATATGCATACATGTCTACAAGTTATATTACACAGCTCTTCAGTAATTGAACATCTACTTACATCTTCTTAAAAGCTTCTTACATCTTCTTACAACTTCTTACATCTTCTTACAGCTGTATTTTACCGTGAAAAAGAACAATCCCTAAATAAAGAAGGTTTTTAAAAAAAGATATAAAAATTGTACTGTAATACATTTAATTCTACTCTTTCAATTAATAATTTTACATTAAAAAGTGTTTAACTACTATTATTAATGCTGCTTCAATGTTGCCCTCATGGCATTATTTATCCTTTGCCTTAAGTTCAATACACCTAAAGTACGGTATAGCCGTATAGGCATGTACGTATGTACATAGAAGTGTGATTATCTAAGCATGTGAACTCACCGCCATAGAAAATTGGAAATGGAAGGCCTGACACATACTGGACCCCCTGCAACGACGCCTTGCCCCTCATTTCGCTCTATCTCCCTTTGCTTTCTCTCTGTCTCATCCTCCCCGAGTCCCCGGCCCGGCTTTGTTACCTTGTTCAGCGGAACCCTTCCCCCCGGGGCAAAACCCGGCGATTTTTCTACTTCAGGTCCCCCCCTCTCTCTGTATGTTCTTATTCTTCTTGCCTGAGCGTGAAAATTTTTATGATTGTTCCTTGTTTATTTTGATTAAATGCGATGATAGAATCTATTACAATGTTGATTTTTATCACCTTATTTTGTATGTCGCAATCAAATGTGTTTTCTAGGTTTGTTTTTTCTTTTTCGTTTTCAAATGTTTATTTTTCTGATGGTTTGGCATACGTTGCATTGATTAGGTCAAGCTTTGGCGATTCATGAATGGCGATATCTTCGTTGTCTGCCATTGCGGGTGTTCCCGCTGTGTTATCGAATCCAGGTATGTGAATTTATCTATTCACTCTTTTTTTGAATGGAACTCGGAATTTGTTTTTAAGTGTTGGATAATAGTCCAGTATTGGGGATTTAATGCGGATGATTTGCTTGATGATGAAACGGTGTATATATCTTGATTTAGACTGTATACGGCATATTGATTCAGCTTATTAATGAAGAACTCTCTTGATTCATGAAATTTTTATTGGTTTTGAGTATAAGAGAACAGTTGGAGTTTAGGTTTGATTTGTTTACCAGGAATTGAAGTTTTCGTTGATATCCCCACTAACAAAGAACCCTCGCTCCCGCAATTATGTTTATTTCAATTTTATACACTCTGGGTCCCAGGACTGAAACATTCTCTAGATATTTAGGAGCGAAAGCAAAGCATCCAAATAAGCAACGAAGGCATAAACTGCCAGATGATGAAACTCATCAAACTAGAGAGCATACTCAACAAGAACCATACAGTACTGGCCTTGCATACGTGATATGCATTGTATCATGGTCCAGCGACTGAGCCAGGACTGTAAAAGGTGCAGTGGACAGTAAAAGAGCAGTAGTATGTCTGAATAGTTCCAGAAACAGTATATTAAGGAGTACTACTATTGCGCTATCATCATACTGACATTGCAAACTGAACTATCAATCAACTAATACCTACCCTGAACTCCTCCATGGGCAGATTGTGGAAGATATAGGTATTCTTACCCCCTGAATTGTCGAACATTTTGCTGCCTTCATTCAAGTCCCTAACTTTAAGAAGAATTCACTATTTGCTACTGCACAACTTAAGTAGCTAATAGTGTAGCCTGGCATTCATTTTATAGCAAGCTATATGTTCCCTCAGACAAACAAATGACTTCGGAAAATTAAATGCATTTGAGATTCATCAGCAGGACTGCAAAGAATGCATGTAAGATGCAGAACCTCTGCAGGCCAAGAAATTCTGCAGTAATTGCCATGAGCTAGCATCTGCAATGTGTCTGTTGACCTATGCTTAATGCTTGGGTACAACAGAACTCCACTAATGCCCCATTTTGTAAGAAATCTTCTATACATTTATTCGGACTTGTTCCCTCCTTATCATCTCCAAGTCTTCCATGTAGGAAAGGTCAGTTGCTAGCCACTTTTGTCCTGTTGATTTAGGTTGCACTAGAGTAAATTCGCTCTCTTAGATGGCCTTTGTTTTTGGTGCTTTACTTTTTCTGACATAATGGTTCTATTGTCCTGTAGAATTTGAGCCATGATTCTACCCCCCCCCCAAAAAAAGGAATTATATTGGTTAAAACAATAAAATTTGTAAAATAAATTATTCAGGATGAAGTCAATATATCTCATATACCTTAAGATATTCACAAATGCACCATTTGGTTGCTTTCTAGCCATTTTGCAATTTTGAAAACTATGCATAGTAGTCCTCATCTTCAGGTCCAAAGTGGCTTTGCCGATGTACCTTTAAAGTCTAAACCCTTTGTGGACGTTTTAATTATCCATGTGTGGATCCACGTTAAGGCCATGGACACCGTTTGTGCCGAAGAAAATATTAACTTACCATCTAAAGACGCCTTCAGTTTAGGCAAATGGACATCCACAAATTCTGGCCCAAAAGCCTCAAACCCAGTTGCCAACAACCAAAAAGTAATTTTTCTCCAATTGTAGGGTACATCCTATTGCTAGATGTCACTTTCGCTTAACAATGAAGCGACTTGAGTGCTTGAATTAAATTAATAAATTAGTTTGTTGGACATTGTGATGCCGACACTCTCTCTCCCCTTGTCAGTTCAATTTAGTTGACAATTAAATTACAAGCATTCTCTCTCCCTTCCTCCCACCCTCCCTCTCTCTCACGCACGTGTGCAAGTGGGGGATGGCTAGCAGGTGATGTCATTTTGGTTTTAAAAAATAATATGGAGAATCCAAATTTCAACAACCTAGGAATTTGATAAAGATTTTGGAAAAAGAAATCAAAAAGTGTCATGCAACTTTGAACCTTAGAGATATGGTATGTAATCAAAATTATGATGATGTTCTAGTCCACGGACACCAAAGTTATGATAAGCCATTCTTAGGTTCGATGTTGTTTCATTCTCAACTATCGTTTTTTGGGGGTATTACAATACTATTGGAGCATTTTAATTTAATATAGTGCATATTTTTGTTTTTGTGCATCTGCATACGTACATATATATATATATATATATATATATATATATA
>JACYFF010031959.1:86754620-86799672 GCA_017589665.1 Selenicereus undatus
TGTGTGTGTGTGTGTGTGTGTGTGTGTGTGTGTGTGTGTGACATACATACATACATACATGCATACATTCCTAGGGAATTTGTGCCAAGATTCTACGCCCTTCCTCCCCCCCCCCCTCCCTAAAAAAATGGAATTATAATGGTTGTGCCATTATGCTATAAAGGCTGGTGATTTCCAAAAAAATAAAATTTATGAAATAAATTATTCATGTTGAAGTCAATACATATTAGATACCTCGAGATATTCACACATGCACCATTTGGTTCCTTTCTAGACATTTTTCCTTGTTGAAAACTAACCATAATTGTCCTCATCTTCGGTTCCTAAAGTGGCTTTGTTGATCTACCTTTAAAGTCTAAACCCTTTGCGGACGTTTTAATTATCCTTGGGCGGATCCACGTTAAGGCCATGGACACCGTCTTAGTTTTAAAAAGCGCGAGGTGTACTGAGACACGTAGGGTCCCAAAGTGTGAGGCGCAAGGCGCAAGGCGAAGCCACACGCATCATGGGTGCGTGCGGGTGCACGTGCACGGGTGTTGTGCGGGCGCGTGCACATGCGTGTGTGCTTGTTTCTATTTATTTTTGCATTTATACGCGCGCACACGCATACATACGTACCTACTACCTACATAGATACATACGTGGTGCTCATGTATCTAGTTCAATAGATGGATGGACACCTTTGTCCAAAATCTTTGGATCCACCACTACAATTATCCCTTCTGATAAGCACATTTCAATTATCCCTTTCCGTGAGGACGTTTCAATTATCCCTTCTAAACAAATATCAAGATGCGTGTTAGGCTAATAATTATCACTATGGATTTCAAAATATGATTCCTAAACTCCTAGAAAGAGGTAGTCTTGGTGTGCCATACACTTTAAGTTGGAATGCTCCTAAAACATTCTAGAATTTGTTTAGTTGTCAGCATATGATGCTCATCACCTAACACCTAAGTTACCCAGACTGTGGCATTCAGGTCTAACGTACCTGGTACAACACAATCCGATATGCATTTGAACACAGGATGCAGATCCGACTTGCTTAAATCAGTTAGACATGGTGGTGGCTGATAATATAGAGGCTAGAGGTGCAAAGAAGATGGGTTGAGGGTTGACTGATTTAGGCGGGTCTGACTGAAAATAATAGGTAAGGCAATCCCGTGTCCACATTTAGAACAATGTCCCCTTGTCCTAAATTTTTAGACCTTACGAGTTGGACATTTTGGATTTGTACCCGGATCCAACACCGTTGTCCGGGGCCCAGGTAACATAGCCTCACAGTTTCCTGGACATTCTAACAGGAATCTCTGTGTAGTAGCCTATATTTGAAGCTTACACCTCTTACCAACTACATCCTGACCTCTTAGGATGTTCTAAATATGCTTCTTAAGAGTTTTGGTGATTATGGTGCTTCTGTTGGCAACATCTGATTGATTTTAAGTGTCACTCTTATGTTGAAAAAATGCACATTAGGGTAGCGTGTGATATCCCTCTACATTATCCACATTGTTCCTAAATTACTGTAGGAAAATGTTGGGGGCAATTAGTCACAATTTGAGGTTTTCGTGGGGATTTATCAAAAAATCCTGAGACTCGTTTAATATAACTTTCAGGTGCTTGGGTCTCTCTACCACTTGAAACCTCTACATTAATGCCCATCTTGCAGTTTTCGAAGAGTATAATTGCTTTGTTGCCACTTGCCACTAGCCTGTAGATTTTGAAACGTGATTCTAGAATGACAAAAGATTCTAGTTGTTAATGGCGATATGCAACAACTATCATTTAATACAAAATTCCTTTAATGTTGTGTATCGTCTGGAGTTCTGTCATTGCCCAACCGGTTGCCTAGGTTGACGCGGTGGTTGTCAGGCATCGCTGACGTCCGACGTGTCGTCGGCGTCGTCCTCGCCGGTGCCGGTAGAGAGAGTGCTGAGAGAGAGAGAGAGAGAGAGAGAGAGCTGTTCGCAACAGGTCATCGTGGTGTGGGATTTGAACGCGGACATCGGAGGTTAACCTAAGCCCTGCTAGGCCTTAGGTCTCCGGGAGTCGTCGATTCCCCTTCACTGACCGCCGGTGGTTCTCTGTGTCGGGTTTCGCGTGCAGCAGGTGAGTTTTTTCAGATCTTTTTAAGATCTTGTCTCGGGGGGTGGTTTTCTCCTCTACTGAAGGGAGGGCTGGGCTGGTCGGTGGT
Source organism: Selenicereus undatus (assembly GCA_017589665.1). Classification (NCBI taxonomy): domain Eukaryota; kingdom Viridiplantae; phylum Streptophyta; class Magnoliopsida; order Caryophyllales; family Cactaceae; genus Selenicereus; species Selenicereus undatus. The sequence continues at coordinate 86,756,815 of JACYFF010031959.1, forward strand.
TTCTGTCCCCCCAGCTCCCTCTGTGCCGGCATACCAGTCGCTGGCGACTTTTTCGGCGGTCGGAATTTCGCCGGTGCACTGTTTCCGGCTGCCCGGTTCGAGGACATCCCGGAGCTGGCGTTGGTCTTGACGGTGTGAACTCCGGTGAGCCATGTCCACCTTGGGTTGGTCTCTTGCTCTCCATTTTTCATTCGGTTCTGGTGTACTTCGCTGGTGTGCTGTTTTTAGCCGGTAGGATGAGGGGGGGATGCAAGAAATTTGTGGCTATTAAAAGTAAGTCATTTGATCTCAGTGTGGTTGGGATTAAAGAGGACATGTTGAAAATCTCAGAGAATGGAAGGGGGAGGAGATTTTCCATTTTCTTGCCTGAACCAGTCGTTTTGTGGTTGGTAAGAGCTTGGGGTAGGTTTAGGAAGTCTAAATCAGCTTCCCGGTGTAATCAAATGAGGCTGCATTCCAGGATTTATATGTTGGAATTCAAAAGCAATCATGCGGGGAAATTCTTGTAGCTTTCGGTAATCAAAGAAGCTATTAGAACGTTCATTATTTTCCCAGTCGGTTGGAATGAACATGGTTGGGTTAAAATCTTTGATTCAATAGCTGAGATTGTGGGTCAGGCTCCCCTCGAGCCAGTTTTGCAACTAAAAGGGTGCAACTGGCAAGTACTGAAGCCTAAGAGCTTTGGGGTGGACCCAGCCCCTCCGCCGCCACCGCCAGGATGTTGCCCTCAGTGTGGTTTCGTTGGTGAACCAGCAAGCTTTCTTCGCTCCTATGCTGGTGTTGTGTTATCTCATCCTTTGACTACTAATTTGGGGTTAAGTTCCTCAGTGGAACCACCCTCGTCTCTAGAGGCTCAAGGGAATGGTGAGAATCCTAAGTTAACCAGGAGAAATGGCAAGCACCCTGGGCATGTTTATAGACGTCAATCAAATCAGGTCTATGTTTGTAGGAGCCCCCTGGGTGTAACCTCCATGGAAACTAACGGAGATACATCTACCAATGTGGAGGTAGAAGTAGCAAAAGGAGTCCCTAATGCCTCTCTTGCCTTGCTCGCTCCTGCTACAAGTTCTCTTGTAATTGATGAGGTTGCGTGGGTTGATCCAGCAAGGTTGGAAGCTGATAGCTCTAGTTAGCTTTGTTTGGGCACACCCAGGTTTCCTGTGAGGGATGATTATGCTCCTCCATTAGTAAGGAATGAGCTGGTGAAGAGTGTTTTTTCTTCTTCTTCGACCTATGCGCTATCTTCTCGCCCTTTAGCGTCAACTCACACACCTTCCACTTCTTTTTCTTGGCTCAAGGATATGATTGACCAACCTAATGCCCTGGTGGTTAATCCTCCTCTTTTATCTGTGGGAAATCACTCTTCCCATTCTGCAGATTTGGGTCTTGGGGTTTTGGGTCTTGGGGTTTTGGGTGGTGTACCTTGTGACTTGCCCAGAGAAGTCGTTCGGGATGCACTTGCTATGAGTTTAGGAGCTCAGAATAGTGCATCTTGTTCAGGGATGGTGGACAACAGGTGCGAGCTTCCTGTGCATCATGATTGGCCATTAGTGTCCTTTGCGTAAGCTAATGTTGAAGATGTGGAAACTCCTCTAGCCATTGATTTCTCTTTTTTGCAGAGTTCAAATGATTTGTTCTCTGAAAAAGATATTTGGGATGGAGAAAATGTTAAGTCTGAAAATGTGTCAAAATGGATGGCATCCAAGCTCAAAAGTATTGCTGCCACTATTGGTGTGGCAATTTCAGGCTACGAAAGTGAAGTCACTCATTTATTTTCTAGAATCGAAAAGAGCAGTGTTGTGCCTAAACAGAGTGTGCAAAGGACACCATCGACAATCAGAAGGCAAAGAGAATTAAAGAGGCTCGAGTTTGGTGTAAACTATGAACAGGCAAGTGCCTCTTCTAGTGGGATGTTGGTTCCGTATGTTTAGGATGTTGTCTTGGAATGTGAGAGGCATCAATGATCTTTGTAAGAGAGATATCTTAAAAAGCTTTCTGAGGGATTGGAAATGTGATCTGGTTTGTCTGCAAGAGACAAAGTTAGAGGAAGTCTCACGTTCTGTTGTTCGTAATTTGTGGGGCAACTATTGTGTTGATTTTGCTTTTCTTAAAGCTGAAGGTGCCTCTGGGGGCATCATAGTGATGTGGGACAAGAACACTTTCAACTTTGTCTCCTCTTCTCAGGGGGAATTCTCCATTACCTACATATTTCAAATGATTGACGGTGGCTTCACTTGGGCTTTCACTGGGGTTTGCGGTCCTCAATACAGATCTAATAAATTGAGGTTTTGGGAGGAGCTTCGACGAACTAGAAATGGATGGCCTGGACCATGGTGTATTGGGGGAGATTTTAATGAAATTTTATATCCTCGAGAAAGGAGTTCGGGATTATGTCCAACGATTATTATGTTGGAGTTCCCCGACTTCATCAATTATGCTGCTGTAGTGGATCTCCCTTTGCGCGGGGGCGAGTTTACGTGGTCTAGGAGTACTGGAGAAGCTGTTTGCTCAAGGTTGGACCGCTTCTTGGTTTTTTTGGATTGGGAGGAACAATTTCCAGACTCACTTCAGACTAGAATGCCAAGGCCTCTATCAGATCATTTCCCAATATCTCTAGAGAGGGCCAAGCTGGAGAGAGGGAATGTTGCTTTCAAATTCGAGAACATGTGGCTCAAAGTTGAGGGGTTCTCTAACCTTGTTAAAAACCAGTGGGAAGAGGTGGAAGTTGAAGGCTTTGCTAGTTTTGTGATTGCGAGGAAGCTTAAGTTTGTTAAAGAGGAGTTGAAGAAATGGAACAAAGAAGTCTTTGGGGATTTTAAGTTAAGGAAATACAAATTGCTGGATTCTGTTAATGCCCTTGATGTGAGAGAAGAATCTTATGGTCTTAGCAGTGATGAAATTGACCAAAGGAGGGAGGCAAGAGAAGAGTTGGCAATGGTATTGCACATGGAAGAAGTTTCTTGGAGGCAGAAGTCAAGGGCTCTGTGGCTTAGAGAGGGGGATCGCAACACAAAATTTTTCCATTGAACGGCCAATCTGCGTAGGAAGTTCAACTTCATATCAGGGGTAGAGATTGAGGGGAATCGTTATGAAACTATTGATAGTATGAAAAGCTCTATACTTGGCTTCTACAAGAAGCTATTCTTTGAAACTGAACCTCCGCTGCCGAAAGTGGATGGCTTATCGCTACCCTTTTTATCTACTTCTGCCAGGGAGGTTCTTGAGATGCCATTTGATGAAGAAGTCACTAGAGCTCTACATGATTGTTGTGGGGATAAGGCCCCTCGTCCAGACGGAATGACTATGGCTTTCCTTCAAGCAAATTGGGATACGGTGCGAGGGGATGTTTTGACTATGTTCTCCGAGTTTTACACGAATAGAAAATTTGTGGCTAGCCTTAATGCTACTTTTATAGGACTTATTCCAAAAAGAGCTGATGCACAAAATATCAAAGATTATCGCCCAATTAGTCTGATTGGATGTATTTATAAGTTGCTCTCAAAGGTGTTAGCTCGTAGGTTGATAAGTGTTATTGGGGCACTTATTTCTGAGAATCAAAACGCCTTTGTTGGGGGCAGACAAATTCTGGATGCAGTACTCATTGCAAACAAGCTTGTTGACTCCAGGACCAAGTCAGGTAAGCCGAGGGTTTTATGCAAGCTTGACATCCAGAAGGCTTATGACCATGTCAATTAGGATCTTCTCATTTATGTGATGAGAAGAATGGGGTTTGGGGAGAGATGGATTGCTTGGATTCGCCATTGTATTTCTTCTGCTTCTTTTGCGGTCTTAGTTAATGGCTCCCCTTCTCAATTCTGTTTTGCATCTAGAGGGTTGCGCCAGGGTGACCCTATCTCCCCTTTTCTGTTCTTATTGGTGATGGAAGTGTTCACAAGGATGATTAATGCGGCTGCTACAGCAGGACTTATTTCTGGTTTCTCTGTAGGCCGGGGAGTGATTTTGCCGTTGACGCTCCCACCTACTCTTTGCTGATGATACGATTATCTTCTGTGATAATGATTGCGAGCAAATAGTGAATCTGCGGGGCATCCTTATATGGTTTGAGGCAGTGTTTGGGCTAAGAGTCAATATGTCAAAGAGTTCTATCTTACCAGTGGGGCAAGTGGACGATATTCAATTGCTTACAGGGATTTTAGGATGCTCTATTGGTTCTTTTCCATCATCTTATCTTAGTCTCCCTCTTGGTGCAAAATTTAAGGATAAATCAATTTAGACACCTGTGATCGAGCGTTTTGAGAGAAGACTATCTGGGTGGAAATCAAAGTATCTTTCCAAAGGGGGGAGACTGACACTTATTAAAAGTGTTTTGGTGAGCATTCCAACTTACTCCCACTCTTCCCTCTACCAGTCTCAGTGGCTAATAAGTTGGAAGCTATTCAGAGAAAATTTCTTTGGGGGTCTTTTGGTAGTGACTTCAAATTTCATCTTGTTAGATGGAATATTATCAAGAATCCCATACCGGAAGGGGGATTAGCTGTGAGAGACCTTAGACTCTTCAATGAAGCATTACTAGGCAAGTGGTTGTGGAGATACATGAATGAGAAGGATAGCCTGTGGAGAAGGGTGATTAGGAGCAAATATGGAGATAAGGGTCTTGGATGGTATCCATCCAAACCAAGTGGTGCTTATGGGCAAAGTTTATGGGGGTTCATTCACAAAGGACAGGGAAGATTTTTTCATCATTTCTCTTTCAAGGCTGGTGTCGATTCTTCTATCTTGTTTTGGCATGACCGTTGGTGTACGGAGGGCCCTCTGCGAGATAGCTTCCCCTCTCTTTATGTGCTCACGGTGAATAGAGATGCTACTGTTGCAGATTTTTGCTAATGTGGGCCTAGCACTATTGTGTGGTCACCTGTTTTCATCGGGGATGCTTTGGTGGATGATGTTATCCTTGCCACCCTTCTCAGTAAGTTGAGAGAGATTGCACTTCATGACTCACCTGATGCGGTTGTTTGGGATCTCAACCCTAAAGGTTTTTTCACTGTTAAATCTTATTATCTTAAGCTCCTCTCTTCTACCTTCGCTATGGAGTCTAGATTGTTGGGGCAATTCCCTTGCAAAATCATTTGGAAGAGTTTGGCTCCCTTAAAGGTGTCAGTTTTTGTGTGGGAAGCTTCGCACAGGAGTATTCTGACATGTGATAATTTACAAAAGAAGGGAATTATTTTGGTGAACAGATGTTCTATGTGTAAGGACGATTTGGAGTCTCCTAATCACCTACTACAACATTGTCAATTTGCAAGGGCTTTGTGGGAGTTATGCTTTACTTGCTTGGGAGTCTCCTGGGTTGTCTCGGATTCAGTGAGGAACCATCTTTTGGCTTGGGAGGATGCCTTTGGTAGGAAAGTTAAAGAGAGAAGCGTCTTATTGATCCCACATGCTATTTTTTGGGCTATTTGACGAGAGATAAACAAAAGAGTCTTTGAAGGAGTGGAGATGCCCCTTCAGCGAATTAAGGATATTCTTATCAAGACTCTTTTTTTCTGGGATGGCGGGAACTTTTGTGATTCTTCTTTTGATGTAATTGATTTTGTAAATAGGCTCCATCAAGGGTGTACATAATCCTGCTGTAGGATGCCTGCTTGCATCCATCCCTTTGTACATTTTTTAGTTTAATATATTCTACTCTTTTTCCTTATCAAAAAAAAAAAAATGGTGATATGCAACAACTTCTAAGCTATGCAAAATAAAGTATCATAGAATATTTTGAGGGATTAGTAGGATGACATGGTTGGCATTTGACAAACTTACACATTTTCTAAAAAAATAAATAAATAAGAAATTTCTTATTATGTCCTTCATTTTCAGGGTGACGAGATTTTGGCCACTTTACCTCTGAGACCACGTTTCTAGATATCATTGTAAACGGCTCAGCGAGTATGATGCCCAGAGATGGCTGTTGTGGTGTAGGTTATACTTTAAAAGTATCTATAATAGCATTGGACACCCTCAAAGCAATTTTTTAGGGTGAGGAGATTATAGACATCACTTATCAACTTTGACATTCCAAAACCATGAAGACAGTATGATAGCCTTCATGTGGTGGCAGTGTGTAATAATCTTCCTGTTCTATCTCTCTACAGCTTAGTTTAAAAAAGAGCACTTCCTGAGGCTTATAAGACATGCACATTGGTGCACATTCATTTGAACACGCCTCCGATTGCTTCATGATAGGGGGTATTAAAAGCACCAAATTTAGTCCAAATTGATAGTTATGACTTATGAGAGTTAAGGATAATTTATATGATTTCGAGCAAATTCCCTCAAAACTGCATTAACTTTCCTCAAATTAATATTCAACTTAGAAATTCTGTCTTGGACTGCATTTGGGCCTGTCATAGGTTAACTTTGAAGCCAATCAAAGAAGATGATTTCATCAGACTTCTACTTGGCTCATGTGTTTTAGTTTTAATTTCTATTTTTCTAGTAAATAGGATTACTGCAATTATACGAGCAACACTAAAATATTAAAACCATAGGATATCTTGATAACAAGTACAGGCCCTCAATCTGTGGTGGGTGTGCCTTTAGCTTACAGTTTGTGCCAAAGTCTTCCGTGGCTTTTCATGTCTCAGTTCCTTCTGTGCCTCTCAAGACTGGGGTCTTAACATCTTCAGCAAGGTGTGATTGGATAATATATGTTTTCTCTGTAAATCTACCTATTTTCAAGAAATGATCTTGGTAATTTCTGTTTGTTCATGATGGTAATTACCGTTTTCAAAGTGACTTTTCAACGAGGTATGTCTGGCTGACTGATGTCTGAAGCAGCATGCCTTTTTAAATTGTCCTGTACTTTTTAAAAATATTGTACATTTGTACTTGGTCAGTAACATTATCTAAATCTCGGTCGTGTTATTTGATTGTTTCCTTTGTATCCTTTAAGCTTCCTGGTGGCTATTTCCTTATCAAAAAGCTTTATGGGTTACCTTTTATTTTGGATGCTAATATTCGCACATCTTTCAACAGTTAAACTGGAGCGTCTGCAGGGGGGTTCGTTAAAGAATTGTAACTGCCGGCTGGCTGGCCTTGGCAAGCTATCACTGGATTTGAATCACAAGCAAAATAACACTGCTCAAACTTCTGCTTTTGGCAAGCCATCATTAAATTTGCACGGCAAAGAAGTGTTAACTCATTCTGTTCGGGTGCATTCGGCTTCTCTAATATGTGCATCTGCTCTTGTGAGTATCTCGATTATGAACTATGAGCCTCTTTTTCATGTAGTCCTTTTCTTATTTAAACGTCTTTGTTCTGCTGTGACTTGTGAGATACGATGAGTTTAAGAGCCACAAGCTTCTAGCAGTCTCTCTCGCTCTCTCTCTTTTGGTCTTAGTCATTGTCAAGTTTCATGCAGTCTTGACTCTTGAGGGAGTAGGTAATGTAAATGATCAGCCTGAAACGTTCTTTATTTATGAGCTGTATGTCAAGACTGATGTTTTCAATTGCAAGACTGCAAGGCATTTGTTTTTGGATTAAACAATAATACATGTATGGTATCTCCAACCATGTTTGTGTGTGATTAACCTCTGCCAGGCCGTCCTTAAATCTCAGATGTGCCAATTCTGTTTTGCCTGCTCTCTCAATTTCATGTTTTCTAATATATCGTTGTCATGGTGCAAAAGTGGATGGGTTGCATAGTTACCATGTTACAACAAAAGCATTTCTATTGACACTGTCAATTGGATGATGCCATTCTGTTGGGGTTATGGTACTAGTCAGTTCAGTTGTAACATCAGAAGTATCACATCACATGAAAAATCTGGAAAATTGCATTGCTGTATGGTGAAGCATTCTGCAAATATGTTGATCTCTTGGGTCTCAAAAGCCCCTTTCCATCATGAAAATGCTGAATATTGAATTGCCATTGCATGCGAAATTAAGCAATGACATGGGACTGGCTTCTCCAGTGTTGGACATCATCTCATCTGAATCCTGAAGTGCGCTGTGACCTATTTAAAGAATTCTGTTTTTTTTTTTTCCTTTAGATCTAAAAGAGCCCATCTGATGGTTGTCAGTTCTTCCATATTCATTATGCCCGCTTTTGCATTCACGGTACATGCCTGATGAAATTTCTTTCGTTTTGCAGAATGCAAGATGTGGTGCAGAAGGGCAGACTCAAACTGTGGAGAAGCCAGTTTCTGTTATTACGAATGCACCTGTTCATGGTAGGTTTCTCTTTCCTGCGTTTGCTCATACCGATTTGATTTATATTGCATTAAAGCGATAGAAACTTGGATAGGGGCGCAATTCTAGATATAGTAGTACTTTATTTCGCTCTACTGTCATCTGTAACTAAAGGAGACCGAAAGAGTAGATGATGTTTGGCTAGTACCTTTAGTATGGGACTTAACCTCTCTTTCGTTTACATATTGTTCTTGGATCCTGTTAGCTCCTTGTGATTTTCCTTGAATTGTGAGGGTAATAGATATCTACAGATTTCAGTCACTTAATTCACTTTGGTCTAAGAGTTGAGATACCTTCTCTTTATTGCTTTTCGCCACATAGATTGTCATGTGTCTCAAAGGTTACCTAGATACAATGATGGGTTTGACATTCCACCATATGCAGCATTGCAACCTGTTGATTTTGCTAAATCACTTGTTGGAATATTTCATTTCAGAATTTTGAGGAGATATTTTCCACATAGTTTGTGAAATATCATGGCATTATTTTTCTTTCCCTTATTTATTAGGTTTGGTTCTAATTCTCGAGATTTCATTGCAGGTAAGGAGAAATCACCACAACTTGATGACGGGGGGGCTGGATTCCCACCTCGCGATGATGATGGTGGTGGAGGTGGCGGTGGCGGAGGAGGTGGCTGGGCTGGTGGGTTCTTCTTTTTTGGTTTTCTTGCATTCCTTGGACTCTTGAACGAGAGAGATAGTGACGGATCATATGAACGTCGTAGACGGAAATGAGCTACTGAAATTGAGGTCCTTTTTAAATGCAACGTTGCCCCTTACACTTGATCATCTACTTCTACCGTTATTCTTTTGAGTAGTAAAATGATGGCTGCAGAAGGAAATGTACGTACGTTTGGTGTCAGGTGGTGTTAGCAACAAGTGAAACCCTTGACCAAGTTTTGTTAAAAGCGTACCGGTTGTTCGGTTGATGTAGTAGTTGTGGACTTCGTACTACAAAGTGATTGTTGGAGCTGAGCAACCTGGTTATGTTGTAATTCAGAATTTGTCTATTGCATTGTAGTTGATGCCTTCAACTACGAACTGAGTTTTAATGCACTACTGCCAAACATTCCCCAATGTAAGGGGGAGTCCAACCGTGATCGGTGATTCTGAGCCTTTTGTTTGTCGGCCTCAATGTGTTTATTTCGTTAATGATGGAAGTCATAAATTTTTCACGTTCTTAGTTTTGGCTACGGAAGGCATCGATGATGAAAATTAGGTTTATTAGTTTATGAGCTGCCCTAAGATCTTGTAGTTTAAGCTGTAAAGATCAACAGTAAAGTGTTTTTTTTTTTTTTGGATTTTTGCTTGAAAAGAAATGTGACGCAAAATAAATAATAAAGTTTTGTTCTATGTTATAATTCAAATTGTGAAAGGTATTGCACTCACGCTCCTTGATGTATTTTGAAACAATTATTTTAGCTTTAAATATTGAAATTTTGTTTTCTTGTTATCTTTATATTTCAATAAACTCTACAGTTTTGTTTTGTTTGTTTTTTTCTCCATTTCAAAAGAGTCATAATGTTTATTTCAAACTTTTTTAGTCAATTTTAATGATTTTTAAAAATCCTTGTAATTTTATTTTTATAATTTTCTATTTTTAAGTACATTTTTAAATATTTAAAGTTTTTCATTTGATCCCTAATTTATAAATTCAAATTTACAAAGACAAAACACATTTTCATTTAATACCTCAGAAAAAAAAACATGGTTAATAAGAACATTAAGGGGTTATATGATCTTTGTTGTTGATTTTATAATCATTTATGTTGCGCTTTTACTGTTATTGGGAGCTTAATCTGATTTAAGGATCTGCCTTAATCGAATAGATTTTAGTGTGTATTTTGCGCTTTCCTTATATGTGGCATTACTAGAACTTATTGTCTAATACTGCATTTACCTACTGCATTTCCTATACAAGGGCTGGTCAAAATGAGGCTTTTTGTAAAATTTCTATGGGCTTCGTGAAAATGTTTCTTTGCTTGCAGAATTACTACTATGCGATGTTATATCTCTTCAAATTCCACTAAAATCAAACCACATCAATGGTGTTATTTAAAAACAAAGATTATATTCTTACTAACAAAAAGTTTGCTAAAAAGAATTAGTCATATCAAATAGCTTGTCTCTTATAGGAAGCTCATCAAATCCACATCGACCATGAGTGAAACAGAAATGTTCTCGAAAAACATCTTAAGTCTCTAAGACGCTAACTACGTCTATTTATCTAAAAAGCGACTCAACTGGCATTGGTCATAGCAATTAGCTTGTGTCTTATAGACTGCAAAGCAATCTAAATCCACGTGGAAACTCTTGTCTCTTACAGTGCAATATTAAGGGAACCGATCTGCTAATAGAACAGGTCGGTCGAGTGGGTCAATAGATCAACCGATCAGACCATTTGGATCGAGGTTGGACCAGTTGACCCAATTTATCATTGAACCGGGTTAGACCGGTATGACTCAGTAAAATCTGATTTATTTTTTTTCTATATATTTGTTGTAGTTATTTTTCAAATTTGCGTAAATAGTTATGCTAACACATTAAACTACTAAAAAGCTCTTATATACAATAGTGCTATATATTGCAATTCAATAGATTAGTTAAAACAAAATATTAATTTGGACAATACAAAAGTATTGCGTTGCTTGGGCCATGGAAACAAATTAAATGGAAGAAGGAATTTGTTTCACTTTATGGACTCTCGTTTTGAGCCACCAGCATATGGAGTATTTATTTTGTTTTATTACGTGAGCACATGGTATTTAAACACTCCCAAACCCCAAGTATTAAACTCTAGAACATCCTACATACTTACCTGGGACGCCAAAGTCCCAGCATGGGCACCATCTTGCCTAGGCTCTCTCTCTCTCTCTAATCATGATATAATCCTTTGCCCTCTTTAGCCTATTAACAGCTTGGGTTCAACAATGGTTTAGCCGTGAACCAGCCGCCCTTGCTCTCTGCATCTATGTCCAGCCTTCTCACTTTAAATTCTTAGATTTAATTTTCAAATTCTCAAAGAGATAAACACATACTCCACGTGAACTGCAATGTGATGCCGCCAGTGTTGGCGAAAACAATGAAATTCTGCAATGAAGTGGCACTGGTTTGATGGCTAGGACGTGAATCCCAGTCTGACCATGGCTCAGCTGATTCAACTGTTGGCCAACTCAGCTGGGTTTGACCAGTTCAATTGCTCAAACAAGTCATAATCTCTTCCGGCCTGCTAAGCTCACCGGTTTTCGGTCCAACCAGCCTGCTCTGACTGAGCCGGAAGTCTGCAGCCTCTAAGGCTCTAACTACATCCCTCTTTACCCCCGAACACGTGTTAAATTACACACTTTATAAACGGCAACTTCCAGAGGGTATTGAGTAAGCATATCTTCCTAATCACTTGTTTCAAACACTGAATTGAGAGTTGAGACTGCCTAGTTTGAGTAGTAATGAAAATATATATATTGAAAAACTTTGATGTCTGCTTTTCCTTTTTAACGTGGCTCAGAGAGAGGCATCGGCCCTTGCACTTGCTCTTCACACTTCGTCAGACCCTCACAATTTTGCACATAAGCTACGAAAACACCTTTTGATAGGAGTATATCCTTCCATCCGTCTACCTATTGGTTTCGTATTCTGAAAAACTCAACATGTCAAGATCTGGGGCAACATTTGCAACAATTGTTACATTGTTGAAGAATCGAGACGTAGAAATTTCAATACAGTGCCCACCACCGAAACAAAAATTTGATACAAAATTAACATCCTAGAGAAATTCCCTCATCTAGTTGGTTTAGTCCAGGTGGTCTCTGACGTGATTGAATTTCCATAGTAAACCTGTTTCATGGAATCATCCCAGAAAGCCTGCAAAGGACAATGAGCGATGTTTAGTGACATTAAGTACAATAATGACAATAAATTACATCTAGTAAAATCCCTAAAGATCGATAACCAACTACAAGGGCTGGCAAAATCATTGCCCAAACTCAATAACCTGAATCTTCAATCAGTCATTAATTTGTTGTCTGAATTTCAAGTGTGGCATAATGGTGTTCATACTTCTATAGTCCAGATCTGATTTTAACCAGTACCTAACTTTGCTCAGACTCTCAAACCAAAAAAAAAAAAAAAAAAGAAGCGGGGTGCAGATGAAGTTTGTCCAAATTTTGAACACTTCAATTTACTCAAACTTAGAATAAGCCGGAATTCTTGCATAGGAATAAAAGACATGGGAACAACTGTACAACCCACTTATCGGTTGATGAATAATGATAAAATCCAGCGAGCAGATCACATCATCTGACATTCTAGAGAGCCTCAGTAAGAAGCAGCCAACAGTGGCCAACACCTTCATAGTTTCACGGAAGCCACAACCCCTCCCTCTTCAAATAAATCAAAGATGGGAGTAACAACCTTGAAGAGAAACAGCATAAAGTTGCAAACACAAGGGAAGCAATCACACTCCATAGGTCAGGGGATGCCACTGAACTATGGATGCGTAGTGCAGAATCTAGCATGCCAGAAACAGCACAAAGATTATATACAGAATGGTGCAAGACATACCTGCCACCCTGAAGGAAGATCTCTAGAGAGTTGGTCCAAATCGGGTTGCTTGCTTCCATTATTTATAGCATCCAAGGATGACTCTGCAACAGCTTCTTTCTGTGCTCTCCTACGCTTAACTCGTTCACGCCTGTCACTCATAACAATAACACTCTTACCCAAGCGTGCTTTATGGATTTTTACTGCCATTTTTAGAGATGCCAGTTACATCCGAGTTCGAGACAGAACCGATCTGATCCTATCTGATGCAAAATAATCAGATTCGAATCTGGGGAAAGAAAGTTCGGAAGAAAGGTGGCATCCTATCCGATTTTCCAATCATTCCGACTATTTATTAAATAATTAAAATTAAAATTTCAAATTTTACAAATCTAAAGTATATTTGCTACCCCCCCCCCCCCCCCCCGACTTTTGATTTTAAATTTTTTCAATTTTTAATATCGGTAAAAATAAATAAATTGTCAAGTAAAAACTTAAGTCCCAAACATCCAACCCCATTAGGCACATAGTTGACCCTCTATCTCTCTCGGTCTGTCTATTTTAGCCCTAGTCCACACCCAGTTCAGCATTAACTGTTCAAATACCTGGTTGGTATCATGAGAAGGTGCATGTTACTGCATTAATTGGTGGAGAAAATAAGCTCAGATGGGGAAAAAAAATTAATACCAAATTCTTGTGAGAAAAAGAAATCAGTTCGGATCGGATTAAGTCCGACTACGATCGGAACCGTCCCTTCGATCCACCGGATCGGATTTTCTGATCCGAAACTTAATCGGATTCGAATGTTCCAACATCCGATCTAAATCAAGTTTGTTCCCATCCCTACCCATTCTACTGAACCATTTGCAAGAATTCAGATGTAACCTCAATCATATGATAAACACAACAAAAGATCAACAATAGAAATCTTCTAGCTCAATCCTCGCTTACCAATCACCACCAAGTGGTTGGAAATTAGCATTTTCTTTAGCCTCCCCACTTGCAATCTGCTTTGCACGCCATTCCTGAAGCCAAACACAGTTTAGATAATGCCAGATACTATATTCACAGATAGCAATGATGTTCTAACATCTTTACCTCTATCTCTCGTTGTCGCTTCTTTTCTAGGATTTCCAACGGAGACTCACGCACTTCTCCTTCCTCTTCTTCCAACTCTTCTTTTGCAGCCTTCCACTGACCAAATTAATAGAAAGCGAATGAGGTCACTTGCAAAATATGAATCATTCAATTTTCATAACCATACTCATATAATGAAAGAAGTTACCTTGTCCACCAAGCTAGAGACTTTCTTGTTAGACCTGAGTGAGGAAGCCACAGTAACCTTTGGCTTCTTCATTCGCACAGCTGCAATTTAGGGAGAAAAACAATCTTAAGAACATCACAAATGCAGAAAGTCCTAACTATAGCACACAGTCATATACCAAGGAAGTTCATATATCAACTTAAAAATGTTGCAACAGAAACCACCATTTCACTTTAAGCACCTCAGTCACGAACCCTTCTGACTCCAAGCGCTAGGGGAAAGTGATATAAATCTTGTCGGAGAGCAGCCCTCAGATACTCTTACTTTCATTTAGGAAAAAAGGATATAAAAAGCACTAAGGTCTAAAGACAAAAGTAAATTGTCTGACAATACTATCCCTTAGCTTTGTTTTAAAAGGTGCAAGGCAACTAAGGCACATAGGCAACCAGTCATTTATGCCCATTTGGCATAACACTTCAGAATTTACAAGATGGAGGCAATGAAGCCAGCAAGCTCAATGAAACTTAGAACTCTAATGGAACACTATCTCATCTCTACCTCCCCTGCTGAAGATGTCAATGAGGCCCAGAAAGGGGCTTACCTTCCCCCTGCATAACTCATAGACATCTTGTATGTGAGATTGTTCATACTAAGGAATATGCAAAATTTTGTTACAGCAGACTATGTTCCATTAATTACCTCCATCGTTAATCTGGCATACAATATGCAAAATTGTATTATAGTGGACTATTCCCCTGCTGAAGATGTCAATCTTGCATTTCTCCTGCTGAAAATTCATACCAAGGAATATGAAAATTGTGTCACAGTGGACTGTGTCCTATTGGAGGTCTAAGTTTCTGACTGTGACTGCTCGGATGTGAGATCGTTCAATATTAACAAATTCTGGATATTCCTTAGAATGAATTTTAAAAATGCAAAAAAGTAAGCAAAGCATTGCCCACTGTAACACACTTACATAACTCATAGAATGGCCATCACGATCCAAGAGATTACCTTTTGCCTGAGCCTTTGGGACAGCAGTTGAAGTGTCAGAAACTGTCGATTTACTAGGGACTGAAACAGAAGTACCAACGGTGCTGAAAGAAGGAACTGAAACATATTCTTTGACAGATATGGTAGCCAGAGCTGAAATTACAGAAGTTGAGGCTTCAGTAGAGACAGCATCAGTCATAGCGCCAGAAACATGTGGCTCAATAGACTGATTGGACAACGAAGATGGCCCTGATGCAGCTTCAGTGGCAATCTGATTAGAAAACAATGGATCACAATTTACAAGACCAGATGCAGCTTGGAAGCCCAAAGACCCAATAGCAGAATCCATAGGGTCCACTGGCATCCCTCCATTCTGAAGGCCATAGTACACTGCAGAATTGGCAGGAGCAGCAGCAGGCTGAACATCTGAAACTGCAGCATAGTACACGGGGGCATTGAGAACAGATATCTGACTTCCATCAGCAGGCTCATAAAAGCTACTGGCTGAAGTTCCCGTATTGGCGTTTCCGTAATAGTTCACATTAGATTCTGCGTAAGTAAGATTGTATGGATCACTATAAATGGGTTGCCCTGGCTCTGGCTCAGCTGGTGGTGGCGGTGGACATAAAGATTCAGGTGGTTCTTCAGGTGGGGGAGGAGGTATCCCCTCATTATCAGGTGGTGGAGGTGGAATCCATTCCTCATCTGGAGGTGGTGGAATGAATTCACTCCCTGCTCCCAGGAACTCCCCTGCTGCAGAAACATTTGGCTGAGCTAACTGCTCTGATGGGGTAACCGTTTGACCTCCCATAACTACGGTCCTGTTCGTTGCAGGGATTGCATCTTCAACTTCCATTTCAATGTCCATATCAACATCGTCACCAGATTGAAATCCAGACTTCGGACTTTCTTGTCTCTGAGCAGTTCCATCGATTTCCTTAACTCCTTCCTCTACAGCATGCAGTTGTGTCAGATGCCCATCTACAGAAACCTGCTTCACATTTAATTTCTCAACGTTGGAAGCCTCATCATGCAAAGCTTCCTGGTCTACTGATGCATTAGTATCATGCACAATAGCAGAAGAATTTTCAGGAGAAAACTTCCTCATATCTGCATTCACTTTGCATTCTCCTCTATCTTCCACTGTGTCCTTGTTCTCTTCAGCAGAACTCAAATGCATTTCACTAATTTTGTTCTTTTGCCTTTCTATTTCAGTGTTGATCCCATTTTCAACCTGGTTAAGCTGTCTTTCTGAGTGCAACCAAAATGGAACCAAAGATGATCCATAGGGTAAAAGAGACCTCATATCATAGATCCTAATCTCAACTTCTGATATATATTTTGGTATCCAGCCATGTTCTACGGAGTCAAACCCACACCTGCAAAGAACAATATGCCAATTCAATGAATATGACCTATAACACACAAAGCAACTATATACAGAGCTAAGAAAGAAAGCAAACACTTATGATACACCATAGATTAAAAACACCACCATTGCAGTGACTTCAGCCTTTCTAGCAATGCTTCACCATGATTTATGAGTTGAAACGGATCAACTGCGCCTTGTTCACAGCTAATTGAATAACCATGCAACTCATATCCAAGAGCACTTGTACTTACAGCACCCACATTTACTTGGTTAATCTGTGAATAGTTCACCAAAGAAGCAGCTTCACAAGGCAGTGCACCAACTTCACTGGACCTACCCAGCAACTGAGTTACATCACCTTTGCTTTGCACCACAGAATGATTCTCCTGGAGCCCACGTTCACATATGCCAGCTACATTTGAGAGCCCATTCATGTACCCTAAGCTATGCATAGTAGAAATATCATCCGACTTGACCCCACCAGCAGTGCCTGAGGCATTTATGTCTCCACCACCACTCTCCCTCATTTCTGTACCCAAAGTTTCAACTCCACTAGCTGTTCCAGTTCCCTGAGATAAAGCATCTGGTACTTCCCATGAAGTTTCTCCAGTAACAGTGTTCCAATAATAGTATTGATTACTTTCTTCATGCAAAACCATTTTCCAGCAGGAACTTGCTCCTCCAGCAGTTCCGGTATCAGAAGGCTCAGGAACATGATATATACTCTCTTTACTAGTTTCAAGATGTTTGTCATCTGCGGCAGCCTCCACTATCTGCAATGCAATTACCAGGCCAGAATTTGTCTCCAGGTGGCAACTATCAATGTTTTGCACAGAAACGTCTTCATCATCAACAATTTCTCCTTCTTCGGTTGGTTTACTAATTGACGCTTTGGTCTGTTGAGGGCAAAATGAGCAAAAAAATAAAGATAACATGTCAAAAGATGCATGATTCAGACTAACAAGCCCAGGTGGAAACAACTTAAGAATCAGATGCTACTTTAAGATAGTTAAGAATCAGATGCTACTATTAAGTGCTGAATTGCAAGTCAGATAGTAGACACTAAATCTACCCTAAATAGAAATCGCAATTTCAGATATCCTAATTTTAGAACGAAAAAAGATATTCAACAAACGAGGACATAAAGCTATAAACAGGTCACCAGTAAAGTACATTTTCATGAAAAGTAAGATCATCCAGCAACAGTAAAGGTGTTCTCTCTGCCCCAAGTTAGCACAAAGGTACTATATCTCGCAACCTAAACTCTGCAGTAACAGGGTAAGCAATAAACTACAATTACCTGGTCATGATCAGCGACCAAAGAGTCTTTTTGTATACTTCCTGTTTCATTAGATTCTTGATTCAATTCATCATCACTATATTGGCCAAGCAGTGACAGGGGATTATCTTCTTTTTGACCTGCAACACAACATTCAGAAAATTATACACTTGTATAACAATTTCTGCATTCCTAACAGCAGCATAAAAGACCACGGATGTCTAGATAGAAGAAGACGTAGGGGAAGTTTAGCTATCAAAGAGAGGAAATGGAGTTCAAAAAACTGAAGATGGACTTGTATAAGAGCATTTACATTCTGTCTGCCACCAACCTGACACAAATCAGAACAAGTCAGCAAGGCCTCATGATAATGAAGTGAGAGACATACGAACCGAAGAAAACATTTCCTGTCGAGTTCTCCATAATGCTGCGAAGCTGCCAGACACAGCATTTCAAGTAGGAAGACATTCATTACATCACTGTGGCAGGGCAGGGCTGATCTCACCAAAGAATGTCCCCAACACCACAGCCACTCTAGATTCTGAAAATAGATACTCGGAAGAGAAACAAGCATTTCTTATATCAAAAAATTCCATGTTCCATGACGACAAGGCCGTATACTCATGTCTTCTCTACAAAATCCTTTCGAAGAAATCTGACAGAACCCACCTGAAGAAGAGGGTGAATTGGATAATTCTGCATCAAGTTCTGCATCCATGTCTTTTCCAACTTCATCTTTTGCAGAGAAGCCACCCACATCTCCTAAAACAAAAACCATCGCAAAATATTAGAAAGGTATGTCAGCATTGATTGCAGTGAAGATTTATTCAGCATTGAATATAGCAAACATAGAAAAGGGGTCATATATAGTTGCTACATTCGAGTAGAGATCTTCCTCAAAATTGTCACTGAACTCTTCAAATGCCAGTAATCTTGCTAAAAAATAATGAAAAATAGCACTTAAATTTTAAAATATTTAGAAATAACCCTGTCATAATGGCACTTTGATTGGTTTAAACAATTTCTGTGGCATTTTTAACTGCAAACTAGACAAGTGGCATTTTTAAATACTTTGGAGTTTCATGGAAATTTTGAGCTATACATCGCATATGCAAGCAGTTATACAACCCAAAGACCTTTTTTACACAAACAAAACAAACGCATCCCTAACTCATATGTACATACACATCTACGAGATGAATTCAGACAAAATAGCTAGTCCCAAGAGTGCTACAGATTTCACAAAAGGTTGACTGTACAACGCGATACTGCTCCTTTACTAGAATCATCAATTTCCAGAGAATAGAACTTTGCGATATCAGCATGCAATGGCTTTGTTTATTTCATCTCATAATTCCCCCAGCAACTGTTTTACACTACAATTTTAAACCACGTTTCACGTTCTCCTCAAAAGCTTGGGCTTGTGTCCCCGCTAGATTTATGAATCTTCCACAAATTTCAGGACTACTCTACAAAGCAACAACAGCTTCCTGGAAAACCAAGAGCTACTATTGATAACTTACGCTCAATTAAGATTACCTCAAATTTGTAATTGCAAGCAAAGTAGCCATCAAAATCCACAAATTAACCAAATTCACGCATTTTGCCAAATCCAAAGCTAACCCACCCTCCCCCAATATCCAAGTACTAAAATATCGCCTCTTTTTCTTTTTTTTTGGGGGGGGGGGGGGGGGGTTGTTCTAAACCTTGCTAATAAATTGAAAAATAAGCAGCACTTCAACTTCGTGATTAATAAAACCCTAAATACATTTCTATGTTCGAAACTTCGAATATCGTGAATACTATTTCTTTTCAAGGATAACAACAATCGAAGTGTGCAATTCTGAAACAAGACCAAACCCAATCCGCAGAACAATTAAACAATAGGAAACAAATTAGAAAAGGGGGAAAAATTCTAACTGTCCTCGCCAAAGGAAAAAAGAAACAAATCAAATGCGCTCTTCAAATAGGGAATTAAACCCTAAGAGAGAGAAAGACGAAGAGAACTACCAGAGGGTTCAGCAAAGAGATCGAGCTTAACTCTGCGACCAGCACCCATTATCGCTGCTAACCTCCTCTCTCTTCTCTTCCCCATGACAATTTCAGAGATTTACGATTTCCTTCCTTCGACGTACTCAATCCTCTCCTTCTTACCTTGAAAATTAGCACTTAGAATCGAAATCTTACTCAAATTCCCAACAAAAATATAGAGAATTTGAGAAATCGCCCTAAAAATTTGACCAGAAATCTTCCCTCATCTCCGTAGCGTGTATTTTGTTTTCGCCCTAAAGGAAATTTCCACAAAAATAATAGCTGCCTAATGGCCCTAATTGTTAAACTGGTTTTCTCGCTCCGCCGAGTCTCCACCCATACATACATAAAGGGTGGTGAGGTAGGCCTGGCGTTGTTTGGGAATTGGGATGATTTCGGTCCAATAGATTTTGGGCATTGTAGCTGATAAAAAGTTATCCGATCTAAATATTTGAATTTATTCAATCTGAAAAAATCAAGTACGATTATTATTTTTTTATCTAAATTTTAAATTCGGACATAACATTGTTCATATTTCTATTGTCCAAATCTGATTTTGACCCGAATTTAGTCTTGTTTGAATTGTCCGACCTAGAGAAAATCGAGTATTGGACGTTAATTTCTTATCCAAATTTTGATGTTGTCCGATTTATCTGACCCGAATTCAATGCGAATCCAAATTTTTGTCAGCTTTAGCAGCAACTTTCTATTTTTGTAGGTGGAAGACAGACCCAAATTTATATCTTACCCGACATATGAAATAACTAAGCCAAAGCAGACCTGAAATCAAAATTGAGGCGAACCGAACTTATTCGACTCTAACGTTTTTTTTCCAAGTCTATTTTTTCTTTGCAAGACAAGCCTAATAGACCAAAAATCAAGTAATTGAAAGTCAACTATGACCTAAAATGACCTTGCTCGAACCAAAAACGAGCAAAATTTTGATTAGCTCAAAAATGACTTGATCCAAATCGAGCCAAGTAGCCCATTTGCCAGGTGAATCACACTGACTTCTATGTACCATGCATGGGATTTGCACCCAAATCTATACACCTTTGATTAGCGGTACCAACTCCTAAATTTTTTTAATGAATAAGGAAAAATTCATCAAGAAGAGCGATACGGTCACTACATTGCAAATTCTTTATTATTCTTAAGATAAAAAAATAAATTATTTCTTTTTAGAAATGCTCATGACAAACCAAAATTGTCAACATAGTTGCATCTTTCTTGCGGGTGGAGAGTTACACTAGAGCTCCTTTGAAGCAGGTCCCAATTTGTCATGACAAATTATAGTTCACATACGAGTAAACAAAATGTGGTACTCTTGTTAAGCAAAGAAATGTGCAACATTCGCATGCTAACGTTATGCACGGGTCTGACACAGCCCGCAAGCGTACGGGTGTTGTAGTCTATACCAAATATCGTGCTTAGGGACCAACGCAATCTATTGAGTTTTGTCCTACTAAAAATGCTAAGTGAACAAATTTTCAATGGGTTGTGTCAACTATGCTAATGGCAATCCGGAATTCAATCGAAGTAAAGTATCTAGGGATTCGTTTTACTAGCAAGGAGTTGGATTCTTGGATTTAGCGTGCGCTCTTTTTAGCTCGAATAATTCAAAGGAATTGCAATCTAATTTAATTCGATCTTTTCTTTTGAAATAAACCGAATTGCCTACACTAATCTGATTATCATTCTTTCAAATATCCTTGTTTTGGTCTAGGCTATAAATCTTCATTGCTAAAGTCTCCTCTCAACATGCAACTCTCGTTCAAGGATATTAAGTGAAGTTCTATCTTGTAGGTCTAACAGTGAGTTTCTCCTTTCGGTACTTCACGCAATTATCTCATACATGCAAGCATATCTGGCCAAACTCATTCACGTCAATTCAATCACAGGATAGAATAAAACCATTCCAAGATAGATTGAGCACAAGAAATAGAAATTAAAGATCCAACATCAATACTTTGGTAAACAAATCCCTAGATTGAATTAAACTACTCACTCATATTTAAACTAAACAACGTCCAAATCAAATAAACAAGAGTTCAAGCATCCAAATACCAATTCCTTCCTTCAAACCTTCTTTTTCTCCCAAAAAAAAGAGAAAATTCTAACTAATGAGAAAAATGAGTGATAGGATGAGTGTAGAATGCCCTTGCTTTCAGCCAAAAAATGCCTTCAAATACATGAACTTAAGCCTTCTCGACGACACAATTGAAGGAAAGTAAAAAGGCTTGCAGTTATCAGCTCACCACGGACAGTGGTAAGCTCTTATCATGAGATTGTCATTTTTTCTTTGCCCCACGGGTATATGGGATGTGGGTACCCCCGTGGTGAGCCAAAATGTGTCCAAATAAGGGTCAATGTCATGTCAAAAGGGCCTAAAACTTGTAAAATGCACAAAAAAAAAGCATACCCGAGCATAAAATAGAAAAATGAGTGCAAATCATTCACTTAAATACACAATCTCTTAAGAAATGCTATCAAATGATCCTAAAATGGTGCACATTCTCAGCACTTATAAGTGTCATTGTGCACATGATAATTTACTATACACAGGTCAACATTAAAAATATATGGCTTCCTGGTGTGAATCTTTAAGTCTTAAAAATTACACCCAAATGCTTGCAAATGCACAAGGTGTTATATGCCGGGAAGTATATGAGTTTTGTGTTCTATAGAGAATGGTAGTAACTTTAATTTTATTTTTCCAGTCTAATCAAAGACTAATTCAAGTGAGAAGCTCAATAATCAAATTAAAAAAATAATACTACCTCTGTCCCGTCAAAGTTTTTAAATTTTAGAAAACTAAAAAAACGAGGGAACATCAGTTATTACTCAAAACTTTCAAATGAAATGTCATTTTTTTTACCCAATAAAGAATTTTTGATAATATTTTAGGACATTCATAAAGGAAAGTTTTGACAACTTTGCTGGGACAGAGAGAGTAAAACTAAGAAAAATTATCAAGTCAAGAAAGCAAGAGGGAGATATCAAATTAGAGATGATTTAGGGCTTGGATTTCAACAATGATCTCAATATTGAATTGCTAACTCAAGTGGGCATTCAATTGGTCTCTTAAACAAATTAAGTTACAAGCATTAGGCCAATGAGTTAACAAGATGAATTATGTTTGCAATTTGACATAGCTTATCTAGTGGTTAGTATGAATTATTCATTTTAGACTCATCTATTTTCTAGCAAAAATTATTCAAATTCAACAACTATAATTTAAGCACAATTGCACAATTTTATATTAGCCTACAAGGTCTAATATACAAATGAGATAGCAAATTAAACTATTAAAATCAACATGTAAACGATAGTAATAATCTGCATAAATGAACTAGGACCAAATAAAATACAAATTATGTAATAAAAGACAAAAATAACCCCCAAAAAAATTAGCAAAACATTATTATTAGTCAAGGCTCCATCTTAGCCTAGATAAGCAACTTAGCCAGCATAGTTAGTAAAAATACCATCAAAGTTGGTCTAGTTATACCCCTCCATTAGCAGTATATTTCGTTTCCTATGTCCAAAATTTGATACTCAATTGCACAAAGTTAAGTGTAACCTCTCTAATTTTGACTCACCAAAAGAAGAGAAAAATATTTACAAAAGCTTATTTTCTTATAAACTTCTTTACCTAAATGATTTTATCTTAGAAAAACTCTCTACTCTCTAACACAACTGAGGAATGGAAGAATAGATGAGGAAATGGATGCATTGATTGCTGAGTGATGACTTGCTCCAACCTATGACCCCCTTCTTATACTAATTCTAAACCCTTGACTTCCCATTTTAATGCCTAGTATTAATCTCAATCATTTTTTTGTCAAACAAATGTTTTTGTTGTAAATTTTGCCCAGTGTCACATGTTGAGTTTCAAGAGACTTCTAGAATGTTCTGGGGCATTCCAAAATTTTCTGGAAGGTGCTTGAACATTATGAAAAGGACTAAAGTCTCCCAACTTGTTCCAGAACCTTCCAAAGTTGCTAGAGTCTTCTGGGGTACTCTAGAATTTTCTAGGTCATATTGGAATCATCTAGAATAATCTCTACAATGTTCCACATGATTTTAAACTTGTAAATATCTAGGATATTTATATGGAGAATCCTATATGCCTAACATTGGCCGTCGGATTAAATCCATCTTCATCGCCCATTAAGGATGTGAATTGGTGGAGACCTATATATACCCCCTCAAGCGCCTCATTTGTAAAGTAAGTCTTGAGGTAATAAAAAGCATTCTTCCAAACTCTCTATCTTGTGTATTCTCGTCTCTTAGCTTACTTAGTCTCCTTGAGTATAAGCATTCTTGGGAAGACTTAATAGGAAACTTGGTAAAATTAGACAAAATTTGCTAGTGCCATATGGGATTCAAGGTTGTGTAAGAATCATTCCATGACAGTTGGTATCAGAGCCAAAGTTTTGGGAGAGACCATGTAAAGCAGAAGTGAGACTTCCATCGATAACCAAAAAAGTGGCAAGAAGGGTAAAGGTAAGAACAAGGATGTGATGAGGCTCGTAAAGGGAAGGCTAGCAGAGATTACCATGTAAACCCAAACGGGTCGGGGAGGATGACATGGATAAGTGCATCGAGGAGCTCAAGTATGAGGGGGACATCGAAGAAGAGCTCCGAGAGGAAACGCAAGCAGTAGTGAACTCCACGGTGGCCAATTTTGACAAGGAAATCCAAGCCCTTCATGCATATGGGGCTACCAAGAATAGAGAACTAAGCTTTTTAAGGCCAAGATTAAGGCTTACAAGGCAAGGGTTGAGGCTCTTGAAGCCCACATCAAGATGTGCATGGTTGTGGTGGCCAATAGTGGTGGGTCCGTCTAAGCGTCCACCACTGCGAAGGGAAATGCACTAAGGCCTTCTACGAAGCTAGGAGTGCAAGGGAGGTCCACAATTTCTTGTGGGGACTCGAGGCATATTTTGAGGCAATGGGTATTGAGAATGATGCTCAAAACATGAGCAATGCCACTTTCTTCCTTAAGGATACTGCCCTTATTTGGTGGCGTCGTAGGTGTGAAAATAACAGAAGAGGATCTGAGCCCATTAACACTTGCGATGGGTTCAAGAAGGAACTCAAGAAATAGGTTTATCACGAGGATGCTGAATATGAGGCTAGAGTTAAGCTTCGACGCTGTCAGCACAAAGATGGTCCCATTTGGGAGTATGTTAATAAGTTCCAGAAGCAAGTATGGGGGAACCCGACACACTTTTTTGTTTCCTCGATGGCCTTTAGGGATGGGCCAAGATAGAGCTGAAGAGGTGTGAGGTGCCAGCTCTCGCATCAGTAATTGTCGCCACCAAGTCACCCATCGAGTTCAAAAAGGGGTCTTCAAAGGTACAAGGCAAGAAGAGCTAGGAAAATGATGATGGTAAGGGAGATAGGGACAGCTCTCCCCAGAGGGAACAACCATCGAGAAACAAAGGCAATGGGGAAAAAGATGAGTCTTCTAAGAAGATCTCATGCTTTCTTTACAACGAGCCTCATTGGGTTTGTAATGCTGAAAGTATAGTAAACTTGCCGCTCTTGTGATAAAAGAAGAGAGGCAATAAGAGGAAAAGAGGATTGTCTCAATATCGCTCCTAAGTGTCATCCAAACTAAGGTGGGGGAGCAACCCATCGGGCGCATGTATGTAAAGATTGAGGTAGGAGGTAAGAAACTCCAAGCTACGGCGCACACAGAGCTTGTCGATGAGATTAGCCCACCCTAGAAAAGGAGAAAGGCTATGCAAAAGGAGTTAATGTGAAGAGTCATCCAATCTATGGAATTGCTCGAGGTGCTCATATCCGAGTTGGGCCATGGAAAGGTAAGATCGACATAACTCTCGCTTATCTTGATGATTGAAAGTTCTATCTAGGAATGGACTTCCTTGATATGGCGAATGCTTTCATAGTCCCTTACGCTAGTACCTTATTCATCATGGAGAATGGCCAAGCTCATGTGATACCTATGAAACAGGGAGGCTGACAAAGAAAGGGTGCTACCTACACTTCAATTCACAAAGAATGCACAGTAGGTTACTTGGCCGCCCTTAAGAGGGATGAGAGGCCTAAGGTTGTCCGACCAACGACAGCGCATGGGAAGATGGCACAAAGAAGGAAATAGTTAAACAAAAAGAAGGAACATATGCACATAAAGGAGTAGCGTGCCAAGCAGGTGGATAGGATATGTTTCAATTAGGTACAACAACCCAACTAAGTAAAAGAGGAAAAATTAACTCTTGGGTCCTCTATGGTATGGGTAAATATTTATTTGGTCCACTAATTTCAAATAAATATTTTTGGATCCACTCAGGTTTGGGTAATAATTTTTTGAAGTACTACTATTTGGGTTACTATTCTCTTTTGGACTTTTTGCAGATATTCAAAGTTATTGGGCTTTTTTGCAAAACTAAGCTTATATTTTTGTTTGGACTTCTTATAATGACTTTACTAGTACTGGTTATCACAATCTACTATATCATAAATATTATATTTTCCGTGATTAAGGGACCACCATGCTGAGTAAAATAACTAAAGCTTAATTAGAGAGTTTCGACCATTATTTGAACTTAGTCGGCGTTGGACTCCAGCGTTCTTCTAACTTCTGGTTTATAGAGATTGCTAATCTCAATCCCACCTTCCTTAGATCAGACATAGCTCAGATCCATTTCTTTTCCTGCCTCGGACCGTAGTCAGTAATCAAGTTTTATTTATTTTAAAGGATAGTGAGACTTTAATCAAGAAATTATAATATTTAAGACATAAGGTTCAATTGAATAACGTTCCCTACTGGGAAAACTTTTTTTTATTGAAAGCTTGAAAGTGGAAATATTACAATGGAAAGCTTGAAAATGGACTTTAAGCTAAGATCATTAGAGATGCTTGCTCATAGAAAAATGGAGAATCCCAACTTCTCTTTTGCGTAAGAATGCTCAAATGACCATATCCCTTCTCAGCACTCAGCATCTCCTTTTATAGAGGGTTAGGGGCACATAGGATGCCCTAATGGCTACAGTACATACTGATTTTTCACATGGTTGCAGTACACACCGATGGCTACAGTACACTTCTTTATTTTATAAACTTAACACTTGTCAAAATAATACAATGATGGAGCAGCCACTTTTCAGAACTTTTAATGATGACAAGAATAGTCATCATTATTGAGATTCAACATGCCCTCATCTCTAATTA
Source organism: Selenicereus undatus (assembly GCA_017589665.1). NCBI lineage: Eukaryota > Viridiplantae > Streptophyta > Magnoliopsida > Caryophyllales > Cactaceae > Selenicereus > Selenicereus undatus. The sequence goes on from JACYFF010031959.1 coordinate 86,783,697, forward strand.
AATCTTCCAGATCATCATTGTCTGGATAATCATAAAAATCTTCATCTAATTGAAGATGCTTTGGATCCCACTTCTCAAATAATTCCAGAAGATATTTCTTTCCTTTTTCTAATAAGAACTTTCTTGCTCCAACATTAAAGAGATAATCAAAGATATCTTCCGAAACTGCTTATTCCACCTTCATATATTCTTTGAACTCATTGTCATAGACGAAAGTAGTGTTTCCACAATGCATTAACATTTTTCCTTGATCGATGAATGCCCAACTTTGATGATAGATGTTGTAAAAACTAATGGCTCTTGCTAAAGTAGGATTAGTAACTATTTCTCGTTGATCTAGAACCCAATCTTGTCGTTGATCATAGGGATCATCGTAATCAACAATCTGAACAAGATAATGAGCTAGTTTGGTCTTTCCATTTTCATCCTCGATTAATGCACAACGTACCTCTACATATAGGCATCAATTATTTCCAATTTTTGTTAGACCGTTAGGAGATGTTTGAATCCAATGGATCCTTCTGAACATGCATTGTTGGAACTTGGTTAATTTTAAAAAAAATGGGTACTTGGGATATGGGATTTCCATAAAGTAAAGTACAATCCCGTATTCCCAAGCTTTAATGATGGGGTCATTTGGAGATATTGAGTTTGCTGGGAAACAAACACAACCAACTCCAGACTTATTGGGAAAGTAGATCGTTGTACTCCAAGACTCCCAAATATCATAGGAATAATGATGATAATAGTCAATACATGCTGCATACCACTCATCGAACCATTTTTCTTGAGAACTTTTTTTTTTCTTGGATATCATAAGGACATCTGAGGTAATGAACCTGCAACTCTAGAAGGAAAAATCTTTGGGCTATTAGGTAGGAAAAAGATAGCAGACCAAATGTGATTTACTTTTTGTATAAAATTCCAAATTATTAATAAGGACTTTACTAGAAGGAGTAACCCGTTCCAGTAGTAATGGCATCTCATTATGGATTTTCTCCTTTTCTAGCAGAAGTTCTGCTTTGATGATCACCATTAGCAAGTTCTCGAGTTAAACTATCTGTCAGAGAGTTCTTCGATCCCTGTATATGTTCAATAGAGAAGAAAAACTAGTTAAGCCATAATTGTCAATGTAGGAATCACCCTTGCGCTTGCATATTTGACAAATTCTTTTTCACAAAACCGAGTATTCTTTTACAATTAGTCCGAATAAGAAAATATGTTGGGGCAAAAAAAATTAAGAACTTTTTGATTCCCCTTATAATTGCAAAGATTTCTTTTTCCATTGTGGGACAATTGCATTATGCCTTATTAAAACTTCAATTGTAATATTTTCAGAGTTTTTCTCCTTCTTTGATTTTGAGTACTGCGCTCTAATGCTCACTGCTAGCATATGTCTCAAGCACTAAATCATCTCCTTCATTAGACAAATTAAGAACAGGAAGATTTTTACACATCTTTTTGAAATTTTGAACATTCTTTGTATTATTAGTGGTCTACGTCCAACTTACTTCTTTCTTGAGTTTCTATTGCAATGGCTTTCTCAGTTAGCTAAATCTTTAATGGAATTAAAAGTATAGGTAAGGCATCCAAGAAACCTTTCTTGCTGCTTCCTATCTTCAATCTTTTCAGGAAAATTTTCTAGTTTTTTTCAGAATATGTTTTTGTAGAATAATTTGTCTAGCTTTTATCTATAAGCCTAAGAATTAAATTTCTTATTCAGCTTAAATACGCCAATATCCACTTTTGCAATCCATTTTCAAGAACCAAGAGGCTCCTTGAATTCTATTGAAAAGGACCATTTTGTTAGAAATATAATATCCATCAAAAACAGTATTATCATTAAGCTTTTTATAATTGATCACCATTCTTGCTTTCCTCTTTTTTTTCCAGCATGATTTCTTACCATGAAGGTAGGACTGGTGCGAGGACTCTTGCTATTCCAAAATTTTAGTGGATTATCATAGTAGAGTCCTTTGCATAATTGCTCTTGTTGTTCAACAATTTGCTCTTTAATAGATAGCTCAAGTAATGAAATTGTCAGTGCTCTTTCTCATTATGCAGACATTACTTTCTCACCACACTGGCTGTGTGTGAACTCAATCTTCAGTTACCAATAACCGCTTCAAGGATCGTTGACTAGCCCCATAAGTCACTCATCATAAGATTGCTCCCCAGCAAGCACGCTTAACTGTGGAGTTCTTAAGAGTGAGCTTCCCTAAAAGAAATGTGCACCTTTGGTGACATAAGTAATCACTTCGATTGTTTTTTAAGCCACACTCGGGGTGTTACAATGGTACTTTGTTCGCATCTCTTGCTCTGGTTCCCATGTGGCCTCCGATACCTTATGATTTGCTCACATAATTTTTACTAGGGGCAACGTCTTCCTACAAAGCTGTTTTTCCCCTCGGTCTGGGATGCGAAATGGTTGTTCCTCGTAGGACAAATCTTTCCTCAGTTGTATGGGAGCTGGTGTGATAACATGTGATGGGTCAGGGACGTACTTACGCAACTACGATACATGGAAGACATTGTGTACCCTGGGCAACTCAGGTGGCAGTTCCAAACGAAAGGCCACCTCCCCAACCGGTTATACAAATAGGGTACGACCCGATATATTTAGGGCTAAGCTTGCTCATCACGCCAAATCTTGTGATGCCTTTGGTTGGAGACACTCGTAGGAACACTTGGTCTCCCACCAAACTTTAAAGGTCTGCTTCTTTGGTCAACATAACTCTTTTGTTGACTTTGGGCCCTTTTCATCCGTTGCAGGATTATTCTAACCTTCTGAGTAGTTTCCTGAATCAGCTCTGGTCCAATCGTTAGGGCGTCATCAATCTCCTGCCAACACAATGGATTCCTGCTCCGTCGGGCATACAACGCTTCATACGGGGCCATCCTGATGCTGGCATGGTAGCTATTATTGTAAGAAACCTCGATTAGCGCTATCTGTTAATCCCAAGCTTGCTTGAAGTCCAAAACACATGCTCGCAGCATATCCTCTAGGGTTTGAATGGTTCTCTCCATCTGTCCATCCGTGGCTGGGTGAAAGGTCGTGCTGAATCACAACAGTGTCCCGAACGTCTCTTGCAGCTTCTGCTAGAACCCCGAGTGGAACATTGTATCCTGATTTGACACTATAGAGTTCGGTACACCATGCAACAGCAGTATCTCCTCCAGATAGGTTCGGGCTAGCTGATCCAACGTCCATGTGTTTTTTATGGCTATGAAGTGAGCCGTCTTCATGAGTCGATCCACGATGACCCATATCGCATTGTTCTTCCTCTCAGTGGGTGGTAATCCTACTACAAAGTCCATGGAGATCGAATCTCATTTCCACTCAGGGATTTCTAAGGGTTGTAAGAGTCCTGCAGGTCTTTGGTGTTCGGCTTTGACTCGCTAACATGTAAGACATTTTGCTACATAGTCCGCCACTTCTTGTTTCATATTGCACCACTAGAAAGTTCGTTTCAGATCCTTTTATAGCTTGTTCCCACCAAGGTGAATGGAATGTGGGGTGTTGTGTCCCTCATCTAGGATTTTCCTTTTGAGTTCCTTTATGGCGGGGACACATTCCTGATTTTGGAACCTTATCATCCCATCCTCATAAATCATGAACCCAGGTGCCATTCCTGTTGACACCTCTGTCTTTATCCTATCCAACTGCGGGTTCGTGCTCTAGGTAGCTCTAATTTCCTTAATAAGGGTAGGCTGTACCTCCATTGTATATAGTATAGGTCTAGTTTCACTTGTCAACACGTTGAGCTCCAGCTTCTTAAAATCCTTGCGCAAATCTCTAAGTAGTGCCAACAAGCTATTTAGAGCTGGGTATGACCTACGACTCAATGCATCTACTACCACATTTGCCTTTCCAGTGTGATATTGGAAGTTATATCATAGTCCTTAAGGAATTCCAACTACCTCGTCTGCCTCAGGTTCAATTCCTTTTATGAGAATAAATATTTCAAATTCTGGTGGTCAGCGAAGATCTTGCAATGCACCCCGTACAAGTAGTGTCTCCAAATTTTCAGCAATAATAGTAGAGCTGCTAGCTCTGAGTCGTGAGTCTGGTAGTTCCGCTCATGAGTCTTTAGTTATCACGAGGCATAAGCTATGACACAATCATCCTGCATCAGCACGCACCCCAATCCATTTTTGGACGCATCACTATACACCACAAAGTCCTTGTCATTGGTGATTAAGGCCAACATAGGCACACTCGTTAGCCTCTTCTTAAGTTCTTAGAAGGCTTCCTTGCACAGGTTTGTCCACTTATACTTGGTAACCATCCGTGTCAAATTAGTAAGAGGAGTGGCGATCTTCGAGAAGTTCTGAACGAACCTATGATAGTACCCTGCCAAGCCCAAAAACCTTCTCACCTCTGTCCGGTTCTTAGGTCTTGGCTACTTTGTTATGGCCTCTATCGTCTGGGGATCTACAAATGCTCCCTTATTAGACACTACATACCCCAAAAATGCCACTTGACCCAACCAAAACTCACATTTTTCAACTTAGCATGCAACTCATTCTCCCTTAGCACTTCTAGAACAATCCTCAAATGGTAGGTATGTTCTTCTGGGGTCTTTGAATAGATCAGTATGTCATCTACAAACACCACTACGAAATGATCCAGGTAAGGCTTGAAGACCCTATTCATGAAATCCATAAATGCCGCTGGGGCATTTGTAAGCCTAAAAGGCATCACTACAAACTCATAATGCCCATATCGAGTGCAAAAAGCCATCTTGGGTATGTCCTCTTCCTTGATTCGAAGTTGGTGATACCCCGAACGAAGGTCTATCTTAGAGAAAGTTCCCGCACTTCTAGGCTGGTCAAAGAGATCGTTTATCCTCAGCAAAGGGTAACGGTTCTTGACCGTTATCTTGTTTAATTCCCTATAATCTATGCACAATCTCAGGGTTCCATCCTTCTTTTTCATGAACAATACCGGGGCTCCCCATAAAGACCTACTAGGCGGGATATAACCTTTTCCTAACAGCTCATCAAGTTGAGTCTTTAACTCCTTAAGTTATGCTGGTGCCATTCGACAAGGTACTTTAGAGATGTGGGTTGCCCTGGGTGCTAAATCAATGCAAAATTCTATCTCCCTAAGGGGTGGCATGCCAGGGATCTCCTTCAGGAAAACATCCGGTAGTTCTCGAACTACAAGAATGTCCTAAAGGGATGGCTTAGTAGCCTCGGTTTTCACTACATTACATAGGAATCCTTTGCACCTTCGTCCTAACAGCTTGTAGGCTTCCATCGCAGTGATAAGTTTCACTTTACTCTTTAAGACCCTTCTGTTGTGAACTACTTTCTCCCCATTGAGCCCCCTTAGGGTGATTCTTTGTTTTGGATAGTTTATTTGAGCCTGATACTTCACTAACCAGTCTATCGCGAAAATCACACCAAAATTAGTCAATCAAACTTATATAGGTTCGCTAGAAACTCGTGTTCATATATCCAAATAGGACATTCCTCATACTGTTCATTACACTTCACAGTGTTCCCATCAAGGAGAATCACAAACAGTAGAGGGGGTCTATGGGTTGAAACTAACCTTAGTGTCTTAACCAGCTTGATAAAAATAAAGGAGTGTGTAGCACTCGAATCAAACAAAACATCTATCGGTTGAGCTCGGATAAAGAATGTCACCATGTTTTAAGCATCATCTGCTTCCTCCTTGTGCATACCATAGATCCTACCCCTAGTGTTTTGCGATGGTTGATTAGGTTCTGCTGGGGTGCTCGGGCTTGATGATTCGGGTTGGCCGCCTACCCACCCCTATTCTGGCAGTGCTGCTGGGGCTGCTGTCACCCATAACCCTGACCGGCTTGAGGTGGGGGATGTGGGAAATCCCGTATCTGATGCTGAGGGCTCTCGCAGCGGTGGCACCTTTTAAAGGAGTGACATTCTCGGGCGTAATGTCCCAGCTTGCCACAGGCGTTGCTGGTCACCATAGGCCGATTGTTGGGTTACTGGCCTCCATGTAAGTTGTTGCTCTGGTGGTGGTTCCCAGGAGGCCTCTTGTACGGACCTTGAGGGTGGAAGTTCTTTGACTGATCTCCATTTCTCTTGATTCCACGCTATTCATTGAAATAGCCATTCCTTTCCTTCATTGCCCTTTCCACGTTTACCGTGTTGTCATATAGGTCCATGTAGAAGGTGTACTAATCCAAGGGCATCCTCTCCTTAATGTTTGGATTGAGCTAGACCTCAAAATGGTTCATCTTCAACTTCTCATTAGCTACAAAGGCTAGAGCGAAGTGGGAGAGTTCCATGAATTTGGAAGCATACTCCAACATGCTTATCCCCCCTTATTGTAGTTGCATGAATTCATTATCCTTCACCTTCTGAAGGGACATAGGATAAAAGTGGTCCTTGATAAGCTCCTAGAACCTCTTCCAGTTGAACCTTGGCTCATACTGCCTTTCTCGCACAATCGCCCACCATAGGTAGGCCTTGTCCTTAAGATAAAATACTGCAAATCCTACTTTACACTCCTCAGGACATTAGAGAGCATCGAACAACTTCTCTATACCTCGAATCCAATCCTTGCAGGCCTTACGGTTGGGGGTGCCATCGTAAATCGGTGGGTTGTGACTAGCGAATCCCTTAAACATATAGGAGTTGTCTTCCTCAATTCTCTTCACCTTAGCCTCCATCAATTTCTGTAGGTGCTTGTTTTGTCGCTGCAGTTATTCCTTTTACTTCTGCAACAACTCCAGCAGTAGGAGGTTGGTAAGGTCTCCTTCCGTAGGCAGATTGGTTTCATGCACCTGATTATGGGACCCATTCCCATTCTTGTGGTGGAGGGCTTCCAGTCGCTCCCTCAAACTGGTCATGGGAATGTCCAGGTTCACGTGGGGCCTTGGAGTGGGGTGGGGCCCGGTCTGAGATTCATCATTGTTTCCCACCATCCTGCTCAGGAAAACAAGTTGAGTTTAGTTTCTTCCCTAATAGTTCGCGACACACATGCTACTATAATTTAGCAAGACATCTTATGCTACTGTATCATACACAATAAACACACAGTTTTGTTCAAAGTCACATCCACTTGCCATGCTCATGTGGCCTAGTCACTTCGTCACATGTGCCATACACATCTCATTAATAACAACATTCACATAGATAATGTAATTCACAATTCTCAGCCAATCATAAGAAATAGTTGCATCCATGTAAGTTAATAAAGTGCAAATGCATAGATTCAAAATGATAACTGTTCCACACCAATACTTCTCGTTACATAAGTAATGAACAAAACTTCCTGGTTCATACTTGCTCGCAAAGAAAGGAAAGATAAAATAAATAGTACAATCTTGGAAAGCAAAACTTCTAATAACTATTAGCATCTACTGGCTAGGGGCATCCATTGGGCAGGTATCACGACACATCCTGCCACATCTTCCCTACATTCTACCACATCTTCCCCGCATCCAACGGGGAACCTCAGGCTCAAGTTCCTCCTTCAGGTCTTCCTCTATTAGTTGTTCTTCTTCGGGGTCATCCTCTTCTATGGGCTCTTCCTCAGGGTCTTGCTCCTCCATAGGGTCCTCCTCGAGATCATCCCATTCTAAAGGTCCTTTCTCAGGGTCTTCTTCTGGGCCTTCCTCCTCCATGAGGTCTTCCTTGGGGTCATCGTCATCTAAAGATTCCTCCCTAGGGCTTCGCTCTTTAATAGATTCCTTTCCCAGTTCCTCCTCCCCATCCATAAGCGCGTTTTCCCCTACGAACTCTTCCTTTTTAGCATCCTCTTCCGCTGGTTGTTGTGGGGTCTCATCCTCAGTATCAGGGGTGGGAGGTTAATCATAGGGGCTCACATCTATGAGGTGGCCCACTACTGCTAAATCCATCCTCATAGGTTCCTAGTCGCACAAGCAACACCTATCAAAGAAACTGAACCATCTAGTCTTAGGGTGAAGCTCTCTAACCTTGTAACGCCACACTAGGCCACTCAAGAGAGTCAGGAGAAGGCTTGATTGCTCCCAAACCTTAAACAGTCATTCGGTATCTCCTCTAACCTCCCATGAATAAAAGCCTCAACCTACTCCTCAACCTACTCTAAGTGGCTAGTCAAACTAACCCCGGGCCTCTTTTCCATCCTCCGATAACAGCAACGTCGACCCATACAACCACAATGATGAGTCCCATTCGTCCTATAAATTAATAGATCCAAATCAAATACATGATCACAACTAAGTAAGCATATGCAGACATGTCCCTCTTCCCGGCCTACACTCACGCTCCGTGCAGTCCTTAGGTCTACAGGCTTTTAATTTTTATTCCTGGTTGCAATATTTTTGGTGAGCCTTCAAGTCAGTCAACCTGGGCTCTTATACCAATTGTAACACCTCGAGTGTGTCTTAAAAAAAGGATCGAAGTGACTACTTATATCACCAAAGGTGCACATTTCTTTTCAGGAAACCCACTATCCTTTCTTTTCGGGAAGCTCACTCTTAAGAACTTGACAGTGAAGTGTGCTTGTTGGTGAGCAATCTTATGATGGGTGACCTCCTGGGAAGTTTCCCAGGCAGCTTGTGAGCGAGGAGGTCACCCATCATAAGATTGCTCCCCAGCAAGTACGCTTCACTGTCGAGTTCTTAAGAGTGAGCTTCCCGAAAAGAAAGGTGCACCTTTGGTGATATAAGTAGTCACTTCGATCTTTTTTTAAGCTACACTCGGGGGGGTCGGGTATTATAGATAATGGCTTCAAGGATCATCGACTAGCCCCATAGATCACCATTAGTCTATGCGGCGTGCTTCATCCTCGCTCACACGCTGCCTGAGAAACTTCACAGGAGGTCACCCATCATAAGATTGCTCCCTAGCAGGCATGCTTTACTGTGGAGTTCTTAACAGTGGGCTTCCTGAAAAGAAAGGTGCACCTTTGGTGATATAAGTAGTCACTTTGATCCTTTTTCAAGCCACACTTGGGGTGTTACATCATATCATGAGAGGGTTGATCAGTAGCCCATATAACGAGTATAATGCATTGGACTCTTCCTAATTCTATGGATAACCCTTCTATTACCTCATTATGACTCATAATGCTATTATCAGCTATCCTTAGTTATACATGATTTTTGGCTTTTTTCCACATAAATTATGGAAATAATGATCTTTCCGCAAAGCATACAGAACAACCATTGTCTATGTAGGTGCATAACTCATATTTATTATATCCTTCTAGGCATACATTTATTGGGATATAAATGCTTTTAGGATTTGTGTTGGTGACTTCATAGCATATTTTCATAGTTATGTTTTTTACTAATTCATCATCATAAATTGGCTCACTAACAGTTCTTGTTTTATACCCAATGATCTTTTTTTTCTAGACTCATATTTCGATCTACACTGGATCTTGTAGAGGTAAAACTCATTCTACTCATTTCACTAGTCATACTAATTGTATCATGTTCTTTAAGCTCTTCTTTAGCAGATGAAGATCTTTCTCCCCGGTCTGATCTTGCACTCACACTTCTTAATAATTGGGGTTTAATTATAATTTTATCATTCTCATCAATTTTTATTACATTTTTCTTAGTGATTTTAGTAGGGTTGGCGAAGCTAGATATCCATGAACGATCAACTTTTATCTCCTGTGGATTGGATTTAATCAACTGAATCTTTTGCATAGGGGTAGGACTTTCAAACTTTTCTGCTTCTATCATTGTCACTTTAGTCTTTGAATCTATAGTATTATCCAGTTTGTAGATAATTTTCCAAAATATCTTTAACGGATATCCGCCTCTTTTTATGTCCATCCCAACTGTTTTTATCTTAAGAGATAAATTTTTCTTAGCAAATTCATCTTTTAAGCACACATAATATCCTGGTCGGCAGTTGAGTCCTGCTGACTCATTACATAAATTGGTCTTTCTGTGATAATTTGATTATTAAATTTGGTATGCCTAATATCACAAAGTAAGACATAAAGATCAATATCTTTGCTATAATATTGTAATGGAGTGATTTGAACTTGGACACTTCCGACATGGATATAGTGTACTTTTTATCTTTGTTATGCTTAAAGATATTCTCCCAATTAATGAGATTAACTTCCCCAACATCATACTTATAATCCTTTATCTCTAGATCTCTTTCCATCATTTTACATACGTATTTTCTTTTTAATTGAAAAATGAACTTTTTATAGATCATGTCTTTTTCGATTATGGGAAGGACCCAATCTCCTTTAATATCTTCATTTTTATTGTCTACAACAAACTCTTTTCCTTGAAGATCTCCAAGACTAATCGAGCTACTTTTCATCATGTGACTTGTTTCTTCATAATCACTTTCTTTATATTTATTGTCTAATATAATTTTAACAATCCTTTTATTATTACTTAGGGCTAGGTCTAAAGTCTCATCTTCACTAAGCTCAACATAATCTAAGCGTCCCAAAGTTTCAATAAGCTTGTTGTTCTTCCTATTTTTGCATTCATTAGCATAATATCCTACTTCTCCGCATGCCCAGCATTTGTAGTTATTTTTCCCTGCAGGATAATGGGCTGCTTTCCTAAAAAATCTACATTTTTTAGGACTTGGTTTATTATAATATTTTCTTTTATATTTCTCCCCCATTTGCTTATTAAAGCTCTTTTTCTTATAGAATTTTCTTTTTCATCTCCTTTTAGGTTCTTTTCCCCATTGGTGAGGCAAATTCCAGGAAGTTAGGAATTGTTTATTAATTTTCTTTTACTTTTAGAGATCAAGACATTGGTCATTGACCCATTTTCTTAGATAAGAGATTATCAAACCAAGGGTATCAATAACATCTGTACGTTCAAGCCATGTAATGTACTTTTCATTAATTATGAAATTTATCGGATATGGCAATTTGTCATAGAACATACCAAGGTTAGTTTTATTGTGTCCAATTTTGTAATAATATTGACTAAATTTAGCAATATAATTTTTCAGATATCTCATATCCCATAATTCTATATTATTATTCTTTCTCTGCCATTCTCTCGCCTTTCCTTCATAATCAAGTTTAACTCCGATAAATTCAGTTTGTGTTTCCTTACATAGATTTTTGAATATAGTAGCTAGTGTTTCCATCATTCTTAATGTATTTTTACCATATTTATTTAATGAATCATACTAGTCAGCTACAATGTTAGAGAAACTATGTTCAATGTAGTTTAGGAAATTCACAGTAGCCCAGGTAGTATTTAGGTTTAAGACACTGTTCATGCCTCTTTTCCAATGTTCACATATTTCTTCTCTATTACGAGATCCATCTATGTTTAAGAAGTATCCCGTCTGACTAATTGGAGTTTGACCAACTTCTTCAAAGGTTGTAGTTTTACTTGGGATAAACCCGAAGGAAAATTGATTGTACGTCCCGCTGGAACGCACCTAGGTCTTAGAAAATGAGTATTTCTTCTAGACCAAATTCTTCAAGTTTGGGAACAATATTATTAACCAGATTGGTCTCTATCGCACCCAAGTCTAGTTCTTCTCTAATTTCATTAATCTCATCTTCAACAACCATTTTACCATGTTTTTATCCAATTTTCTTCTAATTTCTTCTAAGGGTACAGCATTAAGATCTTCTAGCTTGATTAGGTTCATCTGCTGATATATTTCTTCCTCTGATTGGACATTATTAGTCTCTTCATTATCATCAAATAATACGTCATGTTTGTCACTAATTGCGCCCATAATTTTGTTTAATTCTCCTAGGTTTTGTTCTTTCCGAAACATCTTCTGTAGTTCTTCAAGAGTATAATGCTTATACTCCATCTTTTTCTTCTTTTTCTGCTTTTTCAGTTGATTTTTCACCTAATTTTTCTCCTGCTTCTTTTTGAATTTTTATATCATGCAAAGGAAATGGAATCATATTTTTTGGGTTTTGGAAAGGATATTTTATGCTAAATGGAGTGTTAATATTGGAAGTAACTTTTCTGCTATGTCTTACTTCGTTAACTAGAGAAAGGTGAATAATAGATATTTGCTTCTTAAGCTCCTTGACTTCGGTCTTAATTTTAGTTAATTCTACTTTTAATTCTAAAACTATATCAGTTATATAGTTTAATTGAGGTGCTATTGGAGAAAGGTCTTCCAATGAGTGAATAACATGTGATTAATTTGGTCCAGGGCAAGCAGGTGATGATTTTAACATTAATCACAGCTAATAATTCTTAATTAAGTTAATGAATTATTAATTAGCGTAATTATCTAAGTTATTTTTTATCACGTGGCTCTAATACCAGTTAAAAGAGGGCGTCTAGTAGTACTTATGAGCACAAAACTACAAGTACAAAATTAAATTTTTCGAAAGTAAGTTTTTAATGATTTGGATTTAGATACAAATTTTGAAAGCTTAGGGTGCTTTATGCAATTTAAAAAGTAAATTTGGTCACGTTTGGTTCCAGAAACATTTGCCCAAACTTGGATAGACCTCGAAATATTTTTCCAAAATTGTCGGGTCAGAAAAATATTAGCGAAAACCTTGATGGACCTGGGAGCAATTTATCCATAAAAGAGGCACCTCCTGAGAGCAAGGCAACTCAGGAATTTGGCATACGAAGACCCAAAGGCAGTGATGACGTAACCCAATTGGGTGAGGGAAAATGTCACATGCCAAGTTTCTGAAGGGTTCTAGAATGTTCTAGATGTTCTAGAGTTTTCTACAAACTTTTAGAATACATTAGAACATTCTAGAATGTTCTCGAGCGTTTTGGAAAGTACTAAAGCCTTCTAGATTGTTCCAAAATCTTTCTGAGTGTCTACGATCTTTTGGAGTACTCTAGAACTTTCTTGGTCGTACTAAATCTTCTAGAATAAGCTCGAGAATATTCCACATGATTCTAAACCAGTAAATGTCTAGGATGTTTGTATAGAGAATTTTGAAGTCTTAATATTAGTTGTTGGATTAAATCGATCTCCACCGTCCATTGAGGAGGTGGACGCCTATATATACCCCTAAAGCAAGCCTTAAGGTAATAAAACACATTCTTCTAAACTCTCTTTCTTGTGTATTCTCTTGTCTCTTGGCTTACTTAGTCTCCTTGAGTCTAAGCGTTATTAGGGAGGCTTACTAGAAACCTTAGTAGGGATAAAGAAAGTTTGCTAGCATTGCACGGGATTGAATGTTGTGTAAGAATCATCCCGTGACATCGGGTCTGTTATTGGTGTTGAATAGAGAGTTGACCCACGTGAAAATTAAGCAAAGTGAAGAGCTGGACTTAGCATTTTAGTGCACTCTATCTGTTCCACAAAGAAGCGACCCAAATGCAAATAGAAGGGGCTAAAGGGGACGTGATAGGCTGGGCCCTGCGAAACAAAAGGACAAACGCATGCGTGAGATTGGAAAAGAAAGGGAGCGTGAATTTAGCCTCTTGGGCTACTGTTATTGCTACACTACATTGGGCTTGGACCAGGCAGATTACAAAGAAAGAGTGAAAAGGAGTGGTAGGATAGTTTATATGCTGAGTTAAAAGGAACAGAATGTAATAGGCCCACATGATGATGTGGGAATGTTGTTAGCCAGAATCAGCTTGGCCTGGAAATTTGGATTAGGTGCATGATGTCGATTGGGCTGGGTGCTGAGCATTTAAGAAAATCAGGTCAAATGGATTAGTTTTATTCTTATGTTTTAGCCTGAAAATTATTTTACATAAAAATACATTCAAAGAGTTAAAAATGGGTAAAATGGAGCGTAAAATTACACATAAGACATGAGTTATCACTTATTGAAAAAATAACAGTTGAGAGGTTTACACCAAAATAATAAATGTATAGTAGTGCTAGCCAAATATGATAATATGCTATATATTTGTGTTATACATTAGTAATTATGGGCATATTTTCTTGGGTGGATGCCTTGGTTCATTAGTCTCTCTTTTTAAAAAAAAATTGTTTATGAACTTGCTTTCGATTATTATCAATTAAATGGAGCCAATGTTTATCGCATCAATTAAAAGTATATTAATTGGTTTTATGGGTCTTGGTTTGCTTATCAATGTCAATAACAATTATAAAAAGAAGAGAAAGAAGGAGGAGGAAAAGGAGGAGATAGTGACGCAGACTAAGCGACCCCAAAAATGTTTCCGCCTATAATTATTAACATATGAGCAAAAAATTATAGCGTATTAGGTATGTGGTGATGAACATTAGTATTATGTTTGGTGAGTATCAATACTATGTTTAGTGAGCAGTAGTTGTACATTTGGTTACAATTTGCATAGTGAGGCGCACATACAATATTTATATACTTTCACAAAAATGATGATATAAATTGCATACAAACTATTTTGAGGGGAAAATTATTGTGATACAACTATATAAAGTTGTATTGTTGACCAATCCAAAAATAAAACCAAACAAAGTATAAATAAAGAAAGTGTCAACTTATTAGAAATTACCTAAATAAAATTCTTTACCGAATTGATTATAACTTTGATAAAACATGCATCATCAAGGAGGAAAAGATCTTAACAAAAATAAGAAACATAATGAAAATTCTAATTGTTAAAAGGAGGATAGGAACTTAACTAGAAAGAAAGATAATAATCATTAAAACTGCTACATAATAAGTAATATAGTTAACAATTAGAAAATAATTTTTAAAAAATGGAGAAAAATGGGGAAAAAATTGATTTTGAGATGAGAAACTATCTAAAGGAGCTTGGGTGGAAGCGCACAATGTCAAGTTGTGCTAAATTTTAATCTATTTGTTGTCAAAAAGGTGTTCTCCTACTCTCTAAATCCTAGTATTTTATTCCCTCCTTCCTCCTCCTCTTGTCTAGTGTTGGGATTGCTACGGACCTAATTATAATCAATCGTAAGTTCCTTTTACTTTGATTCATTTAATTGATTTTAATTTCTAGCAATATTATTTGTTTATTCTAATCCCTTGTGAGACTCTGGTTTCTCTCCTTTATATGAGAGTTACGGTTTCTACACTTGTTGTGGGAATTAAGATTTCTCTTTCTGGGATTTTGTTTCTCACCCTTTTTGTGCAAGTTGTTTTCTTGCCTATTTGTGCAAGTTTTACCAGGGTTGTTGATTCAATTACAGAGTATTTTTCTGGTATATCAGTTCACTTTATTAGGTTTGAGTGTTTGACTAAGAATGATTCAACAATGGAAGTTAATATGTGTCAATTAGAATCATGCTTTTTTCAAGTTAGATATGCTATGTCGCATAGGTACATGTCTTATGAAGCTATATAATAGCTCGCTAACGTTTGAAAAAGATAAACTGAAGTTGAAAAATGCGATTTGTGGCCAAAATGATGTTATAAGTACAGAAAAAGTCTGAAGTATAGTTAACCTTAATTTTGTCAAAATAAAGATCTATTTTGATATCTTAGGCTTACTCTTGTTAGAAGATTATCAATCTAGATGTCATATTGCTTTTCATTAATGAACGATCATTTTCTATGCAAAAAATTAACTATTGTCAAAAGATAAAAAGTCAAAGATGAATGGAAAAACTCTCACAACATTTACTTTCAGATTGATATGGTATTGTGAGAAAGACATTAGCCAAGTTAAAGTGATAAATTATACAAGATGCTATTAGGTATGTATTATTGTCTAAAATCTTATTATTATGAGCATGATGTGCTTTGTTCGTGCACAATCGATTGGTGATGTATAAATGGAGGTACACTTACATGGAGTTCAATAAAGTTTATTTAAGAATAGAAGCTCTTCCTTTCTAACGTCCACTTGTCAATAGGTAATATATCTTTTCATGTTGAACAAATCCTAATTTCATATTCCATTTTTTGTATTTTAGTCATTCCATTTCTACAAGTATGTGGAGAGGAGGCTATCATACCTACAAATGTTTTTTTTTCTTTTTTTATACACCATACTAATGGTTATGATGGTTTGTACTTCATCCTATTTACTGTATTGACTTTTTACTATTAGCTAACAGACACATGTATAGTATTATTATTATTATTATTATTATTATTATTATTATTATTATTATTATTATTATT